>CM032667.1:50455842-50474790 GCA_019095985.1 Streblospio benedicti
ATACTCAGAGTGATCTTTGAAGGTCTTCCACATAGTCTATTTGACAAATAGGCCAGAAACGGATTTTTGAATTACTGAGTGTTTTCTACTTAAGTAATATGCTGTCACATATTCGGATCTCAAAACACAAATAAGACCATGACTGTTAGCTCTAGTACTTAATTAATGTATGAGACTACCAGCCTCATTACAGGGGCCATTTCGGTCATATGCTAGACCATAATTCAAATGAAAAAAGAATTACCTGGAAGCACCGCACTTGCATAGTGATTGGAATGGAGTATATTGTCACCTCATTTTATTAAGACCTTTGAAGCACTTATATTTTTGGACAACAGTAAAAAAGTGAATGCATTTATATATGAGCCATGACACGATGACCTGGGTTAGCGTCAAAGCCCAGGGCACTGGAGCATCCAAACCAGCTTCTTGGAAACGTACTGAACATGATTGATTTATGTCGTTTAGTGAACATAGTAATGTTTGCTGCTGTGAAATGAGAGTATACAGTACTGACCATGTCAGAACGACCCAAATGCATAAATTTACAGAATTACGTTACGATTGTTTGCGTTTATTTTTCGATTTCTTCTCATTGTGATAACTGTAACGAATGAAAAAAGGTAATTAATGAGAAAGTGCCAAATTCAAAACCCCTGTCACCACGGCACGGCTCATATTCATAAGAATGCCTTCAACTTTGAGATAAATGGTATGTACAGTATAGAATTGGATAGTAGACAATCTACAGTGTATCTCATACATGTACATGTATATGTATATATATATTTTGATTTTCGACTCAAATTCAAGCATAGTATATACATATGTATATAGTATACGTACAGACAATCTATGATTATTTTGATATTTAAATAATAACATGCACACCATAACATTTTTATTGTAAGTTATTCTAATTATTTCTGTTCTACATGTACAGCGACTTCAAATTTTGTCACCCCAATGGTTAAGTGCAAATGTGATATCATGAGTTTGTAAGAAATTTCATTTATCATTTATTTTGATGACATTGTTATTTCAAATGTTAATGTTCTGTCTTATGGGGACAGGAAAATTACATTTAGTTTCTTACTAAAATTTTCCTTTCTTTCTTATTAATGTTTGATTTTTTAAAATGACACCTTGTTGTGTAGTTAATAATCTTATCTAATGATATAATAATAGTTTGAAATATACAGGCTAATGTAGAATCTTGTTATGAAGCAATTAGAAAAAACTTTTACTACTTTGCCTTGTGTATATCTGTTTAAATGACATACCAATCATTGGAAAACGCTATCGGAAATCATAATTCATATAATAAGTATCTAAAAAAGCGTGCATCAAAACTTTACATACATTCAATTGTTCATTTTGCATCTGTTTTGAGTTTAAAAAATGCCATCTTCAACAAATGACAATCAATTCATAAGCCCTGATAAACAAAATAAGATCATATTCTGATTATTGATATTGATATTAAAAGGTTCATTTTAAACCACGGTTTTCATTGTTTATAGTATAATGAACATGAAAGTCTGAAAATCCATTATTTTTCCGTTATTACCTTTGTTTTCCTCTATTGCATGTGTTGAAATACATTGTACGTTTTGTTCTTCGTTTTAAGTATTTTCTTATCATTTGTAGATTTATACGGTACCTATTTTAAGTTTAACTATGAAATATGAATACATTACTTTTTTATAAATATATAATATATTTTAATAAATTTTTATAAATATATTCTAAATATATTGTAAATGTATTATTTGTTGCTAATCATCAAAGGAAAATACAAAATGTAGTATAATTTGTTATTGCCAATATCATTATGATTTATTGTCTAAAAATGTACCAGCTACATTGTATATCCTTGAATGAGTTCATCGTGTTGGTAAATAAGTAAAATTATTATCTTCATCTTTCACAACACAAAAGAATTTATAAACGTTTGACAGTTTCGTCTGCTTCTGCAAACATTTTCAAAAACACTAGTATACTGCGTATGTCAGATCATGGTTTACGGCCGCCGTCCCCGCCTGCGTAAACCATGATCTGACATGCGCAGTAGTGTTTTTGAAAATGTCTGCAAAAGCAGATGAAACTGTCAAACGTTTATAAATTCTTTTGTGTTGTGAAAGATGAAGATAATAAATTAAGCTACATTGTAGTTAGAAAATGCAAACCTATTCAATTTCAGGGGGATGTATACAAAGTGCGATCTGGATTTAAAGGAAGGGCACTCATCATATCAAATGAGAAATTCCACGAAGGAACGAATTTTAGTGAACGGACAGGTATTCACAGAATTCTATTTTTTTCACTGACATGTATATAAATACTTTTCTTCAAAATCATGATAAATATCATCAGTAGGAGTACGAAGTACATTTGAGAAATATTTTACAAATCGATACAATTACCCGGTATATTGAATCTATCTGATGGTCTAACTGAATATTTTGAGCAATTCATAATTGTTAATTTGTTTGTAGGTACGCATTGGGATTTAGTGAATGCCGCTGAAGCATTCAGACAGCTAGGGTTTGTTCCTCGATGTGAAGTAGATTGCACGAAAGAGGTATTTAATTTCCTAAATATCTTAAAGCTGATTTTGTTTTTTACCCATATAGACTAATATAAAGTATCCATGTTCATGTCAATAAAGCGAGGGCACATTCCACCTTGCGGCAGTGGTCGCCGCAAAGGAAGGCGCCTTGAGGTCGGCGTTTACGGCATTTTCACCAAACATACTGTTGTTATTGGGCACATCAGCACGGGCTCCGTGCGTTGTGAGTGCGTCGGCACAGGGGGTGGGTTTTATTGAGGTGGCCGTGCGATCAACATCCATCAAGCGTGCGATGTACTCGCGTATAACTTCGTTCTACGCACCGTGATTACTAAAAAAGTACGGGATCCGCACGTTCATGGTACAGGGAACACGGCCACAGTACTGTGTTGTGCTGACAACGTGCGGTGGAATCCTCTGCGTTTCACGTAAGGTCTCCGCACTGCCTCCCTACGGTTAGACCAAGACGCAGGGTGGTCGTAGAAGAAGTTTGGCATGCCAAACTTCTTCTGCGGTCACCGTACGGCCTTGAAAAATCGTGACGCTTGCCGCACTGTACACTCCGCATTATTTCTATGCATTTTTGGTCGTGACTGGCTGTAGACCCACCTTGCGGTGGAATGTGCCCCTCGCTTTAGTTACAACAAATGTTCTAAGGTGACTCTAACGTGCTGAAGACAAATAATATAACTATGTACATGTAACTACATGTAAACATAAAATTTTTTGGCCGAACCTACTTAGAAATTTTTCAAATTCTAATGATTGGTTTACATCATGATGAATGCTTACTAGTACATGAAAATGGCATTTTATTAGTAGTCTCTGCCAGAGATGTCAGACATTTTGAACATTCCTTCTTTGGGGATTAAGTCTGATGATTAGAACAGCAATATTTTAATTTGCATACAACTACATGTACTCAATTGCTACAGTAATGTGTGTATGTAAATATTTTTAACAAACTTTGCTGTTTTAATCATGGGACCTAATCCCAAATGTATGGATGTTGAAAATGTCTGACTCTGTCTCTCATGGTGCATTCAAAACCGCTTGTATTTACGATAAGTACGAGTTCACAAGTGGTGAAAACTGTTTGAAACCATCGATTAGATGGTTTTCACCACTTGTGAACTTGTACTTACCGTAAATACGAGCGATTTTGAATGCACCATGAGTAGTACTGGAAAAAATGCCACTTTTATGTAAGTGTTCATACAATGTAGATCCGGTTAAATAATAGCATACATGTATCATCCCTACAATACTTATTTTGATATTCCTTACCATCTTTTAGTTATTATAGGCAATGTTACTATATGAAATTTATGTCAACACATTAGTAAAAGGTAAACTGTAAATGTATATTTGTAGCAAATGATAGCAATCTTGGAAGAGGAAAGAGCGCAACAGGACCTGCATGAACAAGCTGATGCATTTGTAATGGTGATTTTATCACATGGAGAGGAGGAATGCGTGTATGGGGTGTGTGGAGACACACTAACCTTTACAGAAATCACAGGATATTTTGATGGAGTCCACTGTCCGGCGTTATTGGGCAAACCCAAATTATTCGTCTTCTCAGCATGCCAAGGAGGTAAGTGAAATAGTATTAGATAATTGAAGTTTGGACCAACCTTTTTTTAACTTTTTTTAAAACTTCCTATATATGTCACTCGTCCTTGCCGAATTCCTTCCCTGTCCTATTACACAAGATTTGACTAAAATTATGGCTTAAATCTTCATCTCAATCTCGTCTGAAATGAGATTGGAATAATTTTTGGTTCATAGCCTGCGAGCTTAATGTGTATAATGACTGGGTATTAGTTTTAATGATAATTTTTCTTACAATATTAGACACAATGACTATGGGCTTGGTGCAACCTGATGGGAAAGTTGATACATGTACTCCAAGTCCATCGACTGCCAGCTGCTCTACCCAGACAGAGAGAATAAGAGTGCATGAGAAACAAGACATGTTTTTCCTTTATGGATCAGTGCAAGGTTAGTAAAAGAAGTGCCTGATGCTCTTAATATTTTTCTAACCATGAATCACATTTCATATACTAAAACTACTATTTATCTAATGATATTACAACCAATATTCAATCAGTGATAAAATTTGGCACTGGCCTTTTGGCCAGATGTTAGTACAACCTTAGATGGCCAGTAATGTTTCCCAAAATGATGGCCTGGCTGGCAAACATAAAATTGCTGAAATTTTGTGTTCCATTTCTGACACAGTTTGCTGTTGGTAGGCTTTTTCCCAATTTTGTCCTGAATATTCACCCCTCAACTTTAAAAACTTTTGTAAAAAATTTATTTGCATTTAGAACTATTAGAAAATTTTGTTGAAATCACATAAACTGAATGAATATGAATATTTAACATATAATACATGTATATAATAACTTATTAGCCTCATTAAAAATAATTATTATACTTGCTACAATCAATGTATACCAGATTGAATATAAACTTGCATATGTTTTTTGTTTTGGCCAGGTTTTAAGACATGGCGAATAAGAAGTCTGGCACTTGGCTGATTGAAGTTTAGAAGAAGCTGATGGAGCACGCCATTGTGACCACATGGTCAGCATCCCTCATGAGGTACAGTGTGTAGATGATCACATTAACTATTTATGGTGGAAAACCTTGCCATGAGGGACACCTATGGGAATAAGCGTTGAATATGTTTAGAAACATGTACATATATAGGAACCTGTCATTTCGCTCAGTGGCGACTTTCACTGTCGCCGCTATGGTAGACCAACTGAGGTTTCTATACAGCCCGACGGGCCGATGCCAGGTTATTTATTAAGCTTTTAATAAAAATGCTTAGAGGCAACATAAGGGCACCCTGTAAGTTGCATTGTTTAATTTTATGCATGTCTCACACCAAGATTTGCGTTAAGTCTAGGATATTCGGAGAATTTTCTCTCTGTGGATATTCTATGTACGTCAACTACAACTCCCTATGTCAAGTCCGCTAACGTTTATATCTGCTCTCCATCTACACCCCATCAGCTCGCAATACACGGCAGATGCTCAGCCGCCTATTAACCCTGCCGTAGTCATAGGATTCAGAATATCATTTTTTCGCTCCGCGTTCTTGAGGCCTTTGAGCTACACAAACATCGGAGTGGATAGCCAGAAAAATCAAGCACCTCCTAGAAATTTTAAGCGGGCTGTTAGCGCCTTTCAGCCGTAAGCTAAATGAACGCCACTTTAGTGTACCCGGCAGATGGCTGGCTTAGTCAACATTTTTTTGGCATTTTTATCCTCCCTGCATCTGGGTCGGATATAGGCTTTAGTATCGGCCCATTTTGCTTCCAGGAGTGTCTTATTAAGTTTCCCAAAGTTTGTTTATTACCCCTGCACTCACCAACCAAAATTTTCCAGGCCTGTGATGAAAATACTGAATTGGAAAATCAGGAATGAAAAGATGCAAAAGTCTCGCTGCTGAGCAAAGCGAATAATTAGGATCTGAATATGCATTTTTTTGACCTATGGCAATATTGACCTTATCCGGCTTTTGCACCTAACATAAAAAATCTCCAAGTGCTCCAAATGCGTTCTCACAAACATGCTTGTTGCTGCATTTTATGCAAAAATAGGTAACATTATTGAGAATATAGACAAGTTAAAATTGTGTAAAAGGATAATTGAACATATATGATTTGTTAATTGCATGGTGTTGGTGTTATATAGATGTACTGACAAGTATTAATGCACTTCAAAGACCATAAGTGCTGCCTTTAGTTTTTGAAAGAAAGACACATACATGAGCAAAGCAAAGGACAAAGTTTGAGATGAACATAAAGGGCAAAGTTTGAGATGTTAATCTATCAATCAATCAAATTCTTATTTGAGCAGGCCCTAATTATTCCTCATTCAGAGGGTGTGGCCTGGCTGCCCAGTCTAATATATGCTTATTGGTCTTTCAGGTAATGGTGGGTGATGTGCGTAAAAATTACGCCATATCTTAGAGATCTAGGCGGCCCATACATACAGTGCCCAGAGATGCGTGCGGCTGGGGCAAAGAAATGGTACCTGTTACCTCATCTCTCTATCCATTTGATGAAAGAGAAGCTGTGAGCGTATTTCAGTGAACAGTACAAAGAAATGATGTCATAATAATTGATTGTGCACCCAAAGTCAGCAAAAAGCTCTCACCTCGAGATATCTGGTGAATATAATTGATTATGCAGTTGCACATGTACATTTTATGAATAAAATGGAGCCATTTGGTGGGAAAAATGAATTTATTTCTGTATTTTTATTGTTTGTCCTAGCATGTTTTTCACCTAATTGTTTGTATTTCATTAGTTGTCTTTCTCTGCTTCCATTTATCTCTTTATTATTAGTTTTGATGAGTCGTTATTTAATTTTTACTTTTTTGTGACAAACATTCAATTTTGATATCTTTTGCTTTTTTGTTGTTTTCCTTGATACCAATTACTCCTTTACTTATTTTTTTTGATTTTTCTTGTGTCATTTTATTTTATTTTTTCTTGGAGGATTTAGTCTCATATCATAAGTTTCACTAATAAATTATTCTAAGTTGTTTGGTTTGTCAGGAAATTAGCCAGGTTTATTTTTCTACTTTTTCTTTGTTTTTTTGTTTTCAGTTTGTTCCATTCGAAAAGCATTTCATGTTTTTACCATTTTGCAATGTGTGTCAAGCTTTATATTTTTTTAGTTGATTCAAATGTTTTTTACAAATTTTTAGTGATCTCTGTGACTGCGTGTAATCTATGTTGCTTAAAGTGCCTTTCCGGTGGCTTTCCATCGAAGCCAAGTATTTTATTTTAAGCTTATTAGCAAAGTTCTCTTAGGTGCTTCCTGTTGCTGTGATTTTTGGCATTCTAAAAGTTCTAGACCATTGCTGCTAAGCATACCTTTACCAAATCTTCCCATTACCTCAGGGTATTCAATCCATGCTGACCCTATTAGTTTTGAAATTGCCTGCGTACAGCTAGTCCATGTCTGTTTTACTACTTGGTTAAATGCGGTGTTTAATTGTTCATAGAAGTGTTTCTATAATTCCAATATTGTTAATGTTGTTTATGATGCAGTCTTTTTATGATGGTTTCTTTTCTCTGTTACATTTTTGCAATCATGTACATTTAAGCTACCGATGTTTTAACTTTTATTCTTGTTCTAAATTCTAATGTCTCTCATTCATCTGGTAGTCTTTTTCTTTCGACTTAAATGGACTGTACCAGAAAGTCATAGCGTTTCAGCATTTTCACATCAGGAACCGATTATGAATAGTGTATATGAATATAAATGGGCTGATTTTAGATTTAGTGAGATAGTCATAACAGCGAACTGCTTATGAATAAATCAGAGTATATTTTTTTTTTTCACAAGTTTGCTTGTGAATTTAATTTACACTTTTCTGCCAAGCAAGCTCCTGCCACTGTATACGTTAAAATGAAGAGAAGAGTCTGTTTTACCAAACTGCCTGCCCCAATGTTAGAGACCAGAATGATACAATCATCCCAGCCAGCCCGCACTTAGAACAATTGTTACTACCATTTAATGAGCTGTTATTTAAGTAATAAATATTTGGATGTACTATTGCTTGTGTTAATTTAGAATTATTTTAAATTAATTGTGTGAAAAACGATTGTAAATCAAGCATATTGGAAAATATTATTTCATTATGTTTATATCTTAAAATGGTGGGATTTTAATACATGACTGTGGCAATATGGAGTTATGTTCGAGCAACAGACCGCATTATTTTATTCAATCAATGTTGACCCTGTTGTAGCATGGAAATTGCCTAATACAACTAGTCATGTCTGTTTGCTACTTGGTTAAATGCAGTGTTTAATTATTTATAGAAGGATTCCCTTGTTTAAGTGGATTCTAAAAATCTTTGTAGGTTTCAGTTATGTGTTTCTATGATTGCAAATCACATATATTGAAAAAATATTATTTCTTCATTATGTTTATATTATAAGATGGTGGATTTTAATACATGACAGTGGTACAATATGGGAGTTATAAATGTTTGATAAATAGACCACAATATTTACTGAATATTTCAACAGCATGTTTTATCTTTCATTTAGATGATTACAACTTCATTTTGAAAAAAAACATGTCTAATAATTTTTTAAGTTTACAATGTATATTTGCTAGGTTTATTCAATTTTATAAAAAGCTGTTGTGTCGTGATTCAACAGTTGAGGAATACTATTTAAAAATGTTCATCTACATATATGTGATAAATTTTAAGAAAGTGACTGATTTGATTTATAAAATTGTTTTTAATATTTTTTATTTTTTTTTGTTAAAGTGTTCTGTGTATTGCAAATGGAAAAGACATTTGCTTTGTGTATTTATGATAATGTGTTCAAAGACTTTGTAAAATGAAAAAGTTTCTAAACTGAAAAGCAATCAATTTATAATATACATGTGTGTGATTTTTAAATTATCACTTTCATATTAGATACTTATCTGCATAAGTTTAATACATAATAATGACAGATTTCACCCATGCTTGTGCATATTCCAAACGCCTATTCACCACCTTATGGTGCTGTGGCGACGGCGGATATGATTTTGGTTTAGACCATGTCAATGATATTACACTACCATCATTATTATATCATTATATATCATGTCATTATTATATATTTATATCATTATTATATTTATTATATATTTTGGTTGCATGCATTTGAAATATGAAAAATGTATTATGATAGATGATTTGATATGTGCTTGATTCTAATGACGAATGCACAAAAATATGAAAAGTGAATATACAAATAAATATAATATAAAAATTCATTTTGATTTAATTCACCTTTTGTCACCCTGGCTGCAGCTTACATACGTTGATTGTGATTTAATGCAATATTTTATCATTGTTGGCCATTGCATGTGAACATTTCCTTGATAAAGTACATAAATTATGTACATACATACATACATGTACAAAAGGGGTAGAGGAAGCACATGGGAACATGAAAGATGAGAATGGCTTTTGTTTTGGCAACAAATCTGGAACACATTAAATGCTCCTCCCTACCCATCCTTCCCATGTCCCACATCCCTCACACCAGAAGCCCCGTCATTATACAGGTCAGTGATAGTTCCATCCACCTTCCTCCCATCGTCATATGTCACAGCCATATACACACTACATGTATATGGCAATGATTGATTCCTCTAATATCCTCCCCAGATACTGCTGCCACTGGCAAACACGGGGAGCAGTTTGAATATAGCAAATGTTATTGTGTCAATATACAGAGGTGACAAAAATAAAATAAACAATACTGATCTTTAGATATACTGAGTATGGACTACAATAATTGATCCATCTGCACTGTCCTATCATTTCAAGATGTCTCGTGATCCTTGTGATAAAAGACTGCGGTTGGACATTAAACCGTAAAAAATGTTCACTAAAAAAGTTTCAAAATTGTTTCAGTGGAATAATACAGACAGCTAAGGAGAGGGAAAGGTCTAAGAAATAAGAGACCGTCATAATAATTGAAATTACGTTTTCATGAAGAGGGAATAACAGCTTTAGTGTGATCGATTTGTGGTGGTGTCCATATTTGCACGGAAGTGGGACTGGGTATTATCAAATACATGTATGTCTGTGATTAGTCATAAACAGTAGAAGTAACCACATTTATGTGGCCTCGAGGGGCACCTAACGCAAGCCACACCTTTGTAATAGGCCTAGTGAGGTTCGTGTGTTGTTTAGTAGTTTTTTTAATGTGTGACATCATTTAAGATTAGTGGATACATGTATGTTTGCTGTTTTCACTTTCATTTTTAAAGAGAGTCCTCATGTTGTATACAGGAAAACCAAAAAACTATTTCAGACAATTAATGTTCTGTTAATTAGGCATGCAGTATACGGAATAATTATTTTCTTTTGTATGTTTCTGTCACAGATTATTATGTAAATGTAATAAATTATATTTCAAATTTCAAAGCAATAGCTTCCTGTTCACAGAACAAGAAGCTGTTCAGGAAGCTGTTCACAGCACAGGAAGCTATTGCTTTGAAATTTAAATAAATATATTTATGTACATTTTAGTCTTTTTGGAATAATAAGCAGTGGCAGAAATATACAAAGAAAATAATGATTTCAGACAATGGATTCTGCACCTAGAACGGGCAATTTGTTTGATTATTTTGACTGAAATATTATGGTCCACCCTTTTTTCCCTTATGTTTAGCACAGACTCCTGTACGTGTTAAGCATATTTTTGCCCACCCTATATACAAATTCACAGTACCCCGCACCCTATAATTAAGGGAGAAGTTCACTAAATTCCCCCCTTTTTGATGTTACTCTTTTTGATAGGCATATGTCAGTGATGGATCCAGGATTCGAATGGGGGCTGTGCTTGAAATTTTTGTTTCCCGTAAGAGGGACCCGTTGGACGGAGATTTTGATGACTTCGAAGGGATAGTTATATAAAAAATAACAACAAAAAGAACAACAATTTCAAAAATACAAATTAAACATAATATTATAGGGGTAATACTCATTTGCTAACGCTCACGTGAGCAGGCTTAAACACCACTGCGTGCAAACTAGTGTTATTCCACATTAAAACATACCATTGCCTTTTATCTCCCCAGTTTAACCGAATTATTTAACTTGATGGTGTGTACTGTTCACAAAGGAGGGAGATAACCTGATCTCCTACGGCTCTTAACCAATCGAGAATGAGCAGCAAACTGGGGAGAAATTTTCATCAGAGATTGAAAGTATATGTCGGGGAGTAAGCTTGTGAGATGGCGATGGCTTGTGAGAATATGGGGGTGGGGGCTTGAGACAAGGTGAGAGCTTAAGAGAATGAGGGGGGCATTTGTGAGTATATGGCTGAGGGGGGAAGCGGGGGCTTGAGGGAGGGTGGGGGGAGAGCTTATAGCAGTGGAGCCGGGAGAGACTTGAGAGAAGGTGGGATTATAGTATAGAGGTGGGGGGGGCTTGGCTTGAGCGAAGGGAGGGGCTAGAGAGTATATGGGTGGGGGTATTATGAATGTAAGTAAGGGGGGTGGTGGTGGTGGTGCTTGACTTGAGAGAAGGATAGAGCTTGAGAATATTTTCTGGTGAAAGCAGACACTTACAAAATATTGCAAAGAGCGTAGGTTTGCGCGCATTAGGGAAAGGAGCTTGAGACCGCATGGCGGGGGTGGGGTGGGTGGGGGTGGGGTGGGGGGGAGGGGGGGCATCATGACATGGCTTTGTTTTACGACCCAATGCCCTACTCACGACAGTAGACTCACTAATATCTAACACCGAGCTGATTTCATCCAATTTAGTGTGGCTATCATTACATTAATTTTATTATACATGTTGATTAAAATATGCATTGGCTCAATCATTGATAATTTCACCTGCACCTTCGCCCACGAGACGGGAATTTATAAGATAATGTACGAGTGTAGAGAGCAGCAAATAAGTAGATATTAGATAGTAGCCATACATTCTGGCGGTTACCTCCCTTATGTCACACAGCAAAATCTGACATGCCAATACACCTACTTAATTTTGGATGTTATAAGAGAAAGCTATGGAAACCTATTGGCCAGTCTTCATTAGGTTGTCTTTATCACATTTCTATATACTAAAAGTCTTTATATTAGATGCTCAACTGCAATAGTTTTATATATTATATATTATATCACTGGATTTTCCGGTCTTTGTGCAGTATTGTTGCCAAGCTTACCTTGAAAGATTTCGATATAGAGATGTCTGGCAGGTCGGTTTTTAATGAGGACCGGCTTGTGGCGGCTGATGTGTATTGCCTCTCTGGTCTTCCCCTTAAATGTGTTGGGGCCACAGAGTCATCTACACCAACATCCTATCCGCCGCCTACGACATTACACCACCATCATGTTATGAATAGATGGCAGATTGAGGAAGATCCAGGTTGAATCGAAAGCTTTCAAGGTAAAATTGGCAAAAATGCAGCACAATTTTAAACACGCTGAAATCCAGTGATATATTGTGTAGCACTTGTGCAGATGACTATCCAATATAGGCTTTTAGAATATATAAAAATGTGATAAGACAACCTAGTAAAGACCGGTCAACAGATTCTTCAGGTTTCTAACCTACAAAAGACTGAAGAGGATGTATTGATGAAAAATACCTTAATTTGGAGACTAAAAGTCCTCCCCTCCTTTTTAATAGTGCAATTGGAGTCAGCAAAATATAAAGATAAATTATTAACTTTGCTGCAATATTGCTGTCAAATTACTGTTGTAGAAATGTTTTAGTACTTTGGTTTACAAACATTCTATTTAAAAGAAATGATGCCTACATTTTTTTCCAGCCATTGGAGTTGACACCCTGCGTCCACCCCTAAATTTCAGATGACCTGCCCCTTATAGCGAGGTATAGAGAGGTATACAAGTCATATAAGGAAAACTACCCAATTACAATTTATTGGGGTAGGTACTAGGTTTCTGGTAGTCTTTATTTGAAATTGACATATACAAATATAGAAATACAAATTGTAAAAAAATAATTGTGCTTGTCAAGTTGTCAATCTATTAAACTTTCTTGCATGACTTTCAGGTTTTACAAATAAAATGTCGAACACATGCACTGATCGGTACGATAGTGGTCTACAGTCTACTGAGAGTAGTACTATTAGGCCACCTGGCATCACAAATTTGGAAAGTCAGCCTTCTCTTGATTGGCCAGCACTGAATGAAAAATTGCATGTTTTGGAAGGCCTGAATGAAAAACTGCCAGTTTTGGAAGGCCTGAATGAAAACTGTCAGTTTTGGACGGTCTGAATGAAAAACTGTCAGTTTTGGATGGTCTGAATGAAAAACTGCATGTTTTGATGGTCTGAATGAAAAACTGCATGTTTTGGACGGCCTGAATGAAAAAACTGTCAGTTTTGGATGGTCTGAATGAAAAACTGCAAGTTTTGGAAGGCCTGAAAGAAAATAAGCAAGTTTTGGAAGGTCTGAATAAAAAATTGCAAGATTTGGAAGATACAAATGAAAAGTTGCAAGTTTTGGACGTGAAACATGAAAAATTGGAGAAACAAATGAAGGGTGTAAGAGAACTATGTATCCAAATACAGAACGAAAATAAGCAAGTTTTGAAGGACTGAATGGAAAACTGCAAATTTTGAAACACAAATGAAAAGTTGCAAGTTTTGGACGTGAAACATGAAAAAAATTGGAGAAACAAAACGAAGGTGTAAGAGAACTATGTATCCAAATACAGAACGAAAAATAAGCAAGGTTTGGAAGGACTGAATGAAAACTGCAAACTTTGGAAAGCCAGGAAGAAAATAATGACTTAAATGAAGATGAAACACATTTCAAATCCTAACTCTTGGTTATCTGTTGAATATCCAATTGAAATGGAAAAAAAATTTTTGCTTTGTGTATTTATGATAATGTGTTCAAAGACTTTGAAAAAATAAAAAAGTTTCTAAACTAAAAAAGCAATAAATTTATAAAACATTGTGTGTGTTTTTTAAATTTATCACTTTCATATTAGAAAATTATCGGGCATAAGTTTTTAAAAAATAATGACGGGATTTCACCCATGCTTGTGCATTTTCCCAAAACCCCTTTTCCCCACCCCCTTTTATGGTGCTGTGGCGAGGGGGCGGATATGATTTTGGTTTAGACCATGTAAATGATTTTACACTACCATCATTATTATATCATTATATATCATGTCATTTTTATATTTTATATATTATTATATTTATTATATATTTTGGTTGAGCATTTGAAATATAAAAAATGTATTATGATAGATGATTTGAAAATGTGTTTGGGATTTTTAATAAAAGAATGCACAAAAATATAAAAAAGGGGAATATACAAATAAATATAATAAAAAAATTCATTTTGATTTAATTCCCCTTTTTGTCACCCTGGCTGCAGCTTACATACGTTGTTTGGGATTTAAGGGGTTTTCATTGTTGGCCATTGCATGTGAACATTTCCTTGAAAAAGCAAAAAGCATAAAAAATTAAAAAAGGGAAAAGGGGAAGGGGAAAAAGGAAAAAAAAAGATGAGAATGGCTTTTGTTTTGGCAAAAAATCTAACACTTTAAAAATGCCCTCCCACCCACCCTTTCCCCCATGCCCCAAACCCCCTCACACCGGGCCCCGGCCATTATACAGGTCAGTGATATTCCCCCACCTTCCCCCCACCCGCCAAATGTCACAGCCATATACACATTTACATGTATATGGCAATGATTGATTCCTCTAATTCCTCCCCAGATACTGCTGCCACTGGCAAACACGGGGAGCATTTTGGGAATATAGAAATGTTATTGTGTCAATATACAGAGGTGACAAAAATAAAATAAACAATACGGGATCTTTAGATATACTGAGAAATGGACTCTTTTAATTTGGGATCCATCTGCACTGTCCTATCATTTCAAGATGTCTCTTGACCCTTTGTAAAAAAGCTCCGGTTGGACATTAAACCGGTTCACAAAAAAAGTTTCAAAATTGTTTCAGTCAATAATACGACACCCAAGGAGAGGGAAAGGTCTAAAAAATAAAAAAGACCGTCATAATAATTGAAATTACGTTATCATGAAAGGGAAAAACACCCTTTTGGATCGATTTGTGGTGGGGTTTCCCTATTTGCACGGAAGGGGGACGGGATATTATCAAATACATGTATGTCTGTGATTAGTCATAAACAGTAGGGAAGTAACAAAATTTATGTGGCCTCGAACGGAAGCCACCCCTTTTGTAATAGGCCTAGTAAAAGGTTCGGGTTTTTTAGAAATTTTTTTTAAGGGGCATATTTTTAAATTAGTGGATACATTTTGTATATATGTGGGGCTTTTTCACTTTCATTTTTAAAAGAGAGTCCTCATGTTGTATACGGGAAAAACCCAAAAAAACTATTTCAGACAATTAATGTTCTGTTAAATTAGGGCGATACGGAATAATCCTTTTCTTTTGTTATTTTTTAACAGATTTTTGGGGGGGGAAAAAAGTTTTAATTTACCCAAAGCTTCCTGTTCACAAAAAGGGGCTTTTTTGTTTTAAAATTTTAAAATAAATATATTTATGAATTTTAAAATTTTTTGGGAAAAATAAGGGGGAGAGAAATATACAAAAAAAAACAATGAATCAGACAATGGATTCTGCACCTAGATGGGGCAATTTTTTTGGTTTTATTTCACTAAAATATTATGGTCCCCCCTTTTTTTCCCTTTTTTTGTTTAGTCGACTCCAGTTTTAAAACATTTTTTTTTCCCCCCCTTTTGTATACAAATTAAACAGTCCCCCGGGACCCCAAAATTAAAGGGAGAAGTTCACTAATTTTCTCCTTTTTTGGTTTTCCCCCTTTTTTGATGGGGTTATGTCAGTGATGGGATCCAGGATTCAAGGGGGGGCAGTTTTTAAAATTTTTTGTTTACCGGACAGGGCCCCGGGTGGACGGAGATTTTGATAAAGGGAGTTATAAAAAAAAACAAAAAAGAACAAAAATTTCAAAATACAAATTAAACATAATATTATAGGGGTAATATTTCCATTTGCTAAACGCTCACGTGAGCAGGTTTAAAACACCTTTTCGGGGGTTAGTGTTATTCCACTTTAAAAAACATACCTTTGGGCCTTTTTTTCCCCCCCATTTTAAACCCCAATTATTTAACTTGATGGGTTTTTCCCCCAAAGGAGGGAGATAACCTGATTTTCCCACCGGGTCTTAACCAATCGAGAATGAGCAGCAAACTGGGGGGAAAATTTTATCAAAATTGGGTATATGCCGGGGGGAAAAATTTTGAGAGGCATGGCTGTAGGGGGGGTGGGGGCTTGAGGGCAAGGTGAGGTTTTTGGAATGAGGGGGGTTTTGGGGTATATGGCTGAGGGGGGAAACGGGGTTCTTTAGGGAAAGGAGCTTTTAGAGGGTGGGGGGAGAGCTTTTAGCAGTGGAGCCGGGGAGACTTTTAGAGAAGGGGGGCTTGTGTGATTATAGAAAAGAGTTGCGGGGGGGCTTTGGGTTGAGGAAGGGAGGGGCTAGAGAGATATGGGGGGGTTTTTGAATATAAGTAAAAGGGGGGGGTGGTGCTTGACTTGGGGAGAAGGATAGAGTTTTTAGAAATTTTGGGGGAAAGAAAACCACTTACAAAAAATTGGGAAAGAGCGAGGTTTGCGCGCATTAGGGAAAGGGGGCTTGAGACCCCATGGCGGGGGGGGGGGGTGGGGGGACTTTCCATGGCTTTGTTTTCCAACCCCAAAGCCCTACCACATCAGTAGATTTACCCAATATCTAACACCGTTTATTTCATCCAATTCGTGGGTTTTTCATTACATGTACATTGGGTTTTTTTATACATGTTGATTAAAATATGCATTTTGGGCCCCAAACATTGATAATTTCACATAGTGCTCTGCACCTTCGCCCACCCAGACGGGGAAATTTTATAAGATGATGTACGAGTGTAGAGAGCAGCAATAAATAGATATTAGATAGTAGCCCCATTTTTGGCGGTTTTCCCCCCCTTTGGGGCACAAGCAAAAAACTGACATGCCAATACACCTACTTAATTTTGATGTTATAAGAGAAAGCTAATGGAAAAAACCCATTGGCCAGTCTTCATTAGGTTGTCTTTATCACATTTCTATATACTAAAAGTCTTTTTTATTAGATGCCCCAATTTTCAATAGTTTTATATATTATATATTATATCACTGGGTTTTCCAGTCTTTTTTTGCAGTATTTGTTGCCAAGCTTACCTTGAAAGATTTCAAAAAGATGTCTGGCAGGTCGGTTTTTAAAAGGGACCGGCCAGGGGTTGGGTGTGTATTGCCCCTTCCCTTTGGTTTCCCCTCCATGTTATTAAAATAGATGGTGGGAATTTTTAGGGGGAAAATCCAGGGAAAACGAAAACTTTTAAAGGAAAAATTTGGGAAAAAAAAGCAGGGACAATTTTTTAAAAACGCTGAAAAACCAGTGATATATTTGTAGCACTTTGGGAGATGACTATCCAATATAGGCTTTTTTGAATATATAAAAAAGTGATAAGACAAACTAGTAAAGACCGGGCAACAGATTCTTCAGGTTTCTAACCTACAAAGACTGGGAAAAGGATGGGTTTTATGAAAATACCTTAATTTGGAGACCAAAAATCCTCCCTCCCCCTTTTAATAGTGGGAATTTGGGGTCAGCAAAAAAATAAAGATAAAATTAACTTCTTTGTTTTCAAATTACTGTTGTAAATGTTTTAGTACTTTGGTTTACAAACATTCTATTTAAAAAAAATGATGCCTCATTTTTTTTTCCCGCCATTGGGGTTGACACCCCCGGCCCAACCCCCAAATTTTCAGATGACCTTTCCCCCTTTTAGGAGGTATAGAGAGGTATAAAGTCATATATGAAAAATACCCAATTACAATTTATTGGGGTAGGTCTAGGTTTCCCGGTGTCTTTATTTGAAACAATAACTCTAATTGACTATACAAATATAGAAATACAAATTTAAAAAAAAAATTAAAAATTGCCGTTGCCCAAACATTAAACCCTTTCTTGCATGACTTTCAGGTTTACAAATAATAATGTCGAAACAATACTGATCGGGGATGATAGTGGTCTACAGTCTACTGGGGGACTATTAGCCACCTGGCATCACAAATTTTGGGAAAATCAGGCCCTCTTGATTTGCAAGCACTGAATGAAAAAAATTGGGTTTTTGGGCGGTCTGAATGAAAAACTGCATGTTTTGGACGAAATTGGGAAAGAAAACTGTCAGTTTTGGACGGCCCGAATGAAAAAAGTCAGTTTTGGGTGGTCTGAATGAAAAACTGCATGTTTTATGGTCGAAAAGAAAACTGCGTTTTGGGGGGCCCCAATGAAAAAAATGTCAGTTTTGATGGTTTTGAATGAAAAACTGCAAGTTTTGGAAGGCCTGGGAAAAAAAATAAGCAAGTTTTGGGAAAGGGCTGAATAAAAAAATTTCAAGATTTAAGATAAAATGAAAAGTTGCAAGTTTTGGACGTGAAACATGAAAAAATTTGGGGAAACAAAAGAAACGGGTGTAAGAGAACTATGTATTCCCAAATTTAAAAAAACGAAAATAAGCAAAAATTTTTAAGGGGCTGAATGGAAACCGCAAAATTTTTAAGACACAAATGAAAAGTTGCAAATTTTGGACGTGGAAAAATGAAAAAAATTGGGGAAACAAAAAGGGGTAAGAGAACCATGTATCCAAATACAGAACGAAAATTAACAAGGTTTTTAAGGACTGAATGAAAACTGCAAACTTTGGGAAAACCAGGAAGAAAATAATGACTTAAAAAATGAAAAAACATTCAAATCCAATTTTTGTTTCCTGTTGGGAAAATCCAAGTTTTTTCCCGGTAAAAAAATTT
>CM032667.1:50474890-50535938 GCA_019095985.1 Streblospio benedicti
ATGTTAACCGAAAAATGTATCAACATACAAAAAGAAAATGATGTCTTGAAAGAAGAAAAAGCAAATACTAGTGATTGCCTACCTGTCAACTATTCAAGTCACGTTTTTGCAGGTAATATTTAGATATTCTGTTATATAATTTACCTGTGAAGAGTAAATTTTTTGTCTATGGGTCATTTTAATTAAGCTTTAATTTAATAAGTACAGTTTTGAATTAATAATCAATGGGAACAAGTTAACTATTGCTCTATATTTAAACCTTTCTTTATGTGCTATCATTGAAAAATATTGTCTGACATAATAGTTTCAATCAATATTTCAAATATATGAATCAGTAAATTCAGAGATAATTCTTGGCTATGCCATTGCACCATCTTTACCATAAGCACACTGTTTTTCTAATGATTGGCACATTCTTTTTTAGTCTACCGTGCCATAATTATTTATAAGTCTGAAATTATATACCAATAGAGGAAAATGAATTCATTTATTTTGAATGTTTATATGATAAATAAATACATGTCCTTGAGCGACTGTCTTTCACTACACTAATAAGTTGTAGATCTGCTTACTGAGCATATATAGCTGCAGTGCTATTAGTAGATGAAATAAAGGTAAATTGTATCACTTTTCCTGTTTCAGAGTGTATTATAAAAGTAGAATTCAAGCATGTCGATGTAAAAAGTGCACAGATTAAAGATTTACTAGACAGAATGCATAAAATGGTAAGAATGTATTAGGAGTAAATAATTAGATAAACAAGTAAGCTATAACATGAAAAGTAAAATGATAAGTGTAAGGTACATGTATATGAATATTTGTGAAATTGAAAAGACAGCCTCAAAATCATGCTGTCCAAATAATAATAAATGATAGCAATGAAAATGATGATAACTATGATCTGAATATTTCATGATTTATTTTATTCTTACTCACTTCCTCATGGACTTGACTTTTAGAAGAGATTTTTATGGTGAGTAGGTTAGACACAATAGGTTTTTTTGAATCAGTCTTGCCTAGCCAATATTGACACATCCCAGTGCCCCGCCACGAGCAATCTGCTAATAAAATGCGAACACTTCTAAACTGGGCAAATTGTCCCAGCACATTGAAAAACATGTTTATTTTCATTCGGGGGTGCCTGGGTTGTTACCAAAATACATTGCAATTGTCTGGGCGACCAATGAAATCCAGGCCTTTCTCGCACAGGCACTATATTAGTCTTAGCGCTCACATGGTTTAAAATGTGTTTTGCAGAATATGTGACATATTTTAATAGTAGACATTACTCAGGAATTCAATATGTCATTTCTTTCAAGCCCATCTGTAGAACTGACTGTGTGGAAGAGCTTTAACGATAAATTGTAGGTATACATGTACCATCAAAAACAATTTGAAAATCATTTGAATCACATTATGACTAGTAACACTTTATTAATTGCTATTGTCTTGACACCAGTTTTATTACACTACATTTTGGGCAGTAACAATTTTTTTCATTAGACACTTATTATGTGAAAATTATGAAAAATGATTCACACTAAAATGTTGCACCTACATGAAAAAATTTGTGTTTTTCTACATTACTTGGAAAGATGTGCACACCTACAAAAAATTTCCACATCTTCAGACTTACTTTGTAAAAAAAACATTTTACTAGAAGGCATATGGACAATGATTGGAACAGCTATGTTTCTGATTTTGGATAAATTTAACTAAATTGTTACAAGCCAAAATATAGTTGAGTATGAAATTGGTGTCAGGGCAATGGTTGTTATCATCAGCAGCCTAATTTGCGTGCCACAAAACAGAAGTAATGGATTAAAATCATTAATAAAGTGTAAATTGAGATTTGTACACTTGATTTCACCATTAAAGAGAAAATTGGTACAAAACGTACAGAAATTATTATACACAATATTTAAACTATACAACTGGATAATATGTTAATAACAGACATTTCATATGGCTTCAGCCATATTTCTTCAGTGTTGTGACGCATGATGTAATCCCATGATGGGCGGGGTTACTTGGGTATTGCTCTGCAAGGGCTGGGTCCCACACTGTCATTACGTCATGCGTCACAACACTGAAGAAATATGGCACATGACATATGAAACATTTGTTATTAACGTAATTATCCAGTCGTATAGGTTAGATATTGTGTATATATAAGTAAACCTTGATGAATAATCTTCACAGTATTATACAGAAATTTAGTTTTGAGATACAAAAAATATGTGTTGCAGTAGTACTTCAGACATTCTTTGCCTATAACATGGTGACGATATTGACTTTTGATTATTTTTTAGGTTTTATTTCTGTAAAAATCCCTTCACCACTAAAGAGAAAATCGGTACAAACCCCCCCGAAGAGGAGGGGGGAACTTCCATATATCCCTCGACGGGTATGCTCCCTCTGAATGACCCACCTTTTTCACCCTCCCTAACAGCTATGAATGCATACAATGGCAGCTATTAAATACCTAATTTTATATATCCAGCTATGAAATAGGTTTTTTTGATGAAAGTTAGCTATGAAATTGCACACCGAAAGTTTTCAAGGGGAGCATCCACCTCTGATATCAAGGGAAGTGTCCCTCCACCCCCACCCCCACGCCCACCCTTGGGTACATAACATTCATTAATACATGCATGTCTAGAATACATTTTATGCCTCATTTTAAGCATTTTATTATGTGTATATTTTTATAGCTATTTTAAGTTTACCTATTAAGTAATATGAATCCATGAAAATTTTATTAAGATATTGTAAAAAGAATTTGTTATTTATTAAACATCAGACGTAAATATCATAAGTAATTATTGACAATAACACCAATTTGATTTATTGTCTGAAAATATACCAGGTAATTAGGACATGCAAACCTATTTAATTTCAGGGGGATGTTTACAAAGTGCGATCTGGATTCAAAGGAAGGGCACTCATCATATCAAATGAGAAATTCAAGAATGGAATGAAAGACCGGAAAGGTATTCACAGAATTTTTTTTTTACTTTAATACCTGTATACAAATACTTGTTTTCAAAATCATGATAATAATCATGAGCAGGAGACAAAAGTATATTTGAGAAATGTTGTCGTCTTTACCCGTTACATACAATTATATTAATTGGAATCTGAGTGTCTTAACTGAATATTTTTAAGAATTCATGATTGTTGCTTTGCTTGTAGGAACACACTTTGATTTAGTTAATGCCGCTGAAGCATTCAGACAACTAGGGTTTGTTCCTCGATGTGAAGTAGATTGCACAAAAGAGGTATTTCGTTTTTAACAATAAGCTAGTTATATTGTTTTATCATATTTTAAAATATCCACGTACGTGTAATCAACAAGTGACAGCAATATTAAAAAGTGGCAGCAACAATAAGAACAACGGCAGCAGCAGCAGCAGCAGCAGCAGCAGCAGCAGCAGCAGCAGCAATATGCTAGTAGAGGTTGAAATGTAAATGTATATTTTTAGAAAATGATAGCAATCTTCAAAGAGGAAAGAGCGAGACAGGACCTGCATGAACAAGCTGATGCATTTGTAATGGTGATTTTATCACACGGAGAGGAGGAATGCGTGTATGGTGTGTGTGGGGACACACTCACTGTCACAGAAATCACAGGATATTTTGATGGAGTCCACTGTCCCGCTTTGTTGGGCAAACCCAAATTATTTGTCGTCTCAGCATGCCAAGGAGGTATGTGAAATAGTATTAGATAATGGAAATTTGGACCAGCCTTTTTTAACTGTTGTTACTGATCTATTATTTTTTGTAGTGTCACGGTTGAAATAGTTGCAAAATAGTACTTGATATATATTCTAATTTTAGAAACTTTTCTATCAAATTTGGAAGCATAAATCTTAGTTAGGACAGGTATCCTTTTCAGGTTACTCGTCCTGCGGACAAGTATGACTTTTCTACTATTCGTGGTCTTGATTATATCAGTTTTATGACCTTTGTGTAGTTATAATGCTTAGAAGTAAAAAATGAATAGCATAAAAAGAGTGAGAAGGCCATGCATGATTTCTTTTTTTTACTTTTTTTAAACTTCTTTTCTGCATGATTTATAACGTGGCATGCTGGTGTTGGTATGAGGTTATACATATGTTATTACATGCAGTTTGACAAAGGTTATTTATGGCCTAAATCTTCACCTGGATGTAGTCTGAAATGAGATTGGAATGATTTTTGGTTCATAGCCAATGAGATAAATGTGTATAAAGACTTAGCCAAGCCAACTAGATATTAGTTTTAATGGTGCTTTTTCTTACAATATTAGACAGAGCAACTATGGGCTTGGTTCAACCTGATGGGAAAGATGATATTCCAAGCCCATTGACTGCCAGCTCCTCTACCCAGACAGAGAGGATAAGAGCGCATGAGAAACAAGACATGTTTTTCCTTTATGGGTCAGTGCAAGGTTAGTAAAGAAGTGGCTGATGCTCTTAATATCTTTACAGCCATGAATCATATTTTGCATACTAAAACTACATATGACATTACAACCTATTTTCAGCCCACGACTTTTAAAACTTTTGTCAAAAAATTATTTGCATTTAAAACTATTAGAAATTCATGAATCAAAATTTAATGACATAACATAATCAATCTATCAATCAATAATATCCTGAGTTTATTTGAGCGTGATGTAACTATTCCTCATTCAGAGGGTGAGGCCTGGCTGCCCAGTCTACATCTCAACTGTCCTCTCCAAGCCTTTTGGTCAGCAGGATCTATCACACCCATGCCCAAAGATGCCCGATCTTTCTGCACAACCACATCCCAAGTCTGTTTTGGTCTTCCCTTTCCTTGGTTTCCTTCTCTATTGCAAGTTTTCTGACTTTGCTAATGCAGTTAGAGCTGCACTCAACGTGACCCAGCCATCTTGGTCTCCCTTTACAAAGTACACTATCAATATCAGTAATACACAATTTCTTCTGAAGGCTCTCTCAGCCTCTGTCCTTAGGCTTGACACCATACATCCAGTGGATTATAGCTCTGTCATTTCTTCTCATCAAATATACAGTAGTGGAGGATGCTGCCCATCTCTCAGACCCATAAATCATAGCATTGCGTACACAGGTGGAATACACTACCACTTGAAGGTAAATGAATGTGTCTGTTGGTTAGGACTAGCAAGAGCTCATGAGCAAAGAAATTTGCCCCATGCAGCTTTGCATCAGACAGTTGCAGCTTATTGACAGCCTCCTCCACTGGACAACATGCCACCTAAATAACAAAACTGTCACAACATCTTACTTGTGTTCACATACTGGGACCTCCTTGATTGACTTGTCATGGATTGGCCTGGCAGTGCCTTTACACCTTCGACATATGTAGTCAGGATCAGTTTTGAGAACACCCTCAATTCCACTACACCGTTTGTGTACCCAGCATAAACACCTTCACAGTAAATGGAGTTTCTCAATACCCACTGCAGGCAAACACCACATGAGTATTCTCCACTTTTGAGTAATTTGCCTAGATGTGGCCCAGAGAACAAAATTTGGCTTTATCCATGTTTACACATAGTCGCTTGGTTTCCATCCCCATTTTCCAGATGTGCACCTTTTTCTGAGAGACGAGGCCATCAGTGCACAGCAGTTCCCAAGTTAGACTCTGTGTGGAACTCACGAGAGAGGACTTCTAGGACCATAATAAATAGCAGTGAACTAAAAACCAAACCCTGATCTACTCCAACAATAACACTAAATTCCTCAATGTACCCAACTCCAACATGAACACAACTGTGTACATTGGCAAATCTTGACTGGACTAGCTTAAACAAGCATTATTCCATGCCTAGCTTGCTCAAAGCCCACCATATGAATTGTCTGGGAACCGAATATAATGCGTTGAAATGATTTACCAATCCAATGCATTCTCTAGATCCACAAAGGACATATACAGGGACTTGTTTGCTGCCAGAAACTTCTACACTTATCCGATGATGAAGATGTCATCTGTTGTCTCTCTTCCTGGACAAACTGCATGTCGTCAATCTCAATCCTCTTTCTGATCAGTTGTTCAGTGATTCTCTCAAGAACTTTCAACACTTGATTGATCAACTTGAGCCCCCAGTAATTTCCTCTCTAGTGCATCACCTTTGTTTTTTTTTAGAGGCTAACTCTACAGCTCCCCGTGATCACATAAACATAAACTGAATGAATATGGATATTAAACATACAATAACTTCTTAGCCTTATCAAAATTATTTCACTGTTACAATCAATGTATATGCAATACAAAACTGACACTTGCTTTTTGACCAGGTTTCAAGGCATGGCGTGATGTGAAGTCCGGCACTTGGCTAATTCGAAGTTTAGTGAAGAAGTTGATGGAACACGCTCACTGCGATCACATGCTCAACATTCTCAATGAGGTACAGTGTGTAGATGATCAGAATTACTACTTACAAGAAATTTTTAGTTGTACGGTTGTATGGAAACAATCATTAGTGATCAATTTTGTGCCTTTTTCAGACTCTTGTGAGAGTAAGGAAAAATGACCCTATTACAAAGGTATCGGGTACATATACCGTATACGACCATCCAAGTGCCTATATACCCTCCTGTAACAGCCCTCTCCCCTCTTTTTCTAAAATGTCCTTAAGAATTAGGTAGTAACTGCACTCTCGTGTAACAGCCCACCCCCCAGTTTTAGAAAATTTCAATTTTATGGCCCTGGGCGCTTGGATGGTCGTATATGGTATGTGATGCATTTCTGGATGAGATCGACATCATTCCGATACACGTTTTACATCCACACAAAAATTGTATTGATTAGAATTTTTTTACTGTCAATCACAGACTTTAAAAATATGAGGTGCTCTTGACACAAAAATTACATGGGTGTTGATTTGTAATGTCGAAATAAAACCAACACAAAAGAATTAAAACATATATACAAAATTACAAAACACACTAAACGTGGCGCATCAATCATGGTACTATATTGTCTAATATAGTTGTCATTATTTTGTCATTTGGAAGTAGGCATATTTTATGCACTCTGGGTATCAGATGTTAAAAAACATATGACCTCTGAAATGTTTCGCCTGAGAGTTGTTTATCATGATTTGTTGAGTCGCTTCAGCAGCTGAAGCGAAAGTCTTGTGTATGAACCAGCAACTATATTCAGCGGAAGTCCACGGACTTCTGCGGAAGTTCATGACCCGGAACTTAAGTAATATTCATGAGCTCATGACATGTAACAAAGTAAATATGATAGATGCAAACCTTCTTAAAAATAAACTGCATTGTAACTCAAGCATCATAGGACTATTCAAACCAGCAGATTATACTGCTCTTGGAAAAGTGAATACTGAATCACTGCAAATCTTTTGATTCATCAATAATTGACCTAATTCCATTTGGGGTGGGGGATTAGAAAGCCAGTTTGGTCACTTTTTTTAATGAGCAATAGTAAGATTTCATAGGTCATATCTTGACATCTGATTCTCAGAGTGATTTTATATTATTAGGTTTCATAAACATTGATGTGGATAAAATAGAGAAGTATATTTTATTCATCTTTCAGGTGGTGTATGATGTGTGCAAAAAAATGACACCATATATTGCTGATCTAGGCGGCGGCTCATACATACAATGCCCAGAGGTGCGGATGGCTGCGCCAAAGAAATGGTACCTGTTACCACATCTCTATCCCTCTGAGCTCTATCCATTGGATGAAACAGAAGCTTTGAGTGAATTTCAGTAAACAATACAAAAAGAATGATGTCATGATTGATTATGCAGTTGTACTGATACATTTACTTGAGGATAAAATGGAGAGTGGCTCAAGTATCTGATTCATTGTGAACGTCGATGATGCTTTGTACAACATTTTGTACAGTAGTTGATGATTCTCACAAGTGTAATGATTAGCATAGCTGAGAGGCTTATTGAAAATTGTTTATATTTTTTTCTATTTTGAATATAGATTATAAAGCTTATTTTATAAAAAGAAATACCTTCTACCATAAACTACGTTGGCACAGTGTCTAACGCAACCTGCGCTCATAGAATCACCATGCCACACTTAGCGATTGAGATGGCATTTGATAGAGATATATTGAGAGAGAAATTACTGGAAGCCATAAGCCAGTCCTACACCCTTTAAGGATATGAAATAGAGCCTACCCGGCAGCCCGGTGCCGGCTGATTTTGGCCTGGGCTACTTTTTGGGAGTTGTAAATATGAACATAATGAAGGGCCGTACACTTTTTGCCAGGGCCAGCTACTTTTTGCAGTTGCCGGCCTGTGGTCCGTAAGCAAATTTTGATGAGTTTCATACCCTGAGTCCCTTTAAGGGTAAAATATGGACTTTAAACGCATGATGAGATTGATGATGATAACTTTATTACTAGCATACTATTGCTATCATTCAATGAAATGTATTTAATACATGTATGTAAGCGTTTTCTACAATCATAGCGGATTTAAGTGACCTAAGGCCAGCAGAATTCAGCAGAACTATAATTCTGACAGGGATTAAGGGCTGTCTGTCTCCAAACATAGGGCACTGCAATGCCTCTAGATGTGGGGAGTTTGGTCCAATGGATAAGGGCACCTGTGTACACATATATGACCGGTCTGTTGTATCAGATCGTGAGTTTGATTCCACGGCCGTCCAAAGCTTTACGTGCTTACCCAATTATTTCACACATTGTATTTGGATGATACTAATAATGGTTGTGTTAATTAGGACTCCTTTTTAGAATTAGTTGTGTGAAAAGTATTGGAAAATATATTTACGAATGCTGCTAGAATCATGTGTGTAACTTGTTTTACCTTGTGTATAGTTTTATGCATTATATATGTTTATATTTTTAGATGGTAGATTTTAATAGATGAAGGTTGTACCATATGAAGTTTTATTTTTTTATGAATTGGCCACAGACTTTAATGATTATTTCAACAGCTTGTTTTATCTTTCATTTAGATAATTGCATTTTCTTTTTGAAAAAGAAATCTCTAATAGTTTTTTAAGTTTATGTTTGCTTGTAGGTTTATTTACTTTTATATATAAAAGGTGTTATTTTGTGTGATTCAACAAATGAGGGAGACTATTTGAAATGTGCATCTACATGTACCCGGTACATATGTGATAAGAAATTTTTTATTTATTATGTGTAATTGTTCTGTTACAATGGTAAAAGCATTTGCTTTGTGAATTTGTGATAATACATTCAAAGACTTCATAAAAATGAACAGTTTTTAAACTAAAAAGCAATCAGATTATAATATATGTGATATAAGTATTTTCTTAAATTATCAATCATATTGGATACGCATCTGCATAAGTTTGATACATAATATGCCAGGATTTCACCCACCTTTGTATTTTCGTCAAGCTTATCTTGAAGACTTTTGAACCATCCTGGTTCTTCCTCAGTCTGCCGCCAAACCACCTATTCATCACGTGATGGTGATGTGGCGACGGCGGATATGATGTTGGTGTAGATGATGCCAATGACATCACACCATCATCACGTGATGAATAGGCGGTTTTGGGGAATTGAATTGTTAAATTTTTTTTGTGTAAGCTAAATTCAATATTTGACTAGCAGCAGGACCTCTCATTATTGTTGTTTTTACGTATATATACTTGGCCTACATTTATACGAGCTTACAAATGAGATGTATTTTTAACGTGGATTTATGACGGACATTTCACTCGCTTCACATAATCAGAAAATGTTTTTATATTTTTGGACTGTAGATATTTTAGCTTTGATGAGGAATTTATTTATTCGAAAGTACATGTACTTAGCCAATAGATTTTAGAAAATGTTATTCTAAATTATCTTTTTCGACTACCATTTCACCAGCAGTTACAACGTAGAAACAACAATAATAAATTTTATTGATTGTAATTAAACATGTAAAATTTTAATGACTAAGGAAAATGGGTGTTTCCATGACGTATATGTGCCAAAATGTATTATGTAGATGATGTAATATGTACTTTGATTTTAAGGAGTGAATAAACAAATATATCTAAATATCAAATTCTTGTTTAATTCACCTTGGTCACCCTGGATGGAGCTGATCTATCCAGCAAAACCAGGGGCATATCACTTTAGTTCTTTAGCATTATATTGCCACAGAACTGAGGTGGGCTTATCCAACCTTGACTGATTTGATTCAATCTTTGTGACCATTGTTGGGCATTGCATATTATAAACTTTTTTTTTGATAAGGTACATACAACCTGGCTTGAGGCACATGAAGATAAAAGATACGAGAATGGCTCTTTGGTTTGGCAAATTAACATAGCATATGTTCAAAGAATGAAGATTGCATATGTTAATGTAACCGTGTTTCTAAAAAAAGTATAAGCAATCAAACAGAAGTGCCATCTTTGACAAATTGACCTTATCTATGAGAACATCTCCGGAAATACAGCTTAAAGACCCAGCACAATTCTCGTAATAGTATCATTAGCATATGGTAAATCTATTATGGCAGCCATGTTTCCTGAAGAAATGGACAATTGGTGGAGAAAATGGTGTTGTTGCTAGTTTCTTCCACATTTCTTGGTTAGCAAAAATATGTGATAATGGTGGTGATGAGGATTGCATTGAAAAATGTGGAGACAAAAGATTTTATTTATATTCTACATATACCATTTACACAATTGTGTGCTTGAGATTCACACAGCTTTGAACATTTACTGTCTGACACTCACAACCATAAAATTAATTTCTACCTCTATTATTTTGATTTCACCAACACAAAGGACCACAAACAAGACAAATCTTAAAACATGATTTTTGTTTACATTATGAAATACTTTATATTATATTTAACAATTATTACAACAAAGTTTGTATTCATAAAAAAGGAGTTCATAGCAAAGCTTAGAAAAAAGTATTCTGAAATATTCCACATCAAAATGAATGAAAGAAAAATTATTCATGCAATTCATAATTAACACCAAACCACACATTGTCTTTTGATTTGTATTTTCTTGCAAAGTGTGCAAATTCTTTTCGATTTAATTGGAAATTTGGAATGTAAACTTTCTATTTCACATTTTCCACCAGATTCCACCAGATACATTTGATTTACCATCACACACAATAATACTTATCTATTAAATATAATACTTATCTATTGATAATCTTCATAAACACTATACTTAATACTTAAATTTCAATTTCAAAAATAAATATTCACATAGCATACCTAATCGAAAGTGGAATCTGTAACGTTTTAGTTTATATCATACAGTGAATAGCGATACTTAATAAATAATAACTTAAAAATATACTGAATTTAAATTCACATATCAGCATCATTAATAGCTACATACACTTTGTCCAGTCATTGCCTTCAAATTGTGACAGGTCATTTAGGAAAATGAGCTGGTTTCTATGAACTACATCGTACATAAATAATATCCATACAAAAAGTGCTTTTAAGCGATCTGTGCAAGCCAGTGTTCTATTGGCTTGATGTTGTGTTCGGATCCGTCTGGTTTTCCTCTAGCGCTTCGCCTCCACAAAGTCCACCTAAAATACAGTAATTCATGTAATATTTACGAACAGGTGATATAATTGTCTTTTATTTTAATTCACAATGAATTTAATTAAAGATGTATTTTGTCAGTCAACAGAGGCAAGCTTTGAATGTACACTAAATAATACTAATTCACAATTATGAATCTTTTCAAATTCTAATAAAAAAATTTCCGGTATCTAAGGCCTGCTAAATAAACCGACTAGTAGTTATAATAGTTCTTTTACGAAAATATAGTTAAAATCTATTAAAAAAAATATTGGGAGGTGAGAAGTGCAAATCATGGTTGTAAGCTAGGGGTGTTTCAAAAAGGAGTTTATAAGGCTATTAGACAGAGCACTGCACGTTTTTTTAAGCGCACAATGCGCTCACAAAAACAAATTTAAGCAAAAAAATAAATAAAAATAAGTGCACCCCAACAATTTTTCGCAGTTTATGAATTTTTCTCACTTTGACCCCACTGATAACACAACGCGCCCGGATGGTTATGTGATAATTTGAATATGGAATAATACCAGCGTGTTATAGTCTACAATATGGCGCCGGTAAAAAGAGCAAGATTTCTATATTTAATCTGTCTAAACAGGGGAGTGCGCTTAATGGGGCAGGTGCGCTAATAAGAATGAATACGGTAAGTGTTTTTCATTAGTCGTACCCTGATGGAGAGGTGCTGGAACTGGAAGTCCTTGTCACGGCGCCCGAGGAAGGCGTTGTTGTTGCTGGTTGCCGACGTCGTCTCCAGTGCCGCAGACTGCGTCACCCGCAGCGTGTTGCTAATCATAACAATATATACATTGTTGTATAGTCATTTAATGATTCGAATGTGACCAGATGACACAGACAGAAATATTTGACTAGTTTTTTTTCAGAATCTTTGTTCGATATGACAAATCATGATAATAATCTTATGTGGTCAGGGTTGTGATTAGCCACTCGTCCGCTCGTATTGACCAGTAAAAACTAGAGGAGCAATTCTGATGAATTTGTCATACAGATAGAGTTTGTACACGGAGGAAGAGTACATTTTTTGCAGCACGATTAGATATTTGAGGGCTACTAGTCCTGCTGACGAGTAACACTTTTCCACCTAATCATGACCCTGGTGGTACACATGTTTAAAATGTACATTAAGTAGAACTTAACATGTAAGGATCAACTTTTTTATAGAAGTATTTCGAAACTTTCGGCTACATTGCTAAGTTATGCCACATCATAACATCCTCGTAAACTCATTTGTGCTATGAAAACCAGGTCAAATACAGCAATTTAAAAAAATAAACAAACATTCATCCACCAGGCAAAATTTTTTAATACCCCCACCATAAATTCGAGACAAAAAGAATCTTAAAAATTCTGAAAATCCTATAATGATGGACTTAGACATAAGCATTTACATTAGAGGAATCATATCTACATCACAGCTTATGCGAACCAACCAAAGTGTTCATTCCTTCAACCATTATAGTATCCAATGACTAAGTACGAGTGTGTGACCTGCACTTACATTTCCTTCTCAAAGAGTGCCTGGATGACCTTGGCTGCCTTTGCGAGTGTCTGGTCATGCTTGTTGCACACACGACAAGCACAGGTCGGAGAGTTCTGCTGCACGCTCTTGTCCGTCAGCAGCGTGTACAGAAACCTGACAGCAACATAAACACACTTCAGTACTACCCGAAACATTCAGTTTAAAGTACTTCGGACCTTTTGGGTTGAAGCTTGCTGAATTTAGCGGGGTGGCTTTTAACAGGGGTCAGTATTTACACGGATATGTAAATACTGGTGAATATTTTATAGAAGTTTAGAAAACATGTATTTCATAAATGTGCAGTACATTTATCTTAGCACAGCAAAATATATAAACAAAATAACATGGTAATCTCTTGTCAATTATAAAATTATTGCATATAATAGTAGGCTGGGTGACAGGGTCTACCTGAATAATCTGCATTTATTATCTAAAGAAAAAACAACACTTACTCTGCAGCATCTCTCACTTCCTTTTGAATACTCAAACTATCCACTACAAATATGTATGCTCTGTAATAAAAATGCATAGAAGAGATAAATTACATGAATAACATGTATTCGTAATTTAAATTACAATCAAGAAACTACTATGTTGAACTCAAGTCATTAAAAAATGTACATTTCAATATTAAAAAATCAATATGTAAACTTGAATGTGTCAACCAAGCAGAAAAAGAATCAAATGAATTGAATGAAAAACAAAATGTGCCTGATAGTATTTCAATGAAGTCCTCACTGTTCAGATATCACACATAATGACCATACCTTGCAAGATTTTTATACTGCTCTACATACTGCCAACGTAGTCTGTCATGTCCAGGGAGATCAATGATTCTCAAGGTACCTTTCTAAAAAAATATTATAGATGTAAAGCAAATTACCATTTTACCGTATTTCTTAAGCCTAATCAGCTAAGCATAATTTTTGTTTGACATTTAATACTGTTTGCTCATAATAAGTGCTTGAAAATTAATCCAATTATAAAATTTCTCCATAACCTTTTTTATAAGATAATTACCTTTTTATCACCTTTGAGCATATACGTTCCAGCATTTTCTTTTACAGATGTATGTGTCTGCACATAGCGATTGTCTACAAGCTGAAATGTTAGTTACAATTAATTAGGAATTAGCATAGCAACCATATTCTTGAGGTTATAGCAAAGGTTTAATAAGCAAAATACCTCTTCAATTCTTCTATACCAGGGATGTGATTATTTTGTTAATCGGTGTTATAAAATTGATATTTGTCTACAACACAAACTTTAAAAAGAGAAAATTTCATTTTAAAAAATAAGGATGTGTTGGTCACTCCTCCAAAATTATCCGCCTGCTAGTATGTAACACCTTAATCAATCATTTTATTCTGCATAATGGATTTATGTTATCAGCTCTAGGTTATCAGTTGTCTTGTATAAAGTGAAATATTAAAACTGAATTTCTTACTCTACTGTACAGAAGTGTTTTCCCAGCATCGCACAAACCAACAAGAAGAATACCCCTTCTTTTGTTAGATCCACCACGACATAAGAGAATAACTGTAAAGCAAATATTATCATTATTACATCTCTATATTTGACAGTTTAACAATTAAAGATGATTGACAGATGGACTAAAAAAGTTCCATATGTACAATTTAGACATGTATGACCGGCATTATAATGGCCGTTTCACCTTTTTGATGAATATTAACTTACATATCGTTAGAAAAACTACTAATATGGCTACCAAGACACCAATTATCATTGGGTCGCCAGCAAGTAACGCAGATTGTGCATTTTTCAATAAATCTTGGTCCATTTTTCAGTCTGCACTGTCAAACCCGGAAACAGGTGGTGAAAAGTGGACTTGTTTGTAATTTGCAAATGTGTTCTTCTTTAAACTTAATAAACACTGACAATTAATTGAGAAGCCTGATTATACAATAAGCATAAATAATGATAAAAAGATTACTGTTTAATTACGTCCATGACAAAAAGATGCACCAATTTGTGAATTTCAGAAGAAACATTATCACAATGAATGGTCCCCTCAACCAAATATCAAAATGGCCCATCAAAATATGGCTGCGCCCATGAAAAACATTTGAAAACAAATATTTTGTAAATATTTCAATATTTACTTGCTTACTTGTTTCTAACTCTAATCTAGAATATATAAATGGAAAAGAAGAATATGAATATACCTTGCAAAAAGAGTAAGTCTTATCAATTATTATGTAAACTGCTATTAATATCATATTTCTTTAATTATCGCTCGGATGTGACTCCACAAAATGTTATAACATATCAATACATGTGAATGAGGCAAAAGCTTTGGTGAGCAACCGCTTATATTATGTTATAGCATGATATCGTCGTATATATGAGGGGGAAAAGATAAAATGGGCTAGCCACCCTAGTGGGGACTGATGCTGTCTACCTTGACTTCAGCAAAGCCTTTGATTCAGTACCTCCTAGGCTCCTGCCAAACTTCACAGTATGGGCATGGGCAAGGTCCATCAGTGGGTCCAGTCCTTCGAGTATCTGACCGAAGGCATAGTAATACTCAGAAATGGTGCATCAGGGTGGCTTCCAGTCATTAGTGGAGTCCCCCAGGGATCCATTTTGGGTCCGTGCTGTTCCTACTGTATGTAAATGACCTTCCAAACCTGTAAACACAGCCAAAATGTTTGCTGATGACACTAAGCTGTATGGTCCAGTGAAAGATAGGTCTGATTGTGCCTCATTACAAAAGGATCTGAACGCACTGTCTCAGTGGTCCAAGATCTGTTACTAAGGTTCAATGCCGAAAAATGTGTTGTTTTAAGAGTCCATTCAGCTATAACTTTTTTTTATTCTTTAAATGGTATCTATCTAAAAGAGGTTAGTGATCAAAAAAGATTTAGGGGTATTAATTTCAAATGATTTAAAACCAAACATGCATGGCAATTATATTATATCAAAAGCTAATCAGAGAATAGGAATGTTTAAAAGATGTTTCAGTGGTTTTACTAAAAAATAAAATTTCATTTTGTATAAGTCCCTCATAAGGCCAATTTTAGAGTATGCTTCTACTGCATGGTCTCCATGGTTTGTAAGAGATATTAGCAGTTTATTTCAAAAGGTCAAGACAGGTGTTTGAGCTTGTGTGTTGAGTCTGTACAACTAGAATCTCTAGCCTGACAGGAGAAACAGGTGTGACCTAATAGATCAGATAAATATATAAACAATAACCAGGACAGACCCTAGCAACCTTTTTGTAAAACCTTTAAAACAATTAAGAGGCCACTCCCATAAACATCAAAAAACAACATGTGAGGCCGGATGTAGCCAAATTCTTCTTCAAGAATCAAGATGTAGTTGATTCCTGGAATAACCTCGAGGAAAAAACAGTTTCAGCATCCAACACCTCGACTTTTTAAAGAAACCTAAAAATTTTAAGAGAGATCGAGATCCCTGCATATCCATGTGAATGAGGCAAAAAGCTTTGGTGAGCAACCGCTCATATTATGCTATAACATGATATCGTCGTATATATGAGGGGGAAAAGATAAAATGGGCTAGCCACCCTAGTGGGCTAGTGTGATCCCCCATCCCCCGAGGCTCAGTTGGCTACCTAGCCTGCCTCTGGAGAGGGACATGTACATACACCACGTGACCTCCCCGAGTATTACACGGAAGAATAGTTAGCTCGTTGACGTAGGTCGGTAACTGGTAGAACATAGAACATAGGGCATGTTAAATTCAATTATGTTATTGGCAGCTGGTTATTGGCCATCTAGTTTCACACAAGACTGCTGGGTGTGCATCTCAAATCGATTTGCTAGTGCATTTGTTTGGTATCAAAACTTGGAGAGCTCTTACGATGGGACAGTCATTCAAGTATATTTTTAGAATGGCTGCCCCAATGATAGCAATTTTTAGAGAAAATATATGCATGTGCGAGCGATAAGTTATTAGTACCGATAGATCAACATATTTCTTCATTCACAACACTGAATTCACCTAATTATTTATTGTTTCGGGCAATCGACTGTGTCCATCCTCAGAATCTCACTGTGCATGTCAGTCGAGCATTTCCCATTGTCATAAAGGGGTTGTATAGGGTCGTAGTTGGAGGCATTCCTTGACCCGGTTCATGACATCTTTGTTCACCCGTATGTGTATTGTTTCTTTGATAGTGCGAGTTTTAAAATCACTTTCTCTGTCTACGATCACCGTTCCTTCCCAGTCCATCTCATGCTTGTCTTTGTAGACATGGTCTGTTATTGCACTCTTGTTGATCTCTGTAATGGATTCCTTCCTTGAAAGATGTGTAAAAGATCCCTTCTTGTTCTGCTCAACATCTTTCACATGTTCCTTTAAAGGTTATGCTCAATGGCCAAACAAATATGCTTGTATAGAAGCAATATGATATGTTCTGTGTATTCTGAAAGTTTCATTCATTTAAACAGCATGTTAAAGTATTTATAGCAATTTAATTACTGTGGAATAAGAGGAGGCATAAACCCATCAAAACACGTGAATGCAACAAATGTAAACCGAATGATTTTCATCAGACACAACTAAACGCATGGTGCACGTAAAAGGCCGCCTATCTCTCGCATGCTAAGTGTCACGTCTGCAGTCTGAAATCCACGGTACGTCTGGCAAAAATCATTCGATTATGCATCATCACGTGACCTTGTGTTTTAGACAGCATGGTACATGTATTTCTAAAGATGTGATAAATATTAAATGTGGAAAATATAAATATTATTATTCTTACATTTGCAATGGAAAAGGCATTGTTCATTGATACTGGGCTTTTCAGACCAAATATTATTTTGGTGAGCATTATCTTTAAAGTTGACCCAAATTTTCTACCAGTCTCACCTATATATACACTTCATTGCAGCCTTTGCATGTTTTCTTACATGCCACCTCACTTTTATCCAATTTGGGTTGCTTATCCTTCGGTATTGTACTAGTAGATTCTTATTGTCTGCAATGATTTCATAGCTGTCGAGACCCAGTGTTTGTTAAGAATCTTAGACACCCTTTCAGTAACTCCTTTGACGTACGGCAGTATCACAAGTCAATGCGAACCGGCTGTCTCCTTTTTCGTGTTCTTTTCCTTCCTATCTACTTTGTTGTTCATACTCTGCCTAAGAATGCAATAACAATTTAAGATTTTTAGCTCAAGCTAAGGATAATGTGTTGTCTGCTGGAGTGCGCCTTTCCTAAATGTTGTGGATATCAGGCTTACTAGAGGTCTATGAACAGCATTCACTATGCTCAATAAATGTTTCTGTTTGATAATTGGCCAACCTCTATTCTGAATGAAAAGTTGGTTGATAGAGAGGGCGATTTTCCTGTGAAAAAGTCGGAGTAGACTCCGATTTGGTAGACTATGTGTTAAGTAAATATTGTTAAGTTTTTATGTTCATGTGAGACTGTTGAACTTTATTTTCATTTCTTTATTTTAACATGTGAACGTAAATTTTTTGTTTCAGTTGGAGCTGTAGTTCTGGGCCTTTGGTTGGTCATCCTCATATACATCCTAATGGAAGATGTATTTAAATCAAAAGAACTGCATGCAGATGGTAAGATTTTTTTTTAAATCTGTTGTATGTAATATTTTGATATACAAGTATGTTGTATATAACTATGAAAGAAGAGATGCTAGATTTTTTCTCCATATTTTATTATGTTATTTTTCTGTTTTAGTTTTAATCATTTTTTGTCCTTATGGGTTTATAATATTGTGTTCAATGATAACAAAAAAGAAAATTATTATCTCAGATGAATGGGATTTTTAGCTCTACTTGTCCTATAAATGGCAAATGAATTAGTTTTTTATTATTTTTGAATTATGTTCATTTTTGCCAATGCGCCCAAAATATAAAATTATGGAATATTTAAATTCATTAAAATTTGAGATGAAAATGCAATGTTTGCTTTTCGACATGAACTTTATATTTGAGATTACATTCCTGCCAAGGGTTACTTTCCACCACAGTCTATGTGACTGTCCGCTAATTGTATTGCTGCTCAAGCCAATGAAAAGTAGACTGAAAAAAGTATTCGATTGTTGAACTTTTGTAAACAAATGATCCAAATTCCAGTATGAATAGACATGTATTGGCCAGAGTGGAATCACAATACATGATTTTTTTTAAAGTTTCAATCAGTTTCCATGTTATGTAAAACATTAATATTAGAACTCATGTAATTCAAAATATGTATTGAAATTTTAAAGGAATGCCATGAAATTTAACAAGCTTGACCGGATTTTCTGTTTTTGAATGCATTTGAAAAGATATCAAATGAAAAGAATGTTAAAAAAGGTCAAACTGTAGTGTACTCCCTTTATGGTTTCATCAGCTAATGTATTGCTATGGGACAATGATGGTAAATGTGTGTTAAAGTGTTTGGTTCTATAAACCAATGAGCATTGTTTGGAACGTTGCTTTATGGATTGTGAGTTTTGTCTTAAACATTTCTAAGTCAATTCATGAATTGATTTCATTATCAAGGGTTGTGTGTAAATGTTACCATAAGATGGATATGTGTGCAGCCTATTGATGGGAGCAATCATATTACTTTATGCAATTTAGTCATTTATTTTAGGATTAAGCGCTACTGTACTGATTGTGGCTGACATAAGTCGAATTCTACTGTTATATTCTTTTAATACTGAGTGAATGAATAATTCTAGTATTTAGAAGAAGAAAAAGACTTCTAAGCCACATTCATACTCAAAATGGAGCCTGATATATATGTGCTGTTTTGGTTCACATTTTGGATATCACTTCTATTTGCTGGGACATTTTGTGTCATAATTATAGGAATTGTTGTGTCATTCTTGACAGGATCCTAATGGATTAATGTTTCTAAGCTGGAAATGAGCAATAGCATTGAATTTCACATGGAATACTGAAATTACGTACGCAGGGGATCCGATCACTATCATGCAAAGAGGTAGTAGCCATGAAAGTGTAAGCGCATGCATCTTTTTGGGGAAAAAATGATAAAAATGTGAAATATTTAGCTGAATATAAGTATACATGTATAGTCTTGATTCTAGTTCAGGTAAAATATGGCAATGATATTAATGTAAGAGATGCTAATACAAATTTGCGAGCTCGCGTGCAGTATACATAGCATGCCTTTTTATGTCTGGCTACCTCCCTGCCATCATGCTTTTTTTTTGCGGGGGCTTTAAAAGCACTGGTAAGAGTCATTTTTATGTCTAATATCACTGTATTTATTTTATTTCTTCTTGTCTACTCTACGTACTTACCTGGTAAAGCCAAATGGGTTTACATTTTTATTTAAGATCATATTATAAAATGTAAACATACTTGAAGGAGCAGTACTGATTTTAAAAGTGCAAATTTTCATGTAATCCAAGAAAAGACCACACTTATACACGGACCAAACAATGTAAAACTTGTTACATGCTTTGCCATTAGGTGATTTTTATGGCATAAAAGGAATGGAAAAGCTTGGGGAGCGGGCAAAGTGCTATTCCTTATTCACAGAGGGTGCGAAAAATCATTTGCAAAAGAGGCACCAATATGGAAATGAGAATATGGCTGCCGTCTAATGGCTGACAAGGGACCAATGTTGTCTGTGTCTCCATTCTCTGTCACATTGATTTATATAAATCATTTTATTATAAACAGCACAATCATGTGGTAGAATTACAATTATTAGCATTATGTAACACTGTTTTAAGAATATACTTTATAATTTGTTTTCCAAATCGATTTACAGATGATCTAATGAGTGTTTCCAAAGCTTGTTTGTGTATTCAATTCTAATTGTTTCTGTCTCGTCCAAGTAACTTTGTAACAGCTCGTTACTTGGGATGATGGTGTCATTCTGGTCTCACAGACTCACAATCACAAGGGGTTGTGAGCGTAAGTCATATCGTTGCCACTTGAATGGTATAGTAAAATGTAGGAATTGACCACGAGATTGGAGTGTCAATCGCAAAATTGAGCATGCTCAATTTTGCGATTGACACGACAATCGAGTGGTCAATCACCATTCTATCATGACTTAAATCCATTTTATTTTAAAATAAATCATATTATAACATTCAACATTCAAGTCAATTTCGTTTGTTTTGAGCGTGCGGAGACGTCAATTCCTACAGTTTTGAGCGTGCGGAGGCGTTAGTCTAAACTGTTGCTCTCCGCAACAACGAAACACGCCTTACTACGTCAGCGGCTGTATTGATATTGTGAGGAGTTTAGACTAATGCCGTGGGTTTTTTTGGGAGCGTGTTTTCCATCGCAAAATTGAGCATGGAGATTGACCAATCAGCGTGGGTTATTGGCGGTGATTTTTGCACGGAATGATAGAATGGAAGATTGTTGTCAGTTGTGTAAATGTAGAGGAAGAAACGTGATTGCTAGAGAGAACTGAGCGATGATTAGAATAGTTTTAAATCTATACATTATAATTCTAAGATAGTTTGCAAGCTGTGGATTATAGTATAAATGATGCTTTTGCAGATGGATCTTCTAAATTAGCAGGGAAGCATCATCGACACATGGTAGAAAAATACCCTCAAGTAAGTATAAATTGATCATTGATAATTTGCCAATCATCAGATTATGATTTTGACATCTGACAAGTAGAAGAAAGTTCAAGTAACAAAAACTGACAACAATAAGCTGTTAAATGAACCATTCTCAGCAATGCTTTAGAATGGCGGGAAATTGTCCTGTGCACTAAATGAGATGGAAAACAAGATTTTACTGGTCTTGTGATGATGATCAATGTTTTAGTTCTGTCTTACACACTATTTGATTTCAGAAAAGTTAGAAATTTCCTGCATATCGTCTAACCAATTGATTGTAATGTGTTCATGTTTCCCAATTTGAATATTGTCTTCATATTGAAATATAATTCATTAATAAAACAGCAAAGCTTGACAATGACATGATGAATTCTATACACAGTTGAACTCATCAATCTCCAACTCTAAAAACTCGAATTTATTCATAACACAACAAATAGCAACCTCCTTAATTATAGATTACAGTATAAACGTCTCAGATAACTCCAAAATTTGGATAACTCAAGATAATCATCTATTCCTTGAAGTTTGCTGAAATGACTGCAACTGTATTTTCGCTCCTGTGCTATTATCACCATTGTCAGGTTTTGGGAATCTCTTTTACTCTACATAATCCAGTGGTACAATATTTCCGCATGGGTTGGGTTGGAAAAATTTGACGTTGGACTTTGGTCGCAAATAAAATCAATAAAAATGGACATGTAAAATCGTACGTTTGATATGGTTGAACCTAAAATCTCATGATGATTTCATTGGCTGTGGCCGTAAATAGTTTTAGTGTACTACAGATATATGTTGTCTTCAAGAATTCATTGCTCATTTATTTGAAGGTCAATGCTTCATATACTAGTGCATACCTGTATATGGTTTAATTGTAATATTTTTTGTTTTGTTTGAACGTTGTATTTCATAATTTCATGTGCAGCATATGCAATGTTAGAATTAATAAAACGCAAAAATTCTTTTTGTTGGCCTATAGATGTGCTATTGTTTTGTTGCCAGGGAGATGTGGTTCACGTCTGCCTCAGTACAGATGAGGACACAGTGCTAGGGCTGGTAGCCACGATCAACAGTGTGTGGCAAGGGACGCGCCACCCTGTAGAGTTCCACATTGTGGCTAACCCTGCAGCAGATGCTATTCTCAAGTATGTTCTGTCTAAATGTTAATTTTTTTTTCAATTAGTATTATAAAATAAACCATATGGGATCATTCGAATGTAGAAAAAATGTAAATGTATCAGGTTGCCTTGAAGTCTTTTAAATGAATATTTATGTTGTTGAGAAATGTCATGAGATAATGCTCAACCAAAATAATATTTGTTCTGTAAATGTCTTTTCCAGTCAAGTGTAAAGAAAATTATATTTATATTCTCTACATTTGATACTCATTACACGTTTAAAAATACCATGCCGTCTTGCTAACTAAAGCGCAAGATCATCTGATGTTGCATAATCGACTGATTTAAAATGAATGATAAAGTGCAAGTCTAAACAAACAATTGAATAGAATAAGTTTGACCTTCAATAAAGAGTGCAGTTAGTAATCATTAATCCCAAGACAACTTTGCCACATCCCGTTGCAGACGGTGGTTGGAGCAGACGTCTCTCAACGTCCTTGACTATGAGGTCGTTGTGTTTGACGAGACCACGCTGAAGGACAGAATTGCTGTGCACGGCGGGAGGGACGAGCTCGCGAAACCGGTACGCGGGAAGCTAGTCACTGAATATAGATGTAGTGGGATGATTTTGTTGACCCTAATTTTATGGTGATAGTCGTCAGATCGTGATACGTTGTGTGAAAGAACACAATGCAGTTAAACTTGTTTATTTTGAAATCTGATAACTTGAAGTTATCTGGAGCTAAAAACTCATTTCCCTTCAGAATACTTTACAAAATGCACTTCTCTGATAACCCAAAACTTTGTTAAATATGTTAGATGTTAATCCATTTTCAACAACTCATGATCACATTGATTTCATGGTTACTTTGAGGTTACAATATGCAGTTTACTGTTTTGTTCTAGCTTGATCTTTCGTGTTTCAAAGAATATTTGTTATTCTCATTTCTTTAATTGCCTGCCTAATCACATTGTGCTTTGGTAGTAAAGTTGCTCTAACCGTGTGTTGTTGTTTATCCCACAGATGAACTACGCTCGCTATTTCTACACCGAGCTGTTTCCCAAACTCCATGGCAAGGTCATTCACCTCGACTGTGACGTCATCGTGCAAGGTGCGGACTTTGCAATACCTGTTTCAGGTTTTACCAACCAAATATGCGATAGTAACCCCCAATAAGCGTCCACAATTCAAATTTATTGATAGGTAAATAAAGATAAAATGTGTCATTTATAATCTTCACTTTTATCACTTTTTAATAGTGTAGTCAATATCTGTCATGCACCAAGGCATTGGCTTTGTTGAATCATGTCCAAGTATTGAAGTTGCTATACTGTGTTTCCATCATGATATGCAGTTTGTCAAGACTTGATGTTACATCCCAGGTTATGCTAATGCATCAAACATTAACAATCAAATAAAGGGTCACGTCTGCATGATTGATGATGAGGTCAGATCATGTGTGGTGTGCAATTGTATCGGATTAACCCCAGATGTTGTCTCTTTCAGGAGACATAATGGAACTGTACCACACAAGCATCAGCCCCGATCAGCTAGCAGCAGCGTCTGAAGACTGCCACGCCATGAGCAAGCGCTTCTCACTTGTGCCCGTATGTAAAGGCTAGTCACAGCCTGTCACAGACTGAGGGCTGTCTACAGTAATAACTGAATAGTACTCATAATCCCATAACTAAATAGCATATTAAGTATAAAATACTGGTATAAACGAACTATAAACTAAGCAAAATAGAAAGGCGCTGCCTGCCATCAACTGAAAATGGGATTCAAATGTACATGTACCTACATACATGTATGTTTTTGATAGGACATTTAATTGTAACCGAGTGTCCTATAAACTGGAAAAAAAACGGTACATATAAGCAAGCAACCAATGTGTAGAATGTAACAACATGACTACAAAATACCACGTTGTGTATATGAATAGTACTAATACTATTGTTTGTCTAAAAGATTACCCACAATGCAATTGTTTGTAGGCACCTGGTGGCCAAAATGGTACTATCTATGTCATGAGAACTGGTGAATTCGGGGTGCACAAATTCACAACCTGTGCAGTATGATCCACTGTTTGTTTTTAGCTCACGTGCTGTGAAACAGCACGTGATCTTTCGTGGTCATCGGTCCGTCCGTCAACAATTCATATTTTTCTAATCTATATAACGTGTCATGAATGTCATGAAAGATTGCAGAGTATAAATGTGCTTGTGGTGTTGGGATTATTGATATTGAGTTTACTATAGTTTACAATGTAATAAGTTTGAATGATTTTGGCAATCAGAAGGAAAAAAGTAGTTGATGTGAAAACAACAATACAAGTTTTATTCAAAATTAATGATTCGTCATTACAGAACGCGTACAGCAGCTATCTGAACTTTGAGCACTCGGCGCTGCGTGAGGCGGGCATCGACCCCGCCGAGTGCTCCTTCAACGCTGGCGTCCTGCTGCTCGACCTGGACACCTGGCGCAACCACAACATGACGCACCGCCTCATGCACTGGGTCGACCTCAACGCAAAGTGAGCAATACTCGGTGTGACTGTGTGTATACAAAGATCACTTTTATAACCTGACCACCTCTATAGTAAGACCATTTCTCACAGACCCAAGTGTCCAAATAAATGATCAACAAGAACCTAAATACAAAGAGCACATCTCACTAGACGCACCGCCTCATGCACTGGGTCGACCTCAACGCAAAGTGAGCAATGTGATGTGTGACTCAAGCAATCGCAGATCCAAGGGCGGGGGCGCACTTCAGGGATTTCATGGGTTTGGTACGCGCGATTGATGGCGGACGCGTAAAAAAAAAAACCCTATGAAAATGAAGTATTTTGGTGGGAAAAGTATGGGGGGCTTGGGGGGCTTTACCTTCATAAAGCTATCAAAATGAACCTCTGTATAGAAACTACCTCTCTGTTGAGACCACCTTCACTGGTCCCAAAGGTGGTCCCAATAGAGAGGTTCTAGTGTACTACTGTATGTAGCCTGTAGAGACGCTGAATTTGCTGCATTTCTGTTGTAGGGAGAATGTGTACGGCAGTGCGCGTGGCGGCGGTGGGTCACAGCCTCCACTCATGATCGAGCTGTACAAGAAGTACGCCAACATCGACCCCATGTGGCACGTCAGGCATCTCGGTGAGTGGGACGAAACAACGCCACAGTAACTGTTATATGTATAATTATGTATGAGGGGTGGAAAGGCTACAATAACTTTTGTTGTTGGCTGGGGAAATAGCCCAGAGGGGATAGATAGAGTAGAACCTCCACTTAAGACCACCTCTATAATAGGACCACAAACCTTCATAAAGCTACCAAAATGAACCTCTGTATGGAGACTACCTCTCTATTGAGACCATATAACACTGGTCCCAAAGGTGGTCCTCATACAGAGGTTGTACAGTGCATATCAATATGAGACCACCTTAATAATAAGACCACTTTTCACTGTCCCAAACCTTCAGAAACCAACAAAAAAAACCTCTATATAGAGACCACCTCTCTATTGAGACCACCTAACACTAGTCCCATAGGTAGTCCTAATAAAGAGGTTCTACAATATGAAAACTTAAAACTATACCTCTTAATCCTTTCAATTCTTATTGAATGGCTTACAACTCACAGGCACATGCATCATAAAGGGTAGAAGCCAACTGAGACTAATGACTAGTACTATGGTAAACAATGAAGGGGAAAAGAAACAATGGCCACTCATTAGTCTCAGGTGGCTTCTGCCCTTTACGATGCATGTGCCAGGCTTACAACTAGTGCCAACTCATATACATGTTATTGTTTTTTTTGTCATTCGAGGCCTGACAGCGAGCCAGCGATACTCAACCCACTTCATCAACCACGCAAAGCTGCTTCACTGGAATGGCCACTTCAAGCCGTGGAAGGGAATTGCACAGTTCACCAACATCTGGGACAAGTATTACATAGAAGATCCCACCGGAAAATTACACCCGAATAGAAAGTTGAAAAAAAGCTTACTTCCGAAACAAAAAGTCGACAGACTTTAAATGATGTTTTTTTTAAAGATGAATGAGATTTTAGATCTAATTTTCTTAAGAATTTTGAAATGATTATATTATCAGGATATTTTACTGTATGTTTGAATGGTTATGTGAGATTATAAGTAGGTGGTATTGCAAATTAATAAAGATTGGAAATTGATTGATGGGTGTTAGAAAGGAGAAGTTGATGTTTGTTTTTAAGATGTAGCAGTTTGAATGTTACTTTTATTTCTTTGATTGTTAGTTTTCATATCACATGTTGATCATATATGGTTAGAGAGATATGAGAGAGAAGGCTTGAAATGCCTTGGCACGTGTATTAGTATTTGCTTTGTTATTTGACGTTCTGTTAGTGTTTTTTCTGTCTAGTCGCCAAACCATCCCTGTATTATTACAAATCAAAATGTTAGTAATATTTTTCTATAGATGCTTATGATACTCATTTTATTAATACCTATCAAACCACTTACTCGTGTTATCTACCCCTGTATGTTTTATGAACCACCGGCAAATTTGCACCCAAAAACCATAATAGATTGAATATTATGGCAATCAGGTTTATCAATTTGCACTTAATTGAAAAATAGGTTTTATATGTAAGTCTCATGAATAATGTTTAATATGAACATATAGAGATTTTGTTTGTACTCATAGCAAAATAATTAAGGGTTAAGTGATTAAGTGTTTCTGTCATTCCTGCAGACTTCTGCTCTTCAATATTTCTGCTGACTGCTGCTCATGTTTTTGTAATGCTTGCCTTCATATAGCTTTGCTAACTTCCACTATTGGACTGACATAATTAAGCACAAGGAAGCAGAAATAGCTTACACATAGTTTTGTGAAAATTCAACTTGAAAGCTGGTAAGAACGAACTTTAATGATCAGAGCTTGTAATGGAAGTTTTTGGCTCAGGGGCTGGCAATACATGTATATCGCAGGCATTTCCATTGAAGCATTTATTAAAAAGCATTTGTTGTTGATTGCAATATTTCAATTATTAAAGTGTTATCGTAGTTGTAGTCAGATTTGCATGTTTGTCTTTTGTATTGATATATGTATTAAAACTTGATTTTTCTAGGAAACGACTTTTTATACACCTATAAATGCCTGTTTATATATACACATTATTTATTCTTTGGTGCTTGTGTTACTTTCGTATGGTCTCTTGTTTAGATAAATTTGAAATATTGATTTGTGATTTTAACATATCAAGTATATGAATAATAGAATGACAACAGATCTTTTATATCTTATGTAGTTTCACCTTTAGTTTGTGTATTTCAAGCGTTCAAGTGGCTTCGTCACACAGCCACATTTGCCCTCTAGACTGATGGTCGAATATTATGACCTCATCACTGTTGTATTACATAACCTGAATTAATCTTCATGGCCTATATGATTTTGACTCCCAACTGGATGAGAACCCATCGGTGTCATTCAAACTTGAAGACAATTAACAAAATGTCGAGTTGTCTGTAATTTTGAATTTCCAAAGTGGTTTATGAGGTTGTAGTGTTAACATGAATAGAAATGGCCAATTGCTTGAGTTATCCACAAATACCTTGTAATATGTCCAACTGTATATCCTTATTTCATTTTGTAAGAAGCTAAAACTTCTATAAAGATTTATTTGTGACATCCCAGGAGTCACTTATTTAAGATAATTGTCATATACAATTGTTTTTATCTGTGAAAAATTTACTATTGATCAGTTGAGCTGATCTGGTATATATGTATGAAAGTTGATGTGGGTACCTCACTTTTGGAACACCTGTCGTATATGGACACTTTTTACTTCTTCAGAAGATCTTCACATAAGACAGGTTTCGCTGCATCATTATTTTATGTCTCAAAAAATAATGAAAAATCCATAGTGTAATTATGAAAAAATAAAACTGAAAAGTTTCAATACCTTCATTGTTTATTACTTTGCCATCACTTATACAAACATGTATTCCAATAGTATTGAATAAAAACGAAAATGTAAACAAATAAGAAGCCACCCAAAGTTCTGTATACATTGATACCACCTTAACAAAAAAGAACGACTGACATACAAAACCAGGTCAAATCATCTCAGATGGCAGCGAAAAATGTGCATCCTAAACCCGGCTGCTCAACTTAAACTAAGCCAAAATCTTGAAAATTTAGGCAGGAGGTAAGCCTTCTCATCTCCCCCACCGCCCTGCATCACCCAGCTGTTGAAATATATTGTAGACAAGACTTTCTTTCAAAACACAGCTATAATGTCTTACACAAAGCTACAAATCTATGTCTAAGAAGGATATATATATACCGGTATATCAAATAAAGTCCCCTTCTCATTTCTATTGCCCATAAGGCACCTAAGGGCAATTATAAGAATTTGGTGTTTGCACTATGACAATAATCTGTAAATCTATTTTAAAGGTGTTTCTAATTCAGGAATTGAAAATTTTGTCCAAAATATAAAGATGAACTTTGAAATATAATATCATTTTATATTTGCCTACATTTACAATAATAGGTTTATGAGATATATATACATACTATAATTATAAGACAAATTTGTAACAGGATATAAATTAGAAATACTGTTGGCAAATATTAGGATGAAGTAATGAAATGTATATCCTGAAATCATCACCATGGATGCTAATCATAATATTCTTGCCAAAACGAAGAGTGATCAATTGGATATTAATAATAATTCTTCTTTTCAACAATACCCTATTCTTGTAAATGAAGTAAAGAATATACAATATCACTTACGAGTGAATCTTGTAGATATAAAACCAATTTTGAAACGAATGGGAAATGAATTGCGCTTTCCTGTAGATCCCAACTTTATTTTCAAAAGTAACACTAGCACATCACTAAACTTGAAGATATATGGATTGTATGCTGAAAGTAATAATGGTGGAAATGAATGCTCTTTATCAAAAGATGATGTTCCACGGGACAATGTATTAAAAAAGAAAACAGAGGAAAATGAGAATGGTCAACTATCTAGATTGCATTTGCTGTCTGCTAAAAGGACAGAGCGAAAGGCGTTGATTAAACAAGAAATTGAATGTGACTTCACACTTGGTGGAAATCAGTCAGGAAAAAAGTCTTATCAATGTAATGAGTGCAACAAGAACTTCAAACGCAGAGACACACTGAGAGTTCACAAGAGGATTCACACTGGGGAGACACCATATGACTGTCCTTATTGTAAAAGCTCATTTACTCATTACAGTAGTTTTCTTGTTCACAAGAAAAGTCATACTGGCAACAAAACAATTAATTGTCTAGTATGTGATAGAAACTTTAAGACATCCTATGACTTAAAGAGTCATTTGCGCAGGCATAATGGAGAAAAACCTTATAAATGTAAATTTTGTGATAAAGGTTTTGTTGTTTCATGTGATCTAACAAAGCACATTCGTGTGCACACTGGTGAAAAACCGTATGCATGTGAATTCTGTGGCAAACAGTTTGGGCATTCTAAAAGTATCAAAGATCATCTAAGAATCCACACTGGAGAGAAACCATATAAATGTGATGAATGTGGGAAATGTTTCAATGTGGTGAGTTCTTTAAAAAGGCACAAAATGAAACATACTGGAGAAAAACCACATCAATGTGAAATCTGCAACAAATGTTTTCAAACTTCACACTATCTTAAATTACATAGAAACATTCACAGTGGATTAAAGCCTTATAAATGTGAAGTTTGTGACAAAGACTTTAGCACACTTAGTAATTTTAAAGCACATGTTAGAACACATTCAGGTGAGAAACCATGTAAATGTCAATATTGCGGAGACACTTTCACCAGATCTGGTAATCTCAAACGGCATATTTTGAAGTTTCATGAGAAAGAAAAAGTTGAAAATTTCCAAGCTTGAACGTATTCAGACTATTCAGTGTTATGATAAAATTTTTTGATAACTTCAGAACTTAATGTAAACTTATAGAAGTGGATTTTGATTAATTCAGACATAGCATAGATTGCTATGTGTGGTGCTTTTGTTCGATACATGTTATTATTATGATGATAATGTTCGGCTTTAATAAGGAAACGAATGTCTTTGTCTCTCTCTATTTGATGCTACTATTTTCACTTGTATGTTCTCCCATTGAAACCACATGTATAACTGACCAATTTGAATATGACAAAACTAAAAATATTTAACGTTCGGAATATAATTCTTAGAACAAAGAAACTACTGACCTACATACTAGAAATTATTTAAGTTCAAAATATAATTGTCAAGTTAAAGGATTCAGACCAATAAAACAATGTCTTCATAACATCACATTATTCCTCCTATCTGATAAAAAGTTAATTTTTTTAGTTTAATGTGGTAGATTTTCTTTGGTTTCACTATTCACTATAAATCAATCATACTTTTGATTTGAAAATGTTTGATCTTACATTGCTCATTATTATTGAGTACTAAATGAAGGCATTGCATGCATATATAAATTAATTAATTATATGTATGATTTGAAAATGTTAAATGATAAATAAATAATCTTTCTAATGTGCATGTTTTTTCCTTGTCCACAGTGTTCGCATATTCTCCTGTACAATCACCATAGGCAATAATCTTAAATGAATATATTATGATAATAATATGTAATGTAATATTCATAAACCATTTATTTTATCTAAATAATACCTGTTCAAGATTACTAATTAGCCCCTAGTATGGCTGTGTAGAATATATAAACGTATATGTGTAATCTTAAGCTTGTTATACAATATCACTATAATAAATCAATCAGTCAATAGCCAGGCTCATTTACATTACAATCATGCACCTGGGCGCTTATCCAAAAAAAGTGCTGCTTTAGGGCACTTTTCAATTGGAAAAAAATTCAGTATGAGCCCATGGGCATAAGTTCAAACACTACCCCCTGGCCATCACTGTTTTCAGTGGTGAATGAGCATCAAATGATTAAGAAATAGAGAGCTAACATATTTCTAACCCGCGGACTCTCAACTACCTGTGTTCGGGTGAGTTGAAGTTTGACTGCAAGCACAGGACTTGCCCGTTAAATATAAATGGTCATCATATTTATCTCTTCTATAAAGGAAATTTTAGCATTGTTTATTGTTTCCTTGATGTTTATAGCTTGGTATAGTGCCAGATCTTTTTTTAAATTTCAATCTTAATACTGGGTTTATAAGTTTATTTCATTTCAGGGAGCGGGGCATCTTCCCTCGAGGTGATCATTATATATTATCATTATTATATTATCATCATATACATCTATCTACATGTATAACATTTGATAGATGATACCTTGCTGTGGCAAGATGGGGGCAGGGAAAAGGCGGCACGTGTCATCCCCCCTTTTCCCACCAAAATACTGACAATACACCATTTTCATGGGTCTTTTGTCATGTCTGCTAGTGCACAATCAATCGGACAAGATAGCAACCCTATGGTGTTTTTACTGATCTGCCCATCAAAGAGTGGAGTGTAAATTTGATGAGTAAGCATGTATCCTGTATGTTTTCAGAATTCATTGCCCCTAATTAACCTGCCCCAAGTCAAGCACCATGCCCGGGCTAGCTGTTTAAGGTGCACCCCTGGTACTTTTTGGAGCCAATTGCAAGCAATGTTTTATGTTTATCGTGCTGATGCAAGAGATTTTTTTCACTTTCAGAAACTGAAAATTAAAGGCTCTATACTGGAGAAAAGTATTACTTTTGGGAGCTCTGCAAAACGATGAGAACCTGGGGCAGGTATGACATGGTTTATACACTTTAACATTGAGCAACATTTGTTGAAATCTGCTAAGAATGATACAATCATTCCCAGAGTCCACAGCCAAGGCAACAATATTCCTCTCGTATGGTGAGCTACCAGCAGAAGCAGAACTACACATCAAGATGCTGAACCTATTCATGACCATTCTACACAGACCAGGCACCCCAGAGTACACAATTGTCAGGATGCAACTGGCACTAAAATCACTCGACTCAAACAGTTGGACCGTGCAAATCAGGAAACTGCTGCACCAGTTCTGAGTACACGCTCCCTCGAGCCCTTGTCTTGGCGGAAGCACTCCCTGCAATGGAGCTGTGGAAGAAGAGGGTCAAGGAGACAGTGGAAAAATCATGGGAGAAACCTCTGAAACAGGAAGCAGCGGGGATGAAGTCCCTAAAAAATCTAAATCTCAAAGTCTGTGGCTCAGGAAACACACATCCAATGTGGCAGACCGGTACCTCCTCTCTCCAGGCAGTCATGGCAATCACCAGGGCCCTGCTGATGTTGGGAAGATACCCATTTACAGGACATAAGATTGCAGGTATCAAAGCGAGTGATAACTGCCCTTGTTGCATGTTAAATGAGCCAGAAACCACTGACCACTTCATTCTCAGATGTGAACTGCATAGTGACATTAGGGAAAATATGTTCAAACGTATGAATAAAATCACCAACTTCACTGTACTAACAGATGAGAATAAAGTGAAGATCATCATCGATCCATCAATCCTGCAGCTGGCCAGGGATGAGGCAGAAGCCATCAATCTGGAGAGTGATGCCAGACAGGAGATATTCTCAATGGAGTTGTCTCAATGCACAACAGAAGGGCCATCCATGATGGAAGGGGATCCATGCATGTATAAATTGGCTGTGGCGAGGGCTAGGGAAAGGGTCTTGGGGGGTCGTGGGGTAAAGTATAAGTAAAAGCTATTAAAATCAAAACTCTAAATTCCTTTGTGCCCATTATAGTTCAACGATGGTGAGAGGAGGAAACTACAGAATTTGAAGTTGGTTATCTGAACCCTTAATTTTGATACCTGTAGAGGTCTCAGACCACCAAATCAATGCAAAATCAGCAAAAAATTCTGTCCGAACACGCCGGTGCTGCCGGAAGTTGATATTAACTAAAAAGTAGGCGTGGTTCCGATTATTTACTGATTATAGATATGGTTAAAAAAAATTAAGCTTATACCCAATAGGTGTCAAACCAGTTATTTTATTTAAATATTTTTGAATAGTTAGTGCACATGGTCAGTTATAAGACGGCCATGTATCAAATAGAATAGTGCTAGACTACAGAGGATTTCAGGGGGTGGTCTCATCAAAGCCAAAAGCCCTTCCATTGACAACTGCCTGGGAAGGTGGTTATGCCTATATGAATTTTCTCCTCAGCAACTGGAAATGAAATACTCTGTTGAAGAAAAATAAGATTATTGGCCAACACTTAAAGCTAAGCAGAGTAGAGGGGGCTGGTTATTACATTGTTAATAGATCTTTCAATTGAGCATTTGTTTAGTGGTCTGAAACCTAGACTGTAACAAACGTGCGGCGCAGAGTGAATTAGGACTCTGACTACTAAATCATTAAAATCAGCACTTCAGTCCGAACATTCGAGTGCACCTGGAAATGTCATATTAAATGAAAAGTGGGCATGGCTCCGATTGTGTGACGAGTAGAATTATGGGTGATTTGCCAGCTTCTACCATAAACATTTCCTCACTTCCTTACATGATTTTATTTCAAATTAGTGGAAAATCTACTGTACAGCATTGGTATATAGTGGGTAATGTCTGTGTGCAGCATGTGGTCGGATTTTAAGAGGATTTCATGGGGTGGGGCTAATCAATGGCTGCCAGTGCATTAGGAAGGTGGTTATGACCCATATAAATTGATTCTGAGCAAGTGGAGTTGGAATGGTCTATTGAAGTAAACTTTGATTTTCGGCAAAAACTCAAAGGTAAGGACGTACAGTGGAGCTATTTATGGTATGTTTTAATGTCTTCACAATGAACCCAGATTTAGTGGTCAGAGTCCTGAATGGGGTCAGGTCTCAGATCACCAGATCAATACAAAATGAGCAAAAAATTTGGTCCGAACACTTGGGTGCTGTTCGAAGTTGATATAACTAAAAAGTAGGCGTGGTTCCGATTATTTACTGATTATAGATATGGTAAAAAAATTAAGCTTATACCCAATAGGTGTCAAACCAGTTATTTTATTTAAATATTTTTGAATAGTTAGTGCACATGGTCAGTTATAAGACGGCCATGTATCAAATAGAATAGTGCTAGACTACAGAGGATTTCAGGGGTAGGTCTCATCTATGGCTGCCAGAGCTCTGGGAAGGTGGTTATGCCCATATGAATTTTTCTCCTCAGCAACTGGAAATGAAATACTCTGTTGAAGAAAATAAGATTTATTGGCCAACGCTCAAAGCTAAGCAGGGTAGGGGGCTGGTGGGGGCTGGTTTTTTACATTGTTAATCTTTATTGAGCATTTGTTTGGTGGTCACAGAGACCATTTGTTTTAGTGGTTTTTGTAAACTGACAAAATCAGACCAAACTGTAATAAAAAACGTGAACCGGTGCTGTTCAAAGTTGATATAACTAAAAAGTAGCGTGGTTCGATTATTTACTGATTATAGATATGGTAAAAAAATTAGCTCATACCCAATAGGTGTCAAACCAGTTATTTTATTTAAATATTTTTTGAATAGTTAGTGCACATGGTCAGTTATAAGACGGCCATGTATCAAATAGAATAGTGCTAGACTGCACAGGATTTCAAGGGGTAGGTCTCATCTATGGCTGCCAGAGCTCTGGGAAGGTGGTTATGCCCATATGAATTTTCTAGCAACTGGAAATGAAATACTCTGTTGAAAAAAAAATAAGATTATTGGCCAACACTCAAAGCTAAAGCAGGGTAGAGGGGCTGGTTATTACATTGTTAATAGATCTTACAATTGAGCATTTGTTTAGTGGTCTGAGACCTTATAGGCCTTCATATGTGGTATGACATGTCCAGTAAATTGGTTATTTTGTCACATTAAGTTATTCTCAAACACAATATGTGCTATTTTCCTTGAAAAACACTCTTTTTCATTGCGAATCAGTGTTGGCTTTTTGTACAAAATTTATTATTTTTTTATCCGGGGCCATTTTTATGGCCATCCAGTAGCATAACTATAGCAGCTGGGTTGATTTTTCATGTTTCTGTCTGTTGTCAGTGTCCATGCATACTACATAATTGAAGAAAAAAACATCCTACATCAATCAAAAGTGAATCTATGATGTGACGAAAATGGCGTGACAATGAATCCGGACCCCTGTGTAAAAAGACCTCAAATGGATCTATGTAGACTTCTAGAGGAGTCAATATTAGGTATATTCCACCCCAAAATTGTATGTTTATACGGTCTGTAACAATGAAGAAATAGGCTAAAGGATATTTACAAACAACACTTTACCTTTGCTGCAAGTGGCCTAGAAAGTACAGTTTGGGAGAAACAAACACTCAAATAATATTTTTCTAAAAGAGCTGCTGCTGTTGGACTAGAATGAATTTTGTTTCATTTTCTGGTGATGTTATCTAAAGTTTATATACTAAACTAGCATTAATGCTCATATTGAAGCATTAAACTACCAAAAAGTGCGATTTCCAGGCGTTCAAACGTAAGACATGATATAGAACTTATTGCATATTTTGTAAGCCTATAACTTTTAATTGCATGAATATGCAAAAGAAATAAAATTCTAAGTGGCATAACATGAATTGGACATGTTGCAGACATCATAAGTATATATTTAAGAAAAATATAATATTCATCATTTCCCTCATTAGGTCTCAGACCACCAAATCAATAAAAATCAGCAAAAAATTCGGTCCGAACACGCCGGTGCTGTTCAAAGTTGATATAACTAAAAAAGTAGGCGTGGTTCCGATTATTTACTGATTATAGATATGGTAAAAAATTAAGCTCATACCCAATAGGTGTCAAACCAGTTATTTTATTTAAATATTTTTGAATAGTTAGTGCACATGGTCAGTTATAAGAGGGCCATGTATCAAAATAGAATAGTGCTAGACTGCACAGGATTTCAAAGGGGTAGGTCTCATCATGCGAACCTGATTGAGTGAGGCTACCCGTAAGCAACCCGCAAAAGTTCCACACTTACTTATAAATATTGCCATGTTGTGCAATATTGTTAAAAGTATTGAAATTTAGCAGGATATATTCATTTCCAAAGAAGATTCAGAAGAGGAATATTGCCAGCGAGTAGGAGTGATATAACAAAACGATGGGCGGTAAACAGAAAAGTAAAAATTCACAAAGAACTAAAGGAAATGTGCGGGTAAGTAAACATACGATATTTGAATTGAAAATATTTTATTTATCACAGATACATTACAAACAAAAGACAAACTCATTATTGTAGTCTACTGAGTACTCGCTATATTCTACGTCGTGGAAGTAATTATTGTTCGCTTATAGATCTCTACCGCCATTAAGCCACGTGTTGCTAACTTTTTTTGGTTTGGTTTGTTTGTACTCCGCAGCCATCAATTTCTGATGCTTATAGCAGAGGGAGGCCACGTGGTGTTGGTACATGGACCTCCAGAGGCAGGCTAAGTAGCCAACTGAGCCTCAGGGGTGGGGGATCACACTAGCTATAGTTTTTCAAACTAGGTGAGTTCTTTACGTACAGAGGTGTGGCTCTCCTCTACACGGGACACGCCTTTAACAAGGCTTCCGAACCTCCGCTTGGCGTCGCTACCGTCCCAGTAGTAACACTGTACGGTGGCGACGTGCTCAGTGAAAATCGGCAACTCAGTGGCAGGCGCAGACGTCGGTTTTACGACACTGTGTCTGCCATGACAGGGGCGCCAACTTATGCGCAAACAACTCCTGTTTTTCAAGTCGTGCATGCTCTAACCACTGAGCTACTGAGGGACCATATATGATTGATACAGTCTGTCAGATTTGACAATTACGACTGGGCGCATGGTCTTGGTTAGATGTTAGCTGAGTAAAATGTTAGTAAAGGCATAAGGATAGCCGATAAAGCGGGTTAAAAACAGATGGATTTCTTCACTGCTGGACAAGGTGTACATTGGCGAGGAAGCTGAAGCTGAAGATGTGCAGCCGGATGTCCCAGTGACAGTGGATGATAGACCTGTGAATGAGAGACCAAGGAGACAAACCAGGCGACCTGCATATTTGGAGGACTATATACCTTAAATGTGACTGTGTACAAATAACTGTAGATTTCTTACCAATGTGATTCATTGTGAACCATTATTGTAAATAACCAAATGATTTAAATCAAAAGTTAAAACTGTGTAAATATTGGTAAATGGGTCTTTATCTTTTAAGGATACCTGTAGAGGTAGTAGACCACCAAATCAATACAAAATCAGCAAAAAATGGACTCGAACAGTACTGTGCTTCCGGAAGTTGATGTCATGTAATGTATATAGCGGGTTCTATTTTGATTATAGATATGGTAAAAAAATTAAGCTTATACCCAATAGGTGTCAAACCATGCAGTTATTTTATCTAAATATTTTTGAATAGTTAGTGCACATGGTCAGTTATAAGACGGCCATGTATCAAAAGGAGAATAGTGCTAGGACTACAGAGGATTTCAAGGGAAGGTCCTTCATTCTAAAGCCCTTCCATTTGACAACTGCTGGGAAGGTGGTTATGCCCCATATGAATTTTTCTCCTCAGCAACTGGAAAATGAAATACTCTGTTGAAGAAAAAAAAGATTATTGGCCAACACTCAAAGCTAAGTAGTAGAGGGGGCTGGTTATTACATTGTTAATAGATCTTTCAATTGAGCATTTGTTTAGTGGTCTGAAACCAGACTGTAACAAACGCGGCGGCGCAGAGTGAATTAGGACTCTGACTATTAAATCATTAAAAATCAACAGCACTTCGGTCCGAACATTCGAGTGCACCTGGAAATGTCATATTAAATGAAAAGTGGGCATGGCTCCGATTGTGTGACGAGTAGAATTATGGGTGATTTGCCAGCTTCTACCATAAACATTTCCTCACTTCCTTACATGATTTTATTTCAAATTAGTGGAAAATCTACTGTACAGCATTGGTATATAGTGGGTAATGTCTGTGTGCAGCATGTGGTCGGATTTTAAGAGGATTTCATGGGGTGGGGCTAATCAATGGCTGCCAGTGCATTAGGAAGGTGGTTATGACCCCATAAAATTGATTCTGAGCAAATGGAGTTGGAATGGTCTATTGAAGTAAACTTTGATTTTCGGCAAAAACTCAAAGGTAAGGACGTACAGTGGAGCTATTTATGGTATGTTTTAATGTCTTCACAATGAACCCAGATTTAGTGGTCAGAGTCCTGAATGGGGTCAGGTCTCAGATCACCAGATCAATACAAAATGAGCAAAAAATTTGGTCCGAACACTTGGGTGCTGTTCGAAGTTGATATAACTAAAAAGTAGGCGTGGTTCCGATTATTTACTGATTATAGATATGGTAAAAAAATTAAGCTTATACCCAATAGGTGTCAAACCAGTTATTTTATTTAAATATTTTTGAATAGTTAGTGCACATGGTCAGTTATAAGACGGCCATGTATCAAATAGAATAGTGCTAGACTACAGAGGATTTCAGGGGGTAGGTCTCATCTATGGCTGCCAGATCTTTGGGAAGGTGGTTATGCCCATATGAATTTTCTCCTCAGCAACTGGAAATGAAATACTCTGTTGAAGAAAAATAAGATTTAATGGCCAACGCTCAAAGTTAAGCAGGGTAGGATGTCGTGGGGGGCTGGTTTTTACATTGTTAATAGATCTTTCAATTGAGCATTTGTTTGGTGGTCTGAGACCTCTAAGACACCTGCACACTAGTCTTAATCAACTAAGCGCTATTTTTGTATGCACTGACAATATTACTACCTTTGCAAATGCGAACCTGATTGAGTGAGGCTACCCGTAAGCAACCCCAAAAGTTTCCACACTTACTTATAAATATTGCCATGTTGTGCAATATTGTTAAAAGTATTGAAATTTAGCAGGATATATTCATTTCCAAAGAAGATTCAGAAGAGGAATATTGCCAGCGAGTAGGAGTGATATAACAAAACGATGGGCGGTAAACAGAAAAGTAAAAATTCACAAAGAACTAAAGGAAATGTGCGGGTAAGTAAACATACCATACGACATTTGAATTGAAAATATTTTATTTATCACAGATACATTACAAACAAAAGACAAACTCATTATTGTAGTCTACTGAGTACTCGCTATATTCTACGTTGTGGAAGTAGTGTATTGTTCGCTTATAGATCTCTACCGCCATTAAGCCACGTGTTGCTAACTTCTATTGATACAGTCTGTCAGATTTGACAATTACGACTGGCGCATGGTCTTGGTTAGATGTTAGCTGAGTAAAATGTTAGTAAAGGCATAAGGATAGCAGATAAAAGCGGGTTAAAAACAGATGGATTTTCTTCACTGCTGGACGAGGTGTACATTGGCGAGCTTCACTTTGATGTCTTCCAGACTACTAGCCGATGCCACTGTCTCAGGCAAGGAGTTCCAGAGTGGTATCATGGAAGGGAAGAAGGTGTGTTTATAGTAGTTTGTACGGGTTGGCAGCTGCTTGTATTTCCTGCTATGACTTCTAGTACAAACTGTAGCTGGGATCAGTTGAGCCGGTGGATTATCCTGTATCCCATGATCACCCGAGCTTTGAGCCTTCTTTGTTCTAATGTCTCCCATGATAAGGATTGGAGCATGTCAGTAACGCTGTCTTAACGGTCGTATCTCCTTGTGACGTACCTCGCTGCTCTCCTCTGTACTCTCTCAACGATGTACTTTAGCTCTTGTTGATGAGGACTCCACACGGAGGACGAATATTCCACAGTCGGTCGGACAAGCGTCTTGTATGCGTATTCTCTGGTGTATCTGGAAGGTGCTTTGATGTTGCGTTTGATGAAACCTAGTGTCTTATTCCCTTTCGTTGCAGCCTTGTTGCACTGCTTGTGCCACGACAGGTCATTCGAGATTTCGACTCCTAGGTAAGTTGCATCCTTGACGGTTTCCAGGGTAGATCCTTTAAGATGGTACTTGTGAGGGCGTTGATGTTTCTTTCGACTGACATGAAGGATGTGGCACTTTGACGGATTGAAGGACATCCCCCAGTCAGTCTCCCACTTGTGCAGGGCATCAAGGTCCTTCTGAAGGATTTCCGCGTCACTGTCAGAATTCACATTCCTGTATATGATGCTGTCATCTGCAAATAGACGGCATCGCGACTGGACACATTCTGGCACGTCGTTGATGAAGACCAGGAATAGGATTGCCTGATGTTACAGGGGCAGTCTCTGAGAATTCGCCATCAACAACTACCTGCTGGCTCCGGTTCGACAAGAATGATTTAATCCATGACAGTGTGCTACCCCTGATCCCATAGTACTTCAACTTGTAAAGTAAACGCCTTGTTGTGGCACGACAGGTTCTTCTCATTTCATCTACAAAAAAGCTTTAGTAACTTCAACTTGTAAAGTAATCCGCTAGAAATCCATCACAGCAATATCCATCTCATTTCCCTCACACAGGTTCTTGGCCAGTTCATCTACAAATAGTAACAGTTGTGACTCACAGGAGCGCTTCTTCCGGAACGCATCTATTGTAAGTTGAAAGTCCGTCAATTTAGTTTTAAAAGCCTTTCTTCTCCAGGTGCTCAACAACTATTGAGTCTATTAGTAGGAAAAATTACTGCACCAAAATGTTCATGAATTTTGTAATGCCTCTTTGTAATTTTTAAACTATTATCCCGTGTTTTATTTCATTGCAGCCCTCTAGTAGTGCCCAAGCTGCCTTGCTGCTAGAAATTGACTACATTTGTTGGCTTTAAATATGCCAGATTGAAGCTATGCTATTGCTGGCAGCTCTGGGGTTCTTCCATTCTTGTGGAAGATTTTTATAATTGTATGGAAAATTATCCATTAACAACAAAATCAAAAGGTTTGTTTTTTTCTAAAAAAAAAAATTTTGTTATTTATTTGTTTTGAGAAAAAAGCAATTTTATTTTCTCTTTATTCAGGCTTACAAATATTTGAGCTAGTTTAGAGAAGGACATATTCATTATAATTATGTCCATTTTAGTTGAAATTTTGTAAAAATTTTTTATTTATTGAATAAAAAGTTACAAAAAAAATCTGATGCACATTCCATTTAACATAGCATTTCAAAGTTAAAATCTGATTATTCTTAGCATTTCAAAGGTCTTAAACATGATTTCATTTTTGAATTGTAAACACCATGAACACAGTTCTTTTTTTTTTGTCTAATTCGGTGAACTGAATTGTATTGATGATCAACAGGACAATGACCGACGTGTGAGAGAAGCAACTCAAGTCACTTTTGGGCAGCTTCTGCTTAGGGTGGGCAAGAAAATAGCACCACATCTAAAGGTACATTTTATGTTGGCATTTTTTTTTTCAAAATTGCCAACTCAACGCAAGTGTCAATGGTTTTTATGCTTACTAGGTAAAGTTATTTTACATTGTTAGAAGTAACTTAAGGATTGATAAAACACCCATACCTATAAGCTGCAAAAGAATTAGAATTTTTATAAAAATGTTTTAAATTGCAAAATTGTATTGTTATTGTATTGTATTGATGTTAAACTCATCTCGTGAATTGTTTTCTTACTTGATGACAAGCTTTTTACCATATTTTTTGTGATGTACGGTACACACTTAAAATGTTGTCCCATAATTGAGACAGAAGGTGAACACGGACAGAACATGAAAAAGCATGTGTGTAATGGGTCCATGCACTGTCACTTGGTGACTGAGTACTTGGCTAGATACGTGTACATGCATTTTCAATGAAAGTTGGCATTATAAGTCTCTATGCATTTATCATCTGCAGGCAGTACTGGGCAGTTGGCTGGTCGCTCAGTGTGACCTTCACGCCCCAGCAGCCTCGGCCGCCAAGGCAGCCTTTGTCACAGCCTTTCCATTGTCTTCAAAACAGGCTGATGCCATAGTGTTCTGCAAGCAGGAAATCCTCAATGTGAGTAGATAGAGGGTACCCAGCTGTGTTGGGAAGGGTCTGCTACTTATGGCCCAGGGTAGCGGGGTTCAGTGCATTAAAGACTGAAACCATTATTGCATGTATTTCTTAAAATATAATTTGTGAGTGTTACTGAGGGACAAGCTACATGTTTCTGAAGTAACTGAAGAAAAATGTATATAGTATTGCCAATAGACAGCTAAAGTAGATGAAACTGAACCCCATGCAATATCAATTCCGACAAATGATTCCTCTGGATACATGACATAATTAATTTTATTACGTTCATTTTGCTAATTTGAAAAGTAACCCATTGTTTACTCTGCACTTAGAATCAGGTAAAAGTATGTGGAATTATTTCTTTTGCAGCACATTGAGCATCATCTGATCGTGCAGACAGCGGAGTCTCTCAACAGCTCGGGGTGAGTCCTGGAGAAAGTTACAACTTACTGTTATAGAACATTTCTTGAAACACATTTTAAGCATGGCATCGTACAGTTATGGTTTAATTGTTGTAGGAAAAATGGAAATATCCATTGTCATAATTTACCAGTAGCTCTTATTTTAGGAGGGCAGCTATACACCTTCATCATGATTCTTAATTGACACTATTGAAATGTTTTTAGGCCAAACAGAATTGATAGTTTGGTTCCGGTTGGCGCCCGCCCCTCTTCAAACACCCCCGACCCTTAATATTTTATAAAATTAAGTCCCCCCAGCATATTTTTGTTATAAAAAAATGGTTATATCTTACGACTCTCCCTCAAAACTGAAAAAATTTCAAGAAATGTTTTACCAATCCTCGATGGAAAGCGAAACGAAACAGTTACAAACTATTGCCTTATAGTCGATGGGGCGCCCAGCCTTTATCAAATTGTCTTGTATCCATTGTGAGTCAACTGCTGCGTATCAAAACATTGGATAGACGATTGAGGCTGTAAATTCATTAAAATAGGTCAGATGACCGACGATTTCTGTGAAAACTTTCAGTTTTATGCCATTTTCTACGCATAGTTACATTTGACTGTCTTCACTCCCAAACTGTTCTCATGACCTCACGCTAGGTTAGTCTCGCACAACAAAGACCAACGTACATGTACAGCGAGCTCCAGCGAGCCACCACCACGTGGCCCCGTCAAAGGGAGGCTGGCTGGTCGAGTTTAAGGCGAGGTCTGATCTGAATCTGAGTGTTGGTGTCGGCGAAAACATCAGATATGATGGCTCTATCGCCCAAAACAGGTTGTGTTGTGCGCAAAGAGAACAGAAGATAATGTTAGTAAGAGTGGGGTGGGGCCGATAGTAAGAAGTCAAAGATAAAAACAGTTGTTAGTGGTGCAGGTTAAAAACAAGAATGAAATTAAAGATTTAGAAGTGGGCGTGGGCTAGATGGCTTTTAAAAGCTTCCAGTGTACCGGTAGGAACGCTGACCACCTCTGCTGGCAGGTTATTCCATGAGAATTACTGTGCTTGGAAAGAACGAGTGTCTATAGTAATCTGTCAATGTCGGAATTTCAAAATATGTCAAGCTGTGTGTCCTTCTTGATCTTATGGATGCTGGATGAATGTGTTGAGGCATTTGTATGTTTACGAGATGATGATGGATTTTAAAAACATACATAGTTTTATCTTCTTCCTCCTTGTCTCCAAGTCTTCCCATCCTAGCTCCCCCAGCATGGATGTTGGGCTGCTGGTATTGTGGAATCTATTGGTGACAAATCTGGCTGCCCTCCTCTGTACTTGTTGAAGTTTGTTGATGTCAACCCGTGTATATGGATCTCACACTGTTGCTGAATATTCCTTACATGTGATGTACTGTAAAATTTCTCGGATAAAATTTCGCCCTACCCTTCCTTTAAGGCCCATAAATTTTACAGGAACACCTCCCGACTATCAGAATTTTTGCATAAAATTTTTAACATTTTCCTACCTACCCTGCCTCGTTTCATGATAAAATATTATGATAAAATAAAATATTATTCCCCCCTACCCTTGAATTACACAATCTCAGCCAACCGGAACCAAACTATCAATTCTGTTTGGCCTTACTGTATTCCATAAGTTTTATTTCACTCGGAAGTTGCAACTCAAGTTTCAACACTTGTAGTTCAAACGAGAAAGAGGACATAAACTCCAAGTACGATCGGTGCATGGCGGGAAATCTGTCTGCGCTGAAGCTGTTCCTTACCAGTATTCCTATCTCCCAACACGCCTCAGTGAATTGAAGGAGCTTTATCTACCTCAAATCCTATCTAAAAGGAATTTCCCGGTCTTCTTATAGTTCTCTTTATGATCCAAACTTGCAGTTAGTATGTGCCTCTTTCATAATGAGATGCACTTCCTTTATCACATATAAAACATATAATCAAATAAGTGTATACCAAAATATAGTGAATTTATTTGCACAAATACCGACAAAACTTTAGCCATTGTTGTTTTTCTGCCGAATGGATTTGTGGGTAATTTATGACGCGTAGTCGTGAACGAACGGTCTAGCTCCCACTTGAATGAACGGCAACATAATATCCTATAACTTATAAACCACATTTCCAAAATTCTTGAAATTTGGGAGGATGATTTCAATGACATAGACCTTGTATATCCTTTAATCTGATAATTTGATAATGACTGGATCTTTTATAATCATCGTTTAAATTTACTACACAATCACAATGTGACGTCACATTGTGACTCGCAAGCTCCGCCCCTTAATCTAGATCTTAGATCTACGAAATACTCAACTCCACGTCACAGCGAGACAGGTGATAGAGTGCAAACAAGCACCTGCTACTGCAGTATTTGAATCATGGCAACTGACTCGGACACGGCGGAGTATTTCTCATGCGAAGAAGATGAATCACAATCAGAGGAAAACTTAGGCCTTAGTGGCTACTTGTTTGAGCCAGAGCCAAGCAGTGATGAGGATGAGAACAATGATGATATTGTTAGTGTTGACCATGAAGAGGCAACACGCATCGGTAATACAGATTGGTAAGTACACCACAGACTCAAAGTAGTATTTGTCTTTGATTCAACGTTCACGTGGAACGTCAAGCGTTTGCCGTCGGAAATCCCTGCAGTATGTCGAGTAAGTTCAAAAGGTCAAATCCTACGTCACGTCGGGCAATTTGCATATGTAATTACTATATTTGTAAATTATTAAAATATTTATTATAAAAAATCTGGATGAACAAAAAATAAAACAAGACACATTTTTTAATTTATTTATTAGTTTTCTACACTTAGGCAAACACCTGGCTGGAAGAAAAAATTCTTTGGCTGCTAGATAAAGCTCCTTTTGTATTAGAAGTACGTGACTTCATCCTTTGTCTTTTTTTTTTTTACTTTAAACTTCTTTAATAGCCATTTCTTGTTATTTCCTTTTTTTCGATATTAATTTATTTGCCATATTTTGATACAGATAAAATTAACGATATGAAATAACACAATTAACAATTATTTTAAATATAATATAATAATAGAATATTTAAAATTACAGTAGTAGATGGCAGGGGTGGAAAAAAGTGGATTACTTATCAAGTTCCACCCCATGTATATGTTCTTATCACAGTTTAACTATTCATAGTGTACTTTAAACAATATCTAAACATTTTTGTGTAATATACTAAGCCCCCATAAAAATAATAAAATGTTTCTCGTCCCCCTCCCGCCTGTGTATAGTGCAGCTTCCTGAACATTTTTATTGCCTCCCCAGTGATGAAAAAATAAACGGCCCTCCCATCTGGCTGCAAACAAAACAGCACCGTGTCCGAGGCGTGTCATTTGTTTGCTATGCACGCTAGATATTATATTATACTTCATTGATTATACTAGCTGTTTTATAAGTGATGTTTTATGATTTTGATAATAGAAAGACAATGTTCACAAACAATTGTAACACATGTAGTTCATTCATAGCCCAATATTCAACTTAAAAAATGAAAGATTTTGAGCAGAAGAAAAATAAGAAATAAAAAGTCAACCCCTTTTCATTTTTTTATGATATAAGGACGGAAAAATCAGCAAAATAAAAAATAAAGAATAAAATTGACCTCCCTCCTATGTGTAGGAAAATAGGTAGGACGAGAAACATTTTATTAATTTTATGGAGCCTAATAGTGTTAATGCAATTTAAGCAATAATGCAATTAAATGCAATCTAAGAAAAAAAAGTAATAATAAAATATAAAATACATACATGCCTAAAGTTTTTGTCGAATCATATTCAAAGTCATATTTTTAGTTTTTTATATAACATACATTACAAGTTGTTTTGCTACTAATTGTCCGTCCTAGCTTTATCTACCTGTTTCTATTCGTGTTTAGGATTGCTGGCAATATGTGAACATAGAAAAAGCATTCCTGCCAAAGCTGTGGATGTTATTTAAGTCTGGTGGCAATGGTCTGGCACATGTCATCTATCCCAATGTTCTGCCTTTGTTAAGTAAAGTCCCTCAGGACATGATTGGGAATCCCCTTCATTTTTTCCAAGTATTCTTTGGAAACATGAGAGAAGGGTAAGTATTACTCAAGCATTTCAATTTACACAAACTTAATTTGTATTTTGTAACATTACATTATTAAGAAAACATTATAAAGTTTAATTATTTTAGACATATGGGTCCACGAATCGTAAAATGCTGATTTATTCTCCACATTTGAATAAGCACCCAGGGTGATTTTAGGCAGAAATCCATGTATTAAAGTTTTATTCTCTCTCTGTTTTCTATGGCAAGCAAGCTCCTACCATTGTATTGATATTGTAGCTGAAGACAGGTTTTACAACCCTAAGCTTCCATTTGACTATTATATATATATCAAGTGACCCTGATGGGACTCAAACTCAGTTCGCTATGTTGACTTGACAGGAACTTCTATCATAAAAAACCCTGTGTTGTACAAATTAACACGAAAAGACATCCAATATTAATTAATCCGCAATCTATAGAGTTAATCCTTAAAGATACTGTAACATACTTTTAGGCTTCTTGCGAAGAAAGTGAAATCGAGTCCGTCTGAAGTGTCTGCGATTCTGCACTCGTTTTTTCGAGTGCGCCGCTTTGTGATTGATCAGAACGTGAAGAACGCTACCGGCAACCAGAGTCTTGTGGAATACGTACTTGTGGATCAGGTCAGTGTGGCTCGCTGACAGAAAAAGTCATTATTCACTGCTAATGCTGTCTAGAATACTGTCTAAAATAAGCTACAATTTAACAGATATGTTCTTGATCTACCCAATTGAAAAATAAATGTCATAAATGTCAAAATATCACAACTTTTTCCTAAAATGAATGTCATAAATATCGACATATATCAATGACATATGTCGATGCCAACCCTGCCCGATTCACATTGTGATAGTGGTTAGAAATGCTTTTTTGTAAATTTTAGCTTATTTTAGGCTGCAATGGAAGCATTCATTTGCTTCCTCACCCACTAAAGCTTTAGCATCAATGAGCGAATATCAACACAATATCGATGTAAAATTGAAGAGATGTGGAAAAAAATTAGGAAATTGACCAAAAATTTAAAAATTCATGATTTTCCTCTAGGTGTTGCTTCTGATGGAGTCTTCAATAGTGGAAGTGGACAGCGCATTACCGACGTCCATCCTGGATACGCTGTTCACAGAACTGTTGGCCATTCTCTACGACCTCTCTCTGAAATGTCCATCGCAAGACAAAACAGCATTTGATACTATCTGGAAGCCCTTCGCAGACAATTTTACAATCCATCTTGAATCAGGCAACAAGCGAGAACTGGCAAGGATTAGTGCCGTGCTCATATGTCTGATAGAGGGCAATGCAACACCTGTAGCTCGACAGAAGAAAGCTGCAGGTGTGAAATTTGTCGATAGTGAAAGTGAAATTAACGTAAAGACGGATGCCAAGTTGTCTCCAAAAATGGCTGCGTTCGTTTCTAGCGAATCCCTACAGAATCTAGTGTCTAATATTGCATGTAAAACTTTCAAACTCACTTTGACTTATGACAACTCTGCTGTGGAGTACATGCATCTTTTGTCAAAATTACTGTCTGTAAATCTAAGTGAACAGCTTATGGCAGCAATTGTGAAGGAGACGTGTGCAGATATGGACATTGGAGAGAGTGTTGCTCTTAGTTTTGTGGATAGTGTTGTGTATGAGCCCATGGTACATTGGCCCGCCAAAGATGATCGTCTGCAGCTTGTGATAGCGGATTTTGCTGTGATTTTTAACGCTGCGTTTGGTGTCAGTCAGTCGGACATGCAGGTTGAAATGCTCGAAAATTTGATACAGGTTAGTGATTTGAAAAGTATTGTCTAAAAGGAACGAAAGTTAGTCGTTGAGGCTATGATATTTATATAGCATAATAGATGATAATTTACTGATGATTGCTTGTCTGGTAAATAAATCCTCCAACTGCAACAATTTTATGCCATGGTATGAAAGCCAAGAAAATTTGTTCACAGAACACAGGGTTACTACTTTTGTGTAAAAAGTGGCCAGTACTTACTTTAAAAATGGTGTTAACATGGCCCCCCTAAAAAAGGAACCTGCCCATGTACTAGTGAGTCCTGATGTTATGAGATCCGGGTCCTCTCATGTAAAGACTATCCAAAATTCTAGCCACTTGTAATTCTAAATCTAACCATCATATGTTTGAGGAGGAGTACAAGCGCACTTGTACCCATAATAGAATGCGCACCATACAAATTAACATTGTATCGAATTCGATGATTGTAATAGATGTTTTGACGACTATTGCTTTGCCCGGCAGCGTCCGTTGTCTGCGGTGTTGATGCATCGTGTGCTGGTGCGGCTGAGAGATGACCTGCATGGTGGTGGAGGTGGAGCCGGTCTCGCCACCTGGCTGCATGCAGACACGTTTGGCGCCTGGATCACGCGCACGGTGACTTTCTTATACATATCATCATCACGTGTTTGAAGTCCTTATTTTAGCCTCAAAAGATGCTGGACTGTAATCTGTATATACATACCGGCTTATACAGCACCTGTTCATTTAGTGAAGATTTCAATTTTTGTAGACTACGTAATCTAATAGTTCATGTTAATTTCATGCCTATTGAAAAATGGTGACATTTTTACGCATCTAGCATTATGGCAATTTTATAAATAGCGATAAACGTAAAGATTGCGTTATTGGAAAATATGTGGAACTGTTAATTTATCCTCTCCATGAGTTTTTTTTAAAAACTATTTGAAGTACAATATCAGATCAATACTCTAATGCTTGCAGGTGTCGTTTCTATGTGAACAAACCGTCACTGGGGATGTCTGGGCGTCCTCGGCTGACAAGGAAGCTCACTGGGGCTTGCTCAAGTTCGCTCTCTCCAGCAGCACTGTGGACCAGGGTACGTTATGTCCGATACTCATTTTTTTCAAAACCTCATAGGTCAATTTGTTGTAGATTATTACGAAAACTGTAGTAAATGGTATGTAGTTCTCAGTTCTATGTTCTAAAGCAACGGGTGTTAATGGGCTAAGTTAGCAGCCAAGATAAAAGGAAATATGACCGTTTGATGTAAGCACCTTGGTTGCATGAACTGGAGCAAGGAGTTGTGAGAGCAGTAAAACAGTCAATGTTGTGAGAAGCCACATAACTGAGTAGTGGTGGTTAAGACATTATCAAAGGTAATATTCTCTTTGAAAGTATATCAGATATGCACATTTTCACTTTCACAGAGCCCATGATTGGCATGAAGCACGTGGAGAGTGTGTTACACAGTGTGCGGTCGACGCTTCAGTCATCCGCGCTCGTTAATAGTCTGCCAAGTGCTTTGCCGTTTGTTTGTGATACGGCGCAGGCTTTCTTCTCTAATTTCACGGTAAATCTATAGTTTTTAGACCAAATGTGCTCGTTTCGAGTCTTTATAATATCTACGCTCTGGCATATTCTAATGTTTTTAAAAAAAATTTACTTTTACAGCGGGTCATTCGCATTCTTTTGTTCAATGTATGATTAATTTATGCGGAACATAAAACCTTTGCATCATGTATATATTTCAGTGAGCAAATCACTTGCACAATTTTTGAAAGTTTTATTAGGAATATTGTTGAATAGCCTTGGGTCTAATATTTGTTGTTTCAATATGTTTAGATATCATAAGTGCGTCAATTTTTGTACGTGTTTTATTTTATAACAGTTTTGTACGTGTTTTATTTTATAACAGTTGTTTAAACAAGTTCAAGATGCAGCTCTGCAATATTTGCATATAGTAGGGACAGTGTTGTTAATACATAAAGCCCCACGTGGCTGAAGAATGTTCATTGCAAATTGTTTGTGTTTTTTCAGGGTCATCTGGTTTTGAAAGCAGCTGAAGATCTGATTTTCGATCTGTTTGAAATTTGCTGCAGAGATGACATCAAACTAGATGAAGACCTACTGAAAAGGTTAGTGTTTGTAGAAGAAGTGTTAACAATATTAAATGTCTCATTTTTCTTGCTTTGATAAATGGCCATATAAGAATATTATTTTTCTATTTACTTGCCACGTATATTGTTACACACAGAGAGAGATCTTGACATTGGATGGAAATATCTGGCTTACATGTAGGTTAACTTCAATGCTTTGTGAAGACTGCTTAAATTTCATTCTTGTCACAACAGATCCTTTGCTTATATTTTCTGAAATAGACTATAGACATTGTGACCAAGTTATTGCCACAATCAAAAATACCTATAAGCATTCACTAAACAGCTATTTATTTAGTCTCACAAGGCAGTGTTATTGGCTAAGTCCTGTTGTAACATAAAACGTATGTGTTACCTTGGAGATAGACGAATGTTTGTATTGTGTCAATAACTTCAGAACTACCAATAGTGGAAGGCCTTGTGTCACAAAAAATTAGTTTGTATGCATTGAATGAAAAAAAGTTGCCAACGTGAATTTTTTTTAATCTTTATAGCCTAGGCCGAAAAAACATACATGTTGGCAATTTTTTCTATCACCCTAATGGGGTCACAGAAGGGGTCAAACGGTCAATTTTTCATAAAAATGAGTTTATCTCCTTAAATATAGTAAATATGAACATACAATAGAATGGTCACAATTTCATTACAAACCAGCTGACATCCTCACCTTCTCGTCCTGTAGAATGGCTGTGACATGGGCGTCGGGCGCCCGAGCTTTCACCACTCCCAGCGGAGGCTTCATTCCGGAAGGAGCAGACGGATTTTTCACCAAGGCCGTGCTTCTCGTGTCTGAACAGGTGCAGGAGGCACGCACTGTGCAACGGTGGGTGCCGGGAGCTTGTTATTTATTCAGAGTTGCCAAGTATTCCGATGTTTCGGAATCATTTCGAAATTTGACTGTCATTCCGAAGCTTCCGACGGAATTATCTTTATTCCAAAATTCAGTGGAAATAACCCAAATATTTTAAAATATTGTATTTTTTTCATAAAATACCGATGTTTTTTGCGCAGACATTATTAAATGTACTCGATTGAACCACGCATTGTGTAAACACATTTTTTACCGGCGCGAAAAATGCACTCGATTTAAATGAAGTGTCGTAAATAGATTTAGTCTCGATCACGAAGCCCAGGTTATGTTTGCTGTCATTTATGTGGCGGATAGCCTGGATGATTGAGACTAATAGTTTCTGCTGGTTGTCGTGATATTCACACGACCTGTTAACGATATATGAAAGTAAAACTGATGAGAATTAGTGATAATTAATGAATTTGTCCGTTCACCAGTAACGTGAAGATGCAACAATACCTGGAAAATTATTCAATGAAACACAATGATATCACTACATCGAAAAAGAGTATGCATCACGCCCGATATCGTTTGATTGTAGTATCAAACATAGTGGTGGATACGACATTGTCATTGTGTAGCATGAAAAATCAAACAAACACATGGATATGGTGAAAATTTGCGCATACAAGACATAACATGCATTATTATTGTTGTGCACACCTGACTTTCTAAGGTAATTTGCATTTACACATACCATGTACTTTTCCAACTCTACATGGCTGACTATCATTATGGGTGTCAATAATTTAAGCAGACAGGCGGTGAATGAGGCGGATACCCCCTCTTGCAGCAGGGGGTTTGGGGGTTATCCCCCCATTTTTTTAATTGTGATTCATTTTTCTGCAATCCAGTGTGTAATTTAGAGCAAAATTGGGTACTTGAAAGCCTTAAAATAGATCTTTTTTTTTTTCTAATGTCCAACAAGATTCATTTCATCACTTTCAAAACTGTGTACTACTCGTGTACATTTGTCATTGATTTTTCCTTACTTTGAACATTTTTACGAAAAGTAGGACGACATCGTCTAAACCTTTGTATTTATTTTTAATCAAATATGTTGAAACCAAGTTAATTACACTTTTATGTGCATTTTTACTGTTCATTGACCCTTCTAAACTCAGAACAGTGTTATTAAATAGTTTTATTTAAATATAAGTTAAAAATACATGTTAAACGTAAGATTCAGAAATTTTGGCCTTGGGATTCAGAAATTTCAAAATTTGAGGTTAGCAACTCTGTTTATTGTCTTTGTTTAAAGATAATGCTCAGCCCAAACAATAGTTGTTCTGTGAAATACAGTATCAATGAACGATGCCTTTTCCATTGCAAGTAGAAGAAAAATAGTAATTATATTCTTCATATTTAATATTTATTACATCTTTAGTTATACCATGCCGTCTTGTTAAGTAAAACACAAGGTCATGTGATATTGCATAATCGAATGATTTTCGCCAGACGTACTGTGAATTTCCGACGGCAGATGTCCCATTTAACATTGGGGAAATAGACGGCTTCTGACGTGCATTGTGTAGTTACGTCTGACAAAAATCATTAGGTTTACATTTCTTTGCAATCATGTGCTTTTATGGGTTTATAATGGGCCTGTTATTGAGTGGTATTTAAATTGCTCTAGATATTTTAATACACTGTTTAAATTAAACACATTTGCAGAATGCACAGAACACATCATGTTGCTTCCATGAAAGAATACCTGTTCGACCTCTGAGCATTACCTTTAACACTGCCCTTGTACGTATTCGTGTATACTGCAGAGTGCAATTCACATTCAGATATTATATTATATCATGTGTTTTTTAGGCTTGAAAAGTTGTGTGAAATGGCTGTGAAGCTTGGTGAGAGTGCCTGCTGCGAGCCCCCAGGTGCTAATGACGAAAGTGGAGACGCGTCTTCTGAAGATGACCAGAGAGTTGACGCAATCAGTAACCCCACGGTGAAGAGATTGTTTGAGGAGCACCTTCTCCAACCCAACAGCTGTATGGTGATCCCGCCCAGTGTGAGTGCTTTTGCACCTGTTCTCTATACATTTTTTTAATCCAGACATTACAAAGAATATCCTATATAAACAACACTGTGTCAGTATGTGCGAGTGAATAGTACTCCAACCTTAAGCGCTTGCTGATTATGTACCTCAGTCACATACTAGTCGTGGGTCCGAAACCCAGTCAATTAGCAGAGAAAGAATCCTCTAATGTTAAAACTTACACACAAGTCCATGGAAATAGTATAGTGTATGTCATGTGTAACATATCAAAACGGCTCCTCTCTACTCATGTCAGTGGGAGGCCAAGCGTATGCAGAGAAAAATTATTGTTTTCATTAGACTTTTCTATAAGTTCTGTAGCCTGTACATGCAGGCAGTGTTGTATGTCATGTCATGTATAAAAAAAATGATAATAATATAAAATAAAGAAAAAATAAAATGTCATGTATAATGTTTTAACCGGCTCCTGTCTACTTGTGTCAGTGGGAGGCAGGCCTCGCCATCCAGCAGAAGCTCTTCTTCTCCGATCTGCCCAATTCTGACTTTGCTACGGCGATCGTAGACCCCGCCAGCATTCCAGCCTCCCTCGCACCAACTGTGTTCTCTTCGCTTCTGCTGACTGCGCTAGACAAACCTGCGAGGATTGAGGCTTTCCATCAGCTTTTTGGGGATGTGGCATATGCTGTTGCCGCGGGAAACGCCATGTTGTCGGTGGTAACGAAGCCAGAGGTTAATGGTTATGTTAATTTATGTTTAGTTGAGTTCTGTTAACTCTTCAATGTATGAAAAATTTGTTTCCTGATACTTGCTATAGAGGAAAAGATTTTATTCAGTTGATTTCTGCACAAGGTAAAAAAAAATGTAATAATCTGTCCAATTTGATGGGTTTTTCAGTAGTTTACACTATATTGTGGTGGTCCAATATTAATACAGTGGTAGGAGCATGCTTGGCAGAACAGTAAGAGCAGAATTGAATATTAATAGTGAGAATGAGTGAAATATTGCCGCAATCCTTGCAAATTTGAGTTGTGTAGAAATAACTACATTGTAGATAAAAGTAGACACGGTACATAAATACAAATTTGATTAACGAATTTGTAGAAATTTATGTCAATTAAGATGTTGCTGATTATTTCAATGAAAGTGCGAGAGTTAATGTCTAACAATTTCAAAGAAATAATATTAAAAAATCTTAAATTATACATTGCTTTGTTTGAAAAAGTCACAATTTACAGTGGTATAGCTAGTATTATTTTGTCGTCTAGGTTAGTCATGATTCAGAGGTGCACAAGATGACAAAAGTTCTGAAAACTAATCTTCATAAACTTGTGTACTCCCTGGATGTGGCAGAGCAGTTTTTGGTGGTGAAAGAAATCTTTTCTAAGTAAGTTGTCATTACGTTAGTCTTCACAATAGACTGTGATTATTTTCTTGTCTAACAATAGTTAATGAAGCATTTCACTGCTCTATATTTGATTTAGTATTGAAAGTTAGAGAAATTTTGTAGCTAAGATTTTCCTATTGCTTTTTGACTACATGTGACATGATAATCTTGTGTTATTGTCAGGTCTCGGAAGTATAGCAAGCTGTGGAGTGTGGCATTGTCCGAAGTGCTGGGAGAATGCGGAAAAGACATTTCATCTCATCTCTCGGAACTAGTTGAGAGCACTAATGGGTAAGGCTCAAGTTATTCTCTCATAACCTTATTTTCCATGTTAACTTCTGCGCAAAAAAAGATAATACAACAACAGCTAAGAGACATTGTTGATTATTTAGTTATAGATATGTTTAGTAAATCATGTTTACGAATCATAATTCTGCTAAGATGCTGCCAGTAGTCTATGAAGCAACAAACTTTTTTTCACACTATTATACAAGTGTTTGTATGATATATATGACAAAATGAGGCTTATTACCAGACAACGGTTATAACATGCGAAATATCTCACAAACCAGTGAAGAAGAAGCAATATGTATTTAGTAAACAAGGTTTAGGCCTTATTTCGAACTTGTGGAGGGCGACATGTGAAAGGTCATCTTTAACAAAGTGATCTAGTACAGTAGAACCTCCACTGAAGACCACCTTTACAGACCATTTCTGGCTTGTCCCAAACCTTCATAAAAGACCAATATAAACCTCTATGAATAAAACACCTCTCTATATTGAGTCCACTTGAGATCAATCCCGTGTAAGTCTTAACGGAGACGATATGCTATAATGATATGCACATTAACTACTGTAGTAGAGCAGGTTTTCCATTGCGCGCCTTCTTTCAGCGGTGGTTCGGTGCTGTCGGCCGGTCGTGTGAACACGACTGCTGCACTGCTGCCGTTTCTCACGGCTCAGGGCGCCTACTACCTGTTTGGCAGCCAAGCCCTGATGGTCAAGTCACTGCCCGTCCAGAAGGACCAATGTGGTAAGTACTGCTACATCCCAAGGTTTGTATGACAACTGCTGCGGGTGACCTAGGTTGTGAAGTCGGCAGCAGGGAGCTCTGTGTTTGGCATCATCTTTCCAGCCGTCTGGGCTGCGCATTTATGATGGCTGAGGGGGACAGGAAAAATAGAACCATTATGATGTGATTTTTAGATCAGACACCACACCTAAATAAGTTTAGAAATTTTTAAATTAGAAAAATTTCAGTTCACCCTACTCCTCCCTACATACATGTAAGGTGCAATGTTGGTCTATGCCCAGTCATTTAAGAACTACATCATTATTACTATATACAGGAATACATATGTATTCCTGCTATACATAGCCTCAAATATGAGTCAAAAGCCCAGATTTTCAAACCATCCCCAGTCACTCTATAATAAGGGCTATATCACATAGCCTCAAATGGGAGTCAAACCCTCGACCTTGTGTGTAGGGTCGCTGCGTGGGCACCTGTACTTGCTGGTCCAGTCAGTGCGGCTGCTGCCGAACACGGCCGTGTACGCGGACACAGCGCGCATACTGATGGCCACCGTCCGGGCCTGGAGGGACGAACTGGAGGACGTCTTTATCTTCGACACGTGAGTCTCTGAGGGTCTAGATTGAGGATGTCACTCTGAAATTTTTGCTCTCTTGCCCTAAAAGTTAAAACACTTATGCGTTTTTGCAAATTTGCATACATTTTAACTGGTGACGTCTTCACCTTCAACATTGTGAGTCGCTGTGGGTCTCTGTGTCCCCACTTCAAACCTGAGTTTTAGCTAATTTCCCACTTCACATTTAAATTTTAGCTCTATTGTCTTTGAACACTTACCGGTATGTGGTTTTGTAAAAAGCAAACACATCCGACTTCGTTTTAAAGCAAATTTTACAATTCACTCTTAATTTTAATGCAAATTTTAAACTTAACAGTAAAATGGGCAGTGGCATCGTCGTTACTGTGTAATAACCACCGATGTTAATGAACGCCACCTATGAATAGAGACCAATGAAGTGTTCGCTGTGCACGGGATCGGCCCATGATATGAGTTACTGAGGTTCTAGATTGAGGGATCAGGTTTAAATTTTGGCGCTCTTGTCCTCAAACACTTATGCGTTTTTGCAAATTTCACGCTTTACACTTAGTTTAAAAGCAACTTTGACAATTCATGCTTAATTTTAAAGCAAATTTTACACTTGGCAGTCGATATTGTGTAATTACCACCAATGTTAATGAACACCACCTATATAGAGAGACTAATGGGCAGGATTATTGACTGCAGTACCAACTGATGGTCAATAGCGACTGTGTCATATATTATAAAACCTTGAAAGTGTCAACCTAGCTCTTGAAATGTCAGCTAAGGCAAGCTTCTGTATAGTTAGATAGAAGATTCAGTGTTTTGTAATGATTTCTACCACTGTTGTCCCCTCCGTCTGCTGTTGTTGCTAAATTTCGAGGGCGGGGACCTCTATCGAGTTAGATAGAAGATTCAGTATTTTGTGATGATGTCTATGCTACCACGTTTGTCCCCTCCATCTGCTGCAGGCCTGTAGGAGAGATGTCGTGGGAGTTGGTAGACTTCAATGTGCAGGTGATGCGATTGATCCGGACTCTCGTGGATCTGGTGTTGTCGAAGGACATCACGGCCGCATGTGACTCCACTTGGGACTTCATCCTGTGCTCTCTCGCAGCCTGGATCCAGGTAATGCATGTTGAATCCTGAATAAGTTTGATTTACAATGTATACCTGTTGACTGCTAGAATGTGCACAAAGCTGGTTTGGTATTTTAGAGAGCGATGGTATGAGAATAAAAGCATAGATGTTTTTAAAAAAAGTGAAAGTAGTCCAGTGTGTGTGTGTTTAGTTTCAACGTATTTTATTGAAATACATGTACGTATGTACATTATACATTATAACAAACATTAAATACATTATAACCAATTGCCATTAGTTAAAATGCGATATAAAAAAAAAAGCATTCACGCACACACACACATTCATGCTAGATGCCGTCTTGACATTGATTGACTACTACTTTTGAATAACATCTTTTTTTAGATGTAAATAATGTGTGACACTTAAATAAACTACCCCGGTATCAGCGATGTAAATAGGTTATGAATAGGGTGAGTCCCTTGGACTCGCAACTTCAATTTAGATGGGTCCCAGGAAAATTTTATGAGTCCCAAATGATATAATAGCTTATCAAATCTATTCATTTTACAAATGTATACAGAGATTCTACCAGCTTTTTCAAAAGATCCCCCCCCTTGAAAAAAAAAAAAAGGGGGGGGATTTTGCAAAAAATCATGGCTTCTCATTTGACTAGTTAATAACCATCGGAGGTTTCCTTGTGGAGAGTGAAATATAATCCTTGATAGCTAGACTGTTTTTCATCAGAACTTTTTCATATTTATAGTACTCATTCAGAAGACGGTCTAGTTCCTTATTTTCACCATTATAAATAAAGACACATACAGCATCACATTCGATTTTGACCATTTTGAGTAATTGCTGATTCATTTGACAGCTTCTGCAAGCGATTTTAAATGTCGTAATATCAGTAGTATTTTTAATTGTAGCTACTATTTCAAAAAACACAACATGAACCAACCATATTTCATACTAATATATTTTTTACTTACAATATTACGGACCAAAAACGTGTTCAAACTATGATTTCTTCACTGGCGTGGACTTTTTAACAACTAGACTCATTATCCCGCAAAGTCATCAATTTTTGTTTGTAAGTAATACATATCCGATGTCCACTGTTTGCAGTTTTTCCGTTCCGCATGCATTATACTATCAGACAAACATTAGGTTATAACATTTTTCCAACAAAAAAAATATTACAAATTCGTCTTTCATTATGCATAAATTCACCTGACATGACGCTAATTGATCAATTAATTCACGGCGCCGGTAATTTACATTTTGTGAGAAACCTATTTTTTGCCAGCACATTTTCAAATCTAGTTGCGCATGAAGTTAGCATTTGTTGAGTGGTGTTTACTGCGTAGTAAAAATAAGGTGCGGTGTTGCTGAATCGTAGCTGCCGCGCAGCATTTATCAAGGCTAATTTTGCCGTGCATTTAAGTAAACAACAAACACCTCACCCGATTCGTGGGGGAAAAGTTGAAATATGAGCTTATTTTAATGGTTTTATGATTTTAAATTGACATGCGTCCACGGGGACGCCGCGGTGAAATCATGATGCGTCCCTAGAGTTTTTAATGCATCAGGGACGCAGGACGCGGACCTATTTACATCACTGCGGTATATACATATCCACAAATACGATAATAATATGCTATTTGATAACATCACCAACATCTCATGCTATTTGATAAACGTCTCTAACATCTCATCTGACCCGTGTCTGTAGAGTGTTGGTGAGAGCGCGCGGCGGCTGCGTGACAACCTCCGCGTGCAAACCTTCACCGCGGCCGCCTGCCAGCTCCTCACCCGCATCCACCGCTGCCTCGCCCCAGACAACCCCACGCCCCTGGGGTATGACGATGCGACACTGGCCATGTGGGCATCCAAGCGTGCCGAGTGGGCCGACTTCTTCTGTCCCACCATCTACGAGGCGGTGCTGCCGCTGTTCTGTTTGCGCGTTCCTTACACCTCTTCGCGCGTTCTTCCTCCGCTGATCGTGCGCTGTGTGAGCGAGGCTGCAGCCTGCGCGCCTCGATCTAGCCTCGAGCAACAGGATTGCCTGCCGTTGCGGCTTGTAGCCGAGGATGAGACGAGCGCTGGCGAGCCGAGGCTGCTCTCTATCCTCAATCACCTCAGCAACTTGAAGCTGACTATGAGTCCAGATCATTGCGTCCAGGCTACGGCTTTCACGCTTCTTAACAGGTGAGTGGGTTTTTTAGACTAGTTTTGCGTGACCTACTGGGATATATAAGGTTCATTAGATGTATTTACATAGTGTGGGCAGAAGTAGTTGCTTTTATTTGCATCTGAATCTGAAAGTGAACCATGCTTTTTTACATCTTGTTCGTGTGTTATTTAACTCTGCTCAGAGCTGTGTTTCCCATCAAGCCTGCATGGCACCTACATGTTGTCCAGCAAATTTTAAGCACAATGCACATTATACACAGTGCTGAATGCTGATTATTTTTTTGAGAAATGAAATCTAGTATGACAAGGAACCTATTGCAGGAAGTGGTAAAAAGACAACTCGACTTATGAGAATAATTATGTCAATGAAGCAGACAATTTCCATTATACACAACATCCCATTTATATAGTTTGTTACACTAGCCACAATGTCCCCATTCTACTAATTTTCACATTATCCACAAAGTTCCCATGCTGCAAGATTTCACATTCACAATGTCCCCTTACTACAAATTGTCAAATTCACAAAGTCCCAATGCCACAAGCTCTCCCCGTCCCCATTCTACAGGTTGATGCCGAGTGTGAGTGAAGCCGACGAGAAGATGATGTCATCACAGCAGCAGAACGACGAGGGGTCGGAGGTCACGAAGGAGGAAATCAGCAGGTGAGGCTGGGAACTGTGGGCCCGGGGGGCGACCATTATAACGGTGGGAGGTGAGGGGATGTCAAGTCGGTTTGAAAATATTTAACGATTGTGTCATGATTTTCGGCCTCTGAATACTTCAGCTTTCAACCCTCGAGTCACCCTTCTACAATGTACGATTTCCTTCATTGTACTAATTTCTATTTAATATTCATCATATTTTCAAACCCCCATTCCCTTTAAAAAAACTCAGTCACTTTTTCAAACCAGATCTCATGTTTCCCATCTTGGGTCATGA
>CM032667.1:50559472-50712156 GCA_019095985.1 Streblospio benedicti
CAATAAGATTGATATTGTATGTGAAATATTGACTATAAGTAATATTTCAAATGTTTAGAGAAGCACATAAATACAGCTGTTCCAATTAATTGGTGTCCAGGGTGAAATGAATTTTTTTCCCAAGTTGTTTTATAAATCCTTTACCTGAATTTGACCTGTAAAATACCATGCAGCTAAGACAACTTTGTAAGTATTTTGTTTTAGACTTTTTAAACTTTAATACTTCTATTGTATATCTAAGAGTATATACTTCATTATATATGACTTTAAAATATAAACATATGAAAACAACATCCAGGAATATAATTGCATCATGATCTAAAAAGCAGGCGATCTGCAACAATCATAGATATACTTTTTTACACTTATTAATAATTTAATAGCATCCTCTTATTTTTTTTAATCAAATATTCTCTAATTTTTGATGATACATCAAAATGGTTCAACTTCCAAACACACTCTTATATAAACACACTAAATTTAGTTGACATCTGAGTAGTATTTAAAAACAATTTATACACAATGCACCACAACGAAAAAATACATACTAGTTACAGATTCAAATCCATCGTAAAACACAATAATATAATATTGCATCATGCTAATATTTGCATGATGCTGTCCTACAAAAACTCAAGAGGATATTTCTATGATTTTTCATGATTGTGAAACAAAAAAGTCTATTGGCATAAATCCCAGCAAATTTCAGTCACATTTTCAAAATATCTTTAATTTGATTTCATTAAAACCGATTAATCAAAATTTACATATTTAGTGAATTTTAAGATTGTTCCTTTATGACCTTGAAGTAATTTTTCCTCTTTTCCCTTATAGATATTTCTTCTTATATTCTTGATATTCTTGCGTTTGTCAAACTCCCTGCAAACAAAACATAAACAATCTACATTAATAAGGAGAAAAAATACTGTCACATCAGTTTGCAATCATTCTTATTAATCGTCTATAACTATCATCATTGCTTTTTAGCTAATTTTCTCTTAATATCAGACAAAATTTACAAATATGAGTATAATATATCCATTGAATCTTTTGGAAACATAAAACAAACAAATACAGCAATATTTTCCCATATATATAAAAAATGTGCAGATACATTCACATAAACTCACACCTTTCTCTCCTAAAAAAATAATGGTCTCTTGATAAAAAGCTACCACTTTCTTACCTCAATAATTACTTTTGGAAGTAGAAAGCACCTGCCTATAGCACCAGCCAGTCCTCAGTGTTATTTCTTGAGGACCTGAGGTATTTCAGCCTCTGTCAGCTTCACCATTTTGGCACTGAGGTCCCACAGACGCGCACAGTCTTCATCAACCAAGGCTGCTTCTAGCGGGGTTACCTCAGCAACATCACTACATAAAAAAACAAGATTGAGATACTGCAGACATCACATTACATTGGTCATAATCTGAATGCATAGATTATTTCAAACAGTGTTGAGTACATTTTGATAAAGTTTGTCACTATACTTTTCAAACACTCCAACAGCAGCTGGTAAAGGTAAAAATTGGACAAGTATTTCTTAATTTCCCATCTAGCCCTATCATAAATTCCCAAATCTTGTGCATTTTATAGAATATAAAAAAACCTGGCAAAGGTAAACATTGGATAAGTACTTTTAATTTCCCATCTAGCCCCATCGTAAAATTTCCACTATTCTGCATTATCATATAACATAAAAAACCTGTAGTATTTGCCGGTCTCGCTGGCAAGAGCCTCGTCCACGGCACAGCAGATCTGCGTTTGTACTCCACCCTTCATCGACTTGCTGAGCCAGCTCATGACCCACTGGGACACAGGGTTGCTGAACACTGGGTGCATGTGGCGCATCAGCTCTGTGGGGATGACGCCGGGATGCAGCGAGTATGTTGTCACACCGGTGCCTGCAAAATACACACATATGAAACTCAGGAAAATTTACTCAAGGACCGCACAGCCCACAGCTACCTGATAAAATGTGACTGGTACTTAATTATGACAGTTTTGAGAACCCCAAAAAAGTAGCCTGCGTTGTGACCTTTTGAAACTAGTCTGTCCTAGCTAAAATAGACAATATTTCATACCCTGCAGTTTCTAGTCTAGTTTAATTAAATCATTTCATGCACATTTTTAGATATAACCGACTATAACTATGGTGAGACTTCTTAAAATGTGAGGCATATTTCACAAAACACTGGGAAGACTTAATGCATTGTCGGGTTTGCATTCACTGAAGTGGTCTTGTGGTAATAAGCTTCCCTTTGCTTTTGACAAAGACCCATAAAATTAGTCCATTTACAGCTAATAGCGTGATACATTGGTCGAAGTTTCTAAATCAGTTATTGGTGTTTCACAAACAAAATAAAATCAACCACGACAAACTTTTGGAAATATTTGACAGTAATCTTAAATTGAAAAATAAATGGAAAGTCAATATTTAACATCATCATTCGAGAACCTTTTAGTATTTTTCTTACTAGCAGTCTGGAAAACATGACATTTGCAATCTTGGTCTGGGCATAGGCCCTGTAGCCCATGTGTTGCCGTAGTTATGCGTCTCCAGGTTGAAATCATCCCACTGAATTCCTCCAACTCTTGTATGCGCCTTTGACAAATCTATGACAACACAGCTTAGGGCTGAGAATAAAAGGACTTCACATCAACAAAACTGACAAACCTTGGAGCCGCTTTCCAAGCTCACGTGAGAACATAACGTTTGCGAGCTTGCTCTGGCTGTAGGCCCTGTGCCCCAGATTGCCATCGTAATGAGTCTCCAGGTTGATATCATCCCACTGGATGTTCGACCAGTATGTGTGGGACAGCGATGACACTGTGACCACGCGACTCGGTGCTGAGCTAGCTAGAACGTCCAGCAGTAGGTTTGTCAGCAAGAAATGACCTGAAAAATTCGGCAAAAAAGCAGCTTTATGTAATATGAGTAAGAATGGTGCTTGTATAGTAAATATAGAATATATTATACCCGCAACCCCCCCATCTGCTGGGGCCTATATGTATTTGGCGATTGTCATCGGGTCAATCAAACATCCATGTTGGTAGACTAGAGCTTATTTTAGGCTTTATTCTAGTCTGCAATATTAGACATTGATGACTAATCAGCCATGAAGAGGTGTAAAAAATCGAAAAAAATGTACCTAGATGGTTGGTGGCTAGCTGCAGTTCAAAGCCGTCCTTGGATTCCTGCCGTTTCTGGTATCGACATCACAGCCGCGTTGTTCATCAAGATATGCAGAGACGACTCGCCTGAAAAATTTGGCCCCCAAAGGTTTTTTTATCCCGCACAATTGGACCTGTGAAATGGAAAAGTAGTAAGAAATTTGAGTTATCTAATTATTAGAATGACTGTCATATTGTAAAAGCATCATGAAGGAAATAGTTGTTTGCTCAGGTTATCCATAGATTCAATTCATATGAGTTTAAGAAACCCGTCCAAGTGTATTTTCACCAGTTTACTATCAGACAGTAGAAATAAAACACTTTTTTTCACATCCTAAAACAATCAGAACATGTTAGCTATTATGGTAGGCCTACACTGAGTACACTATAAAAGACAATGAGAATGCATTCTACAGTGATTACAGATTTTCTTTTAATCTCATGCACACAATGCTTTTAAAGTTATGTAGCAAACTTTGAATACAGATTTTCTTTGATCTCACTATGAACCCCTTCAAATCTTTTACTTTTCAAAGCAAAACTTTGAATCACTTCACTAACTTGATCTTCACTATGAACCCCTTTCCATAAATATTGTGTAATTTTCAAACCAAAGCTATTAACAAACAATGGTTGAAACATCTTATGCTATCTGAGAAACCGTAACTTTTGGACTTGAGAAATTCAAGTAAAACGCCCAGTTTGTTATCATCTTAGCTATCAGTCTATCACAGCAGCAAGATTCACAGCTATAGCTGATCTCATGGTATAACAAAAAAATACCAAACCAACACACGTTTTTTGAACTCTGAAGCAAATCTCCTGACAGAAGCGAGGTCGGCAAGATCAAGCTCCATGATGATGGCCCTGTTCTCTGGGGCACCGGTCACTTGCAGGATGTCACGGGCAGCAGCATTGCACCGCTCTAGCGACCGACATGCCAGATATACACGCGCACCACGTTCCAGGAAGTCCCGTGCTGTCTCCTTCCCCAGACCTGTGTTGGCGCCTGTTACGATGGCGACTTTGCCATCCAGCCGGGCTGTGGACGTGCACATGCCGCCCTCAAAGAATGGTCTAGCGGGGAAAACAAAACAAGATATGGAAAATAAAAAGCATATTGATGCACTTTTAGATTTTCTAATTCTTACTTTGTTTTTTATTTGTGTGTTTGTACTCCGCAGCCATCAATTCTGATGACTATAGCAGAGGGAGGCCACGTGGTGTTGGTACATGGACCTCCAGAGGCAGGTTAGTTAACCATCTGAGCCTTGGGGTGTGGAGGGATCACACTAGCTATTGTTTTCAAGCTAGGTGAGTTCTTTAACGTGCGGAGGGATGACTGTCCTCTACACGGGACACGCCTTTTGAACCTCGGCTTTGCATCGCCACCGTCTAGTATTATACTCAACAGTGGTGACACGCTATGTCTATGTGGAGATCGACAATGCAGTGGCAGACGTAGGACGAAACGGTCTTGGCCACACTGAGTCTGCCGTGGACAGGCCGCGACTCACGACGAAGGCAAATTACGTTTCATAGTCCTGCATGCTAACCACTGCACCATCGATCCCCACATTTTAATACAAAAATATCTAATGCCTCTAATATAATTCAAGATTGTATACAATGAAATCGCTTTAACACTTTCAACAGTGACCTTCTCAATCATCAGCACCACACCCATGGCATGGGCGGTATGTAAAGCAGCTGATGTAAAGATCCAATGATTTAGTGCAAACACTACCACAGTCATGTCGACCTGACAGTACTACACACATAAAAAATATATCACAATTAAAATACAGTATATATCTATACTATAGTATACTATTATCAGTGTGTTTCAAGTTTCAAGTTTCAAGTTTCAAGTTTTGACAGCCAGCCATCTAACAAGATGATTTTAGGCTGTGTGCTAAAAGAGAAGAGGTAGAGAGAAAAAAAAGTAAAAAGATCAAGAAGTCAGTGCAGAAGAGGGTGAAAGTAGAAGGCTGAGATAGGATAGTTTAATTTAAAAACCAAGGGTGCTGAATATTGCCATAGACTTTGATTATCTCTTGGTAAATTTTCCAATCACAAACAAAATAGGAAGTAGGAAAAACGATAAATGAGTCAATGCAGTTCTTTTGTAGATTTAGGTAGCAGCCCAAGGGGACATGGATAATTAACAATTTTTGGCCATACTGAGCCTACTGTCTACTCACGAGAGGGCGCCACCTCCATTCATGAAGCATGTCAGTTACTGAAGAGGTATTGTCCATTTCTAGACTGCTGGCTTGTTGTTTCAATACGGGTCCCATACAGCCAATATTCCATAGTTGGTCTTACTATGGCCTTATCCGCTCACATGTCTACATCCTTAACCTTGACGTCTAAAAATTACTGTTTGCCTTTGCTACAGTCTTATTTATGTGCCCTGAATGTCATGTCGTCAGCAATTGTGATACCGAGATACTTTGCAGATTTACTTCTGAATGTAAGGTGTATGGGAAATGGTCTTGGTTTTCTTCCTGGTTATCCTCAAAATGTTACATTTTGCAGGATGGAATTCCATTGCCATTCCCTCTCCCAGTCTTCTAGTCGACTTAAATCATCTTGTAATTTTGGCAATCACTCAAAAGCACTAACAGACAAATACACAATTGGCATTTTTTGGTAGTCTGGGGAGGTCATTTATAAAAATCAGAAATTAAAGCACGGATCCTTGGGGGATGCTAAAAATTGGACTCCTCAATTTCTGTTTCCTATTGATTTTATCCAGTTACTAGTCTGTTTAAACCAATACGACTATCTTAAACAATAGTTTTGATCATGTCCTTGTCAAAGGCCTTACTAAAGTCCATTATGATGGTGTCACACTGTTTCCTGTCCCACCATGAAACCTTAGTGTATCCTCTGTGAACTCCAACAGCTAAAGAAAAACCATGTTGCTTGTCATATAACAAGTTATGTTGTTCATTTAGATAGGCCATGATGCACTGGCAAATTTTGTGAATTGTTTACAGATAAATACAGGCCTAGTTGATTGCTCTGTGTTTCTCACCTTTCTTGTAAACTGGATGACTTTAGCCTCTCTCCATACATCTGATTTTACCCTGCTGAAGAGCTAGTATACAGGTGCATTATTCTCGTAAAATCTTGTCAGGTCCTGCTGCTTTATATTACATGAGCAGTTTATTGACACCTTCCAGGGTGATATTGATCAATGCCATGCCTCATGTCGCCCAAAACCAGTAAGGAGACAAAAAAAAAGGGATAATGGCGTGCGAAAAGAAAGCTTTTAAAGTGTAGACAATGCCATGCCCATGGCATGGTAAAAAATAACCATACCAATACGGCTTAACAATTACATAGAGATTCTATTCCATTATGCCTGTGCAATGAAACCAAGCAAGGCCTTAGCCATTAGGAGTGGTTAGGTAAAAAAAATAATGAGCTCTACGATTTTCAACTAGAACAAAATCATAAAAATAAATATTGTCATCAACCATGTTGTATACCTATATAATTGCAAACCTCTTCTCTTTTTAATTACATTTCATGCAAAAAGTTAACGTCCTTACCTAGATAAGTATATTCCAACTGCTGCAGCAGCTACTAACAGTCCGATGATGTTTAGAATCGCCATATTAAGTAAGTAAGATCACGTCACCACACAGTCTGGTATTGGGCTCAGACCACTAACCAAAATGCTAATACAGTTGTGTAGATCTATGAACAACTAGGCCCCCTCTACTTTGCTCACATTTAAGTGTGGGTCAATAATCTTATTTTTCTTCAATAGAATGTTTCATTTTCACCTGCTGAGGAGAAAAATCCTATGGGTATCTAACACATCTTCCAAGAGCTCTGGCAGTCATTGATGAGGACCCACCCTGTGAAGTCCTCTCGATCGTTGGTCTGCGAGAATCTGTACACTATAGATCTACATACAATCAGTGTTACAATATCTTGGACTTGTGGACTTGTGTTTTGTAAATTCCTCCTCTTTATCAGGAGAACCCTTGTGACTTGCATCCGAACTTATTCCGTCCCCGAACCCATGGGCCTCCTTTCGAAGGTTCATTCGTGAATGCTGTTCGAAGGTTCATTCGTGAATGCCTGTACGGACTTACTTGCATCCGATTTTATTCCGTTCCCGAACCCATGGGCCTCCTTTCGAAGGTTCATTCGTGAATGCACAAGGTACGCAGGTTTGTTTGGCAGGTTAGGTAACCAACTGAGCCAAGGGTAATGGAGGGATCACACTAGCTATAGTTTTCAAACTAGGCGAGTTCTTTTACGTGCAGAGGTGTGGCTCTCCTCTACACGGGACACGCCTTTTAACGAGGCTTCCGAACCTCCGCTTGGCGTCGCTACCGTCTAGTAACACTGTACGGTGGCGACGCGCTGTGTGGAAATCAGCAACTCAGTGACAGACGTACGACGTATCGGTTTTGGCGACACTGTGTCTGCCATGACCGGGGCGCGAACTTACGACGCAGACAACTCCTGTTTTCAAGTCGTACGCTCTAACCACTGAGCTACTGAGGACCACCAAATATCTACCCGTGCATTAAGAATCTGTGATTAAGCGAGGAATATTGGGAGGTCTAACCTTACATCAAAGGATGAATCGATAATTGTTTATTTTTACTTCGCTTTGCGATGGCGAATGTTTGACGCTAATTGATATCTTGGCTGAACCTTTTGGCAGAGGGGCTTGTCATTGCTTGGATTTTGAGGACAACTCCCGCAAATGTTGAAGGGGTTGAATCATGGCCACATACTGTGTAAATAGAGATATGACGGTCAATCCTCTCTAGTGTAACCCAATTCTACATGTTTGCATGGCCGTCTTACACTTGACCATGCAACGTAAATATTTAAAAGTTTAAATAAGATAACAGTTTTACTGGTTATGATGATATCTAGTGGTACAACATGGTTTGAAACATACCTATCCATTACAAATTTTGTTAGGAAGCCATTGGTGAAAATTTTACAATTTAGCCCCTGTCCCTTAGAACAGAGAAACATCTGATGATCACCAATTTCCCAAAATTTCGTGCCAATCAATACAAAAATGTTGATAATTATAATTCATGAATAAATAAAAAAAGTTAAATTCCCAGTATTGTTTTTCTCAGAAACATAAATGTTCAAGTATATCAACATCTGTGACGACTCGATTTCACAGTTAAATAGAAATTTGGGGCGAAACATTCATTAACTACAGAAATTTAGTTTTGAGATATTGGCCTTTAAACATTGTAAGTCACTATTTTTTACAAGTTAAGTTGGTGTCCATAAAATGCATCATAATAGGAAAAGTAGTAATGACAAAAGGTTCATTTCAAAAGTATGGTGCTCATTGCTGAACATCAAAAATTTGAAAATTCATTATGCAATATATGTATCCCATAATAGCTCATATTACAACAAAGATGGAGCAATTATTTAATCCTACAGGATGGTGTGCCCAAATTGTGTTATATTAAATAGGAAAATTGTTGATAATAAAATGTTCATTTCAAATCATGACTCATTATTTACTCGTCCCCTTAAATGATCAATTGATCATGATAAATAAATGGTACCAACTTTATATAACAAGACCACACCCAAAGTATAATGCACTTGCATATCATACAATAAACAAATATTGCATAGCAAAAAAAAAAAAAAAAACAAACACCAGAAACAATTTAAATGTTTATTTAATAAAAACATTAAACAGGTTCTAAATGTACATCAATACTAGATATAAAATCATTTGGCAAATTCTTACACAAAATAAGCAATTGCCTATTTTACGTGCATACATAATTCACTTCTTTATCTTCTGCACAATACTTGCATACAGCTACCCCTTTTACATTATTATATCGTTACCATAGAATCAAAATATACATTACAATGGATTATGCATATTTCAATGATTGAAACAAGGAACAAAACATTTTATTTTAATGCTGTTATCGTGCTGATACCAATTGTATTCCACTAAAGTTATTAAATTTGAAAAAATTATTGGAGATGATATAAAGAAAAATGCTGCACCTACACAAAAACTTTATCCTTCTAAGTAATAGAAAAATCTGTGCACACTCAGAAATATCATCATTTTCAACCTATACATTCGCCAATACACGTATGCATGCTCACTATGATGAGGTAAAGGAAAATTAAAATGTAAGAGCAATTTGCATAGTTGAGACCTGCACGGACATAAATTCTGATGGACAAACATGCTTAGTATTGGCAGATAATATCCGAATCCATAGATTATGTAACAAGATTGATATTGGATGTGTGGTACTATTATAAATAGTTAGAAAAGCATATAACCACAGCTGTTCCAATTATTGTTTATATGCCACTTACCAAAATAGCTATTTTACAAAGTTTTTTAAAACAAGTAGAACATTGCTATTCATGTAAACATTTTTGTAAGTTTAATAATACTATTGTATATCTTCATTATACATGATTTTAATAATACTATTGTATATCTTCATTATACATGATTTTAAAATGTATATATGTGAAAACAATATCCAGAAATATAATTGGATCATGATTTAAAAGCAGCCTTTCTATAACAAATAATAAATGTATTTTTCTACTTAAAAAAAATTTCATGGCATGGTCTTGTATACGCTTATTGTGATGATACATCAAAAAAGTTCAACTTCCAAACACACTTATCAACATACCAAATTTAGTTTAGATGTGAGCATATTAAAAGAAGACTTTCATACGCAATACACCATAATGAAAAATGCATACTAGTTCCACATTCAAATCCACAGTAAAACACAATAATATATTATATAGAATATAATACTAGACATAACTAGGAATATAATATTAAACATAAATCCTTATCAAAATTAGGAGACAAAATACACAAATATCTACAAGTCTAAAACTTATAGCTATCAAAACTGACATCAAACATTCATTACAAACCATATAACACACAATAATGGTAGACTATTGTTACAATTTAATACTGTTTAAAATAAACCTTGTATTAATTGACTATATTCAACAGAAATCAATGTTCTAAATAAATCAAGTATTCGTATTGTCATGCCATTGAAATGACTGAAGGTAAAAAATATTCACAAATAAAAAATAAAATAAAAAGGAAATAAAATTTTAACAAAAGAATGCTCGTTCTTCTGATATTGCCATTGTTCATGAAAACTATTTTTCGTATTTGGAATGCTAATTATAGGAATATTCCAAAATTATCACTCATAATATTCTAGCATGTCAATATTTGATCATTCCTTTTTTAACTCCAAGGATTTATGACAGATAATTGGCTTCATATAATCAGAAAATGTTTTTATATTCTTTTTGACTTATTTAGATATTTTAGCTCTAATGAAGAATTTATTTATTCGAAAGTACTTAGCCAATAAATTTTAGAAAACATAAATTCAAATTTATCCTTTGTTTGACAAACATTTCAACAGCAGTTACGATGTACATGTAGAAACAACAATCATAATATTCTCATATTATGTTTTTTGTAAATCTAATACAATCATGTGTTTAAACTAAAACATGTGCCTTTGATTCTTACAATGAGTCAGATTTCTTTTAAAGTCTGGTATCTTGGATTCACAACCAATATAAAAACAAAACATGATATTTGGTACCTAGAAACCTAAAAAGAGAAAAACGCATGTTTCTGAATATCGAACAGCATGTTTGTGTATAATCAGACAGTAGGATTGGTAATACAAAGTCAGAATAATTTTGATTCTGTCATATTCTTTTGATTTTTCATGATTGTGATACAAAAGAACTTCTCTACAATGACTGGCATAAACCATGACATGATTTCAAGGCACCTTTAATGCGGTCATAAATTTGAAAGAAACTAATTAAACAAAGTTCATGTATATAATGAATTTTAAGATCATTCTTAGCTGATTTTTTTTCCTCCTTTACATGTTGATGGATATCGTTTATTTTTCATATTCTTGTGTTTGTCAAATTCTCTGCAAACAAGAAATAAACATGTTAATGAAGAGCTAAAACAGTCTATAATTATGTTTTTTAGCTGATCTTCTCTCAATACCATACAATATAAACATAACATATGCGTTACACCTTCTTTAAATATTATACAGATACATACACATTTTAAAAAGAAATATATACATACAAAATATGTACAAGATAATTTATTACATACATTCATACTCTACACTAAAATAATAATTAACCTCTCACAACAAGCTATAACTTTTCGAACTTCAGAAATTACGTAGCCGCCATTTTTGGTTATAGAAAGCACCTGCCTGTTTATTTCTTGAGGACCTGAGGTATTTCAGCCTCTGTCAGCTTCACCATTTTGGCACTGAGGTCCCACAGACGCTCACAGTCTTCGTCTACCAAGGCTGCTTCTAGAGGGGCCTTCTCAGCAACATCACTACATAAAAAACCAAGATTGAGACACTGCAGACATCACATTACATTGGTCATAATCTGAATGCAGAGATTATTTCAAACAGTGTTGAGTGCAGTTTGATATACTTTTCAAACACTCGAGTGGCAACTGCTTGTATTAAGTTTCACAAAATATGGACAAATACTTCTTACAGTTTAAAACCCCATGGTAAATTCCCCAACTCTTGTGCATTTTATAGAATATAAAAAACCTGTAGTATTTGCCCGTCTCGCTGGCAAGAGCCTCATCCACGGCACAGCAGATCTGCGTTTGTGCTCCACCCTCGATCGACTTGGTGAACCAGCTCATGATCCACTGGGATACAGGGTTGGTTAAGACTGGGTGCATGTGGCGCATCAGTTCAGTGAGGATGACGCCAGGATGCAGGGAATACGTTGTCACACCGGTGCCTGGAAAATAACAGCGGATGAAATGCAGGAAAAAGATTTTTGAGGACAAACAGTAGCAGCCCCTGATAAAATGTGACCAGTACTTAATTATGTTAATTTTGAGAGCCCCCAGTAAATTGTCTGCTCATCAGGTTGTGACCTTTTGAAACCACCAACTGGGCCTAGCTAAAATAGGCATTATTTCATACACTGCAGTCACTGAGTCTAGTTTGATTAAGTCAATTAATGTACATGTATTAGTTATAACAGACTATCACCATTGTGAGAGTTGCACGGATTACGAAAGACTGACAAACTTAAGGAAATATTCGCAGTAATTCTCAATTGGAAATTAAAAGGGAAAGTCAATATTCAACATCATCATTCAAGAACCTTCTAGCATTTTTCCTAGCTGCCTAGAAAACATGACATTTGCGATCTTGGTCTGAGCATAGGCCCTATAGCCCATGTTGCCGTCGTAATGCGTCTCTAAGTTGATATCATCCCACTGAATTCCTCCATATCTTGTGTGTGCCTTCGACGAAACTGTGACTACCCGGCTTGGGGCTGAACTGGCTAGAACATCTAGCAGTAGATTGGTCAGCAAGAACGGTCCTGAAAGAGAATAAATGGACATCACACCAACAAAACTGACAAACCTTCGAGCCGCTTTCCAAGCTCATATGAGAACATAACGTTTGCGAGCTTGCTCTGAGTGTAGGCTCTGTTGCCCAGGTTGCCGTTGTAATGGGTTTCCAGGTTTATATCGTCCCACTGGATGCTCGGCCAGTACATGTGTGCAAGCGACGACACTGTGACCACGCGACTCGGTGCTGAGCTAGCTAGAACGTCCAGCAGCAGATGCGTCAGCAAGAAATGGCCTGAAAGATTCAGCAAAAAGGCAGGTTTATGTACAAGGACACCACATGAAAAATGTGATGAAACTAGCTGCTGAGCCAATGTGAGGTTGGTGTGAATAGGAAGTAGGGTTGAAAAAAGCAAGAATCGCCCCATAGCCACCAGTGGGTTATGTGCACAGTAGGTAAAAAAGTAAAAATGAGCACTGTCAGGTTATTTGTTATTGACTTTAAAGTATTAAAAAAAATGATAACCCGACAGTTTATTTCTTTTTAGCTCTATTTGGTTCCTAACAATAAGAAGAGGAGGGGGAAGCAGAAGATAGTTTTGATGACAAAAGAAAAACCCAAAACCGTTGTACAAAAATAAGACCTTTTTAAGCTGGTCTTTAAATTATAGCTTACCTCACTTGTCCTAACATCTATGTTGGTAAATTTGAGTTTATTTTAGGCTTTATTCTAATCTGCAAGACTACACATTGATGACTAAGTTTTAAATAATCCAAAAAAGGTACAGACAACACAGTAATTCTACATGTAAAACCTAAGTTGCACAACCGGACGACTAACTTCAAAAAATAGGTCGGCTCAATTATTACCAGTTTAATATTGACGTTTATTTAAACAATCTCATGTTACTGTGCAAGATCTACGCTGATTTAAAAAAAAAACAAGGCTGGCAAAAAAAAATGCTTGTTACAATATTTTGAACTAGCAAAAGAACATGAAATATGGGTCGCCCTTTCGGATTACTCAACTGGTATTTTAAGTCACCCTGACGACCAAACGACCAATTACTGTGCTGTCTGAGTTACCTAGATGGTTGGTGGCAAACTGCAGCTCAAAGCCGTCCTTGGACTCCTGCCGTTCTGGTAGCGCCATCACACCCGCATTGTTCATCAGGATATGCAGAGACGACTCGCCTGAAAAATACGGCACCCAAAGTGTTTTATCCTACACTGTTATGTACATTACAGCTGTACCAGTTTAACTGAAATGTGTAAGCAGTAAGGGACGGACTATTAGATATCATTAGAATTCTTCATTCATAGCTTTGAACCACTCATCCTTTTCAGAACTATTTTCTACCTCTTTCAGATTATTTGGTTCTATTGCTGAGAAAACATGATAATCATTGAGATAACTTGGCAATTTGCCCTGATTTTCACGACTTGACCTTCTAAGATTAATCTCATCATTGACATTCTCATGAACTTGATCATTATTTTCTACATCATGGACAGATTCATTTTCAGATTCAACATCCTCATCAACAATATCTGAATCTAAATCTAAATTCAAATCAACATAATTTTCAGCTTTATCATCAAGTTTACGACGCTTGACATCAGGAATTTTTTGCATACACGGGTTCCCCAAATTTATGCAAATCATTCATTTTTGACTTTCACCAAATAATTTCTCATATGGAGAACAATTTAAAACTGAACTAAATGTGTTATTTTGCACATAGTTGGCTGTATTAATAGCTTCCGCCCACCAACACTTTGCTAAACCAGAATCACTTAACATGGTACGAGCTGCTTCAACTAAAGATCTATTTTTACGTTCCGCAATTCCATTTTGCTGAGGAGCATACCCAACTGTACATTGAAACTCAATACCTTCTGACTTCAGATATTTTTGTACATTTTCATTGAGATATTCACCTCCACGGTCAGAACGCACTACCTTTGGTTTCAAAAAATTTAGTTTTAACATTTTCAACAAATTCACGCAGCTTTTCAAATACATCAGACTTGTTCCTCATAAAATACACTTTAGAATATCTGCTGTACACATCAATAAACGTTACAAAATATTTTGCACGGCCAACAGATTCAACCTGGAAAGGTCCACACACATCAGAAACGACAACATCAAACATGTTATTTACTTCAGATGATTTCTTAGGAAAAGGTTTAGTTGCCATTTTTCCTTTGATACAATGCTCACAAATATCACTACAATTACATTGTTTGATATTTAAATTCATTTTTCTAATATCATGAATATTCTTATGAGCTAATAACAAATGCCACTCATGAACACAACGTGACGTTTCTTTAGCAGCTAGAACTTTCTCCTCCTGAAGTTCATACAAGTTACCATTCAATTCACCTAATGCAACAATTTTATTTTGAAATAACACTTGACATTTATCATTCTCAAAAATGACTTTCAGCCCTTTATCAGTTATACATTTTACAGATAACAAATTACAAGGAGCTTCAGGAGCAAACATGACATTTTTAATAGGTATTGAACTAGTATGATTATTCACAGTACATCTAACTAAACATTCACCACGTCCTTCGGACTTCAGAATATTGCCATTAGCCACAGTAACAAATTCATTTTTAGACTTATCCAATGATTTGAATAATTTTTCATTGTTACAAATGTGACTTGTTGCACCAGAGTCAATGCACCACCCTGAAAAATACTGAGCTGTAGTGAACGCGAAATCACACACTTCATCACCTTTTGCCATACTAGCACTTTCACTTTTGCTCTTCTCCCGTTTCAACTTAAAACAGTGTTTCTTCATATGTCCGGGTTTTCCACAATAATGGCACTTGAAATTCTTCTTATTCGCCAACAAAGCACTTTCCTCCATGCCATCAGTAGTAGTGGCAATGCCAAAACCTTTGCGCTTCTTTTCCTCGTACACTAAAGCTTGTTGTACGTAACTTAGTTTTAGATCATCTCCACGAGTTTCCAAAGAAGTAACAAAATTTTGGTAACTTTTTGGCAAACTACCCAACAAAGTGACCACTTGGTCCTCCTCACTTACAGCACAGTCAATCGAGGCTAATCTCTCTGTAAGAAGTTTCATCTCCTTCAGATGTGTTTCTACTGACTGAGTTTCTGACATTTCCATTCTAAAGTATTGTTTCTTTAATATCAGCTTATTACCGAGTGTGTTGCACTCATAATGTTCACACAATGCTTTCCATGCTTCCTGAGCAGTATCACATGATGTCACTAAATATAGCTGACTCGACGATATTGACAACACTATACAGGCTAGAGCCATCTGAACCTTGCCATTCCACTCTGCTATAGCGGCATCGTTAGCACCAACAGGCATTGTACCAGTAACATGCTTCCACAAATCTTTGGAGAGCAACATGTGCTTGATTTGGAACTTCCATGTCGACCAATTATTTGTTTCCAATTTATCTATCGACAAACGCCCAACCTCCGCCATCTTTGAAATTTGACAGATATCTTTGAATAATAGTATAGCAATTACACAGCGCTATCACTAACACTCCCGACCACAAATTGTTCAACACAAAACTCCAGCATACACTGTCAACTGACTTAATCATTTAAACTCGGCATCCTGGGCCCATAACCTGTTAAATATAAGCAGTGAAAATAGTTGAGTTAAAAACGCGTGGTCTCTGTCAAAAATTTATTCCAGAACAGTAACATGAAAACGATTCGATGCATAACAAGAAAACCAGCAGCTGACATATTCGTCGCACAATATGAATAATATTAACAAGCCGGGCTGTGGACGTGCACACGCCGCCCTCGAAGAATGGTCTAGCGGGGAAAACAAAACAAGATATGGACCGAAAAGCACATGGATGCACTTTTACTTTCATTATTTGTTATTTTATTTGTTTATAGAAATATCTAAAATCATTCATAACTGTTATGTGGTGACATTTATATTTGTCTTTTTCAATCCCACCACTAAAAAAAACCCAAAAAACTACCAAAAAACCTACTTCTAAAGATGCGTCCATAACAAGAATTATATTCATATAATCATTGACTCAAATTTATTTCTATACTATGGATATTATGCAAAACTTTCGTTTTCCAAAGGTTTTTAATTATCTAAAATATCCTTTTTATATGTGAGTGATCAGATATTGAGGTGGGCGTTTATTTGAGGTAGGCCTTTTAACAGAATACCTGCCAGCTCCGATGGTGCTTTTATTAGACGTAGGCGATTATTAGAAGATTTACGGTGCATTGGGAGATATCATAACGTAAACTTGTTCATATACAATACTGTTGTGTAATGGACTCGGGGTCGTTGTGCATTACATAATGTGTATTTTGGACATTGTCTGTAATCACAAGCAACACATCGTATATGGACTTGACAAATATTACTGAATTAAATAGATTTGAAGCTTGATAAGTATTTAAACAAGCCGTATTTCTCCATGAGCAAAATTGGTGTCAAATAATCTTGCCAAACGAACCGTGCATGATTTAGCCATTTTAGGAAATTAGGACAAATTTAGAGTAGACTTATCACACATAGAAGATTAAGAGGAGTGTTTAGACACGTTAATTAAAATATTATGCGTTCTAAATGCAATAAGTTAACACCCTTACCTAGCTAAATATATTCCAACTGCTGTAGCAGCTACTAACACTCCGATTATATTTAGAATCGCCATATTTTGTTAGTACTCTGGACATGTGTCGTAGAGCGAGCGACGCAGTGTTTTGACCTAGACTGACTCTACCTGCCAAGCCAAGACAGGAGGACGTTGTGATTCTTGCTTGGAGACTGCTCAAAATCAACTAAAGCGTATTATGCATGAGTTTACTTTTGGTGTTTTACTGCCGACTTCTGCTCACATTAATTGAATGCAATATTCTATCCAAACTTGTTTACGACCCTTTGATGTATGTAATAGAGTTCTGCCCGTATATAGGAACTGACATATTCCATGCTAGAGATTTCTCCTTGTCCCTTATTATTAAACAGGATAGCTGTTTTTAGATTGCCCCCATTAATTGTTTTATTAACATGGCTTAGTAGCTTTTATCTTTGTTCTTCTCACAATCATCCCGTTAACATCCTTACTAACAGTATTGTACTCACTTTAAGAACTCTAACTAAAAAGTTGAAGCATTATCACAAAGGTATTATTACGTGCTTATTGAAATCTTCATTTCGCGTACGTGTCTGCTCGATCAAGCAAATTAACACCATGTGTGTGTTTTTATGTTATATTTTAGTCTTATTTTACTATAAAACCATACAACCATCAAGTCACACCTCTACTAAAAATGTTTGCTGATATGCTATGTTATGTAGATTTCATTAAGACAAGATGAACGCACACATGCGTGCTACACGCGCTAAATTACGCATGCTCTACTAGGTATGGACTGTCCTCATGTTCTGCTGACGGCGTCCCCTGACTACATTATGTAGTGCGTTGCTGACTGTCCTGTTCTGTTCTGTTCTGTTCAGTAGTTGTAAGGGAACGATCATAAATAATCATACCGAGGGGGTCATCCAAAAAGGTGGGGGGGGGGCGTCCAACTTTTCTGATTCCTTTTGGGGGGGTCCCTGAACTTTTTTTTATCACGTTACGGTTATTTATTTTTTTTCAAAAAATTTCTTTTAGCAATGCAATGAATATAAAAAAGAACCTTTTCACTAGCGGGATGGGGGGGGGTCACTGAACTTTTTAAAATGTTGATGGGGGGGGGGTGGCTTTTTTCTTTGAGCCCCAAAAAATGGACGACCCCCGGTATTGTTATTTATGATCATTCCCTAAATCCCTGCTCTTGTGACTTGCATCCGAACCCTTCTTTCGAAGGTGCCTCCTTTCGCCACCCCAGCACTGTGACATTGATTTATCAAGAACTAAGTGATGTGCCACTAGTTTTACTGGGTGCCTTTCGCAGGTTCATTCAGTGAATACGAGACACTAATTAACCGAACCCTTCTTTCGAAGGTGCCTTCTTTCGAAGGTATATATGTACAAGGAACAAGGGTTTCTTTGGCAGGTAACCTACTGAGCTTGTGGCTTGCATCCGAACCCTTCTTTCGAAGGTGCCTCCTTTCCCCATGATATTTTGTTCGGACACAATACAACCATATCAGCAATGAAAATTGACTAGAATTAGTGGTAGAATTCAATATATTAGATATAGATATGTAATATAAAAAAGATCTAAGGTATTTGGAAGCCCACACCATTGCCAGTATCACCATAATAGATAAACATTCAATTCCAACACACATTGATTTGAGAAATTAACAGATATGACCCCTAAGGTGAAGGTTTATTTCCAGGTGTTGTCCCAAATACTTCCAAAGTACTAAATAGTATGACTGAACCTTGAAATTATGAATTAGATTTTACAAGAAAATATATATCAATATATATAAAGGAAGACGCGATTTCTTTGGTCACAAAAGGCTTTTTAACCAGAAGGCGTACACACTCCAAATTATGTATGTACAATCAGGACAACGTGGTGGTCGTTATAATGTCTACATTTCAAACCAAATAAATTGGTTCTAATGCTAAAAACAAGAAAAAAGAATCTTTTAGAAATGCTCATCATGAGGGGTGCAGAAAGGCTGTGTGTGTTTCATGTTGGTCTGAGGTGGTGGTGGTTTGGGAGGGGCGTTATGGTTGGTTGTGGGGAAATGAGGTGAAGGGGGGGGGCATTTAATCTGCTCCAGATCTAATCGGTTGTAACCCGAGCAGTAGCTTGGGAGAGGGGGTATTAGACGGATCAATCATTGCCATATACATGTAGTCACATTGTAGTGTGTATGACTGTCACAAATGACGATGGAAGGAAGGTGATGGAGGTGTATATATAATCTGTCCCAGACATATATACTGAAGGAAGCTGTTGTGAGGGATAGGGTACAGAGAGATGTCTGTTCCGGTCCAAATTTGTTTAGGGGTGGTGGTGGATGATATGTTGGTGAGGAAGGGAGGAGCATTTAATCTGTTCCAGATTTCATGTTTCAACCCGAGCAGTGGAAAGGGGGTGATGGAGATGCATTTAGACTGATCTGGACCTGTTTATATGGGAATGGCGTAGAGAGGGCTGAGGAGAGAAGAGGGGGTGGCGACCGAAGGAAGGGTAGGGGAGGGTGGAACATTTAATCTGTTCCACACATGTTAACCAGGGGTAGCAGAAGCTGGTGGGAGGGATATTAGAGGGATCAATCATTGCCATATGCATGTAGTGTGTATATGACTATGACTTATGCCGATGGAGGTGTATTCTATCCGTCACAGACCTGTATTCTAACGGGAGCTGGTGTGAGGGAAGAGGTAGAGAGGGAAGGATGGGGAGGGAGGAGGATTTAATGTGTTCCGGATCTCTTCTGTTTCAACCCGAGCAACGCCGGGCATACAGCTATAATTTGCTATAATTTATAAGTTACTGATACTCCTGTATCATGTATATTGATAGGCTTGGTCATCAAACTTAATAGCATATCTTCAGTGAACATTGTTTATGCAGATGGGAAAATCTTTATAAAAATATATTAGTCAATTGTTTGTTTGGCTCTAATTCTTTCTTATAGAATAAAATTGCTTTTAAGAAGCCTGAAACACCCAATGTTTGCTATTGTGAGAGAGCGTGTATTGAAGAATAGTGTGTTGCAAAGAATTTTGAAAAAATACTATTTTTTACCAGAAAAAATAGATAAAACAATTTTAAGGACCAATTTTGTAGTTTTATTGAAATGCAATTACGGTTGTTATTTCATTTATTTGTTTCTAAATATTGTTCAGCGTGTCTGTCTTTCACAGTAATATTGTTTTTACTATTCATTTTTTACCCAATAAGAATAAAAGTAATGTTAATCACTATATAGCATTTCAATTTACTGGTCCTTAAGTCGTAAAAAGTCAAAACTTAAATTTGCACAATTTCATTTTGATGACGTTTAATAGATGGCAGCACGTGTACGAAAACCGGACACAACGGAAACAGAAAGAACTTATAAACTAACGATGCTGTTTGCGTTATGGCCCGCTGCTTGGGATGGGGAGGGAGGAGGATTTAATTAATGTGTTCCGGATCTCTTCTGTTTCAACCCGAGTAGCGCCGGGTAGACAGCTAGTTATTTATATATGTAGGAGCACTTAGGGTAACGTAACCAGTTTTCGGCCCCTTAATGACCGACAAAAATTGTTTTAACCATGATTTCAGTTTTTGGCCCCCCATGTTTCAGTTATCGGCCCCCCTACAACTAATTTTTGAATTAAAACCTTGTGATTATATTTGAAATCTTAACAACAAATTACCTTAAACTCGGAATTCTTTGCATTGCATATTCATCCAGAACAAATATTTATGAATCGTATAGATTTTAGTAGAAAATAGGAAGATCATAAACTAAAACTAGGGCCAAAAAGTGGAAGGCCTCTTTAGCTCTGCATGACATGGACCTTACAGAATCTGTGTAATTGTTGTGTTGTGGCCTTGAGTTTTGGTGAAAATATATTAAGATCATTGTAAATGACTGTCGCTGACAGATTATAATTCAATTTACTGTACAAATCCACGTTCATTTGAATGTAAAACAATTGTATTTTTCACTACAGCGTTCACCATCGCGGGATTCTGAGAATCGAATTCTGGTTACGTTATCCTACTTGTATAGTTATGAAACTATATAAATAGCCAATAATACATGTACTACATCTTCTTGTATTCACTGGTTCCTCAGACGAATGATAGATGATGGCTTGTGGCCAAGATGCATGTACCAGTATGTAGTGTTTGATGCAACACACAGAAATGAGCTGTTGCTAGCATTTAGTGGGCTTAAATTGACCGAATGGAGAATATATAAATGTATATATAAATTTCTAATACCCTTTCCTTACCTATTTGTGCGAAGTGTCAACTGCATTGAATAGCAAGAACAATTGATCTCAGAAGAGAATAAAAGTCGACAATATCGGGTACCTACATACATGGAAGCTCTTATATTTGTCCCGTATTTATAAAATTAAAAACTACCGTAATATGTTGCATGTAATTTGACTAGGGAGAGTTCATTATTTAATAGTTAAGAAAGGGTGATGAAATCAGGGGAGTGGGGGTCATTTAATTATGTCGATGCAAAATGTGGGGTTATTTTGATGACATTATCATTTAGCTACATTTTTGATGATAAATAATAAAACAGCATGCGTAATTTATTGTGTATGTTGTCAATGTTATGGAGTTAAAAAAAGACTCGCAAAATGTTTACCATTGAATGTTTTATTAGCTTTTCATTGCTATTAATTTATCGTTGTTTATATACACACACATTTAATACGTCTCATTCAAACGTTAGCCAGAACCAAAACACAGTCATAACATAGGACAAAAATCCTACCCTCAGCACAACAGCAACAATGGACTTGTACAGTAAAAGTTCCCACCATTCGTTACGAGCACATAACACACACAAGGAACTTTTAAAGACACACCATCGTATCTCAAACTCATAACATTCGTATAAGGTTGTATCACTCTTTATAAAACACCAATTCCACCTGGAAAAAAATACATACTAAATGTGAAGAATGTCTTCACACTCGCACACTATGAGCATTTCATTCAATACTTTACAATAGCAATATATACACAATGGATCCTGTATATGTACATCCAGCATTTAGGGTTGGATACATTTTCTATGCGCAAATAACATTTTCCAATAAATATTTCCTAGATCTACACACCATATGGAATCATCTAACACAGAAAGTTCTCTTGCTCCCGGTTGTAAAAATCATTCAAGCGGAATAATCATCTATTATATTTTGGCTATTTTAAAAGGAAATAAAAAAAATTTCAAGATGCACAGCATGACAGGTTAGTAAACTGTTAGCATAGATATCACATGATACTTTAGCAACTTATAAGAAATCAATTATGATCTGTATACATGCAAACTCAAACCTAAACCTATTATTCTTGAATACATTTTAAAGCTCTGCGAAATGATTATTTTGTATAATATGATATAAAGGATCAAACCTACGTAGTGACTATAACAAAATAGAAAATAAACTAAAAATGATTATCAATGCATTCGTACTTTAATATCACAATATAACAAACGTGTACATTTCTTGCATAACTTAAACTACAGTATCACACCTACAAGACGCATCTTGTAGCCAACACAGAATTCTGCATGCAATTCATTCAAGACAAACATTAATATAAAACTTTATGACATGATAGGACTATTATTTTTACCAAACCGATGCCTATAAGATGATTAAAATTACACTGTGTATCAACAAAACACTGTTATGGAATAAACTCTTAACATGTATTGAAAATATCATAATGGCTACAATGGTGTTGAACAACAAAAAATGAAACTGAACTTAACTTTAAATTGTACAAAGGCACAAATCTTAAATCTCAAATCATATAAAAATCAAAATTCTTCACAGATACAATTCTCAATTATTATTTCTCATCCACCGTATAATGACTAGATTAGTATTGCAATCTTTCCATCAGATACTTCACATTAATTTTGCATGATTGACAAAAAAGTGAAAAGCTCAACAAATATTCTCTTAACTAAAAGGCATGTTCGATTCTGACCTGATTTGCCATGTTCTTGCAAATGAACATTTTCTGTGCATTCAAAATCATGAAATTATCATACAAATAAAACAAATACATATTAAACTGATTGTGTGAAGCAAATACAAGTGGCAGCAGCATGACTGATATGTGGTCCCATATCATAAAACTGAGGGTATTGCTTTCTTGGTCTTAAATAGCACAACATTGAACACACTTTTAGATACAAACTGCAAAGTCGGGCTTTGCCTTTCTAGTAAAGTAATTCATCTAACTCCTTTTTCAAATAGTATTTTGCCTCTAGCTCAATCTCATAGACAGATTCTTCACGGAAAATAATATTATCTAGGCGAATGTCAACATTTGGATTACAAAAAGAATGATATAAATAGAATTACCAGATAAAAAATACAGTTCAAATGCTCTAATAGTTTGATTGTCGTAAAGCATCTACCATGGTTTAGCAAAAAGACTTGCTTTTATAACCAAATGCATGATTCTTCTTAGCAAAGGTGCTTTCAATTTTTAAACTAACCCTAAATGATTTGATTGTTGAAGACACCATTACTAAGCTGGCTCACGCACAGGGTGATAAACAGTTCATACAATTTGAATACAAAGCATCTCAATTTTGACTTTGTCATCAAAATCGTGCAATAAATGCCAACAGGGAATCTCTTTAATGCTGTACAACAGCGTAACATTTTAATCCTCATGAATCCACATATTCTACGTCTTCTACAATGTAGCCGAGGCTACTCCATAACAATATCTGGAATGCATATCCTGCTAACCATCAACGTCCTATCGTTATAAGGTTACACAGCTGAAAAAATGGTTTCTTCCCCACATTTCTGATTACAGAAAACATGGCGGATTGGAACGTAAAAGGCACTAACTTAGAAGTGCCGATTAGAAGATGACTAAATACATGTCTGTGCTAGAAAAACAACCACTGGTATTAATGGAGGGTAATGGTTTTCAATGACTCCCTGATTGTATGAATCCTCTGCTTGTATTTTCACTTTCCTTACATGACGAATTCCTCCATCAACATGTTATCAAAGCAAAATCTTCACAACAAAAGTCCATTTTGAACCTCACATGCTCTAATTTGGTCGAAAATCACTGTCTTGGTCAACACCTGTAGCTGAATCCAACGCCACAGACATCATATTAAAAAATACTGTTCACAGTTTATCGTCATTCACTCGGGTCACTGATCCACCACCAGCGGTCGGCCAGAAGTACAACACGCTCCTCCTTGCAAAGACCATCCTCAGAACCTTCCTCAGATCCTCCTCCTCGTCAAGTGCCATCACAGCACGTAAAAACCCAACCCGCTGTCCCCATATCCGATAAACCAACAACACGGCCCTCTGAGACCTCGCCACAGACATCATATCTAAAAATACTGTTCACAGTTAATCGTCATTCACTGGGAATCGCTGAGCCACCATCATCACACCCCCATCAACCAGGAGTACAACACCCTCCTCCTTGCAAAGACGTCCGCGTCCGCGACGACAACGACTATACAACCCGCTGTCCCCAGAGCCGATAACAACAACGACGACCCACAAACATCCAACCAGCAGCTCAAAAACCGCCACTGCAATCATCCCCGCTACAAAACCAGTCAAACGACGTCCCCGCGACCATGACGACTACACGAGGAATCCCTCGGAGACCTCTCCTGCGCCGGAGCTGCCGCCGCCGCCGTGCATGGCGCGCAGCGTGTGGATGCTGTTCATGATCTTCTTCTGGTGGCCGGCGAAGGACGGCGAAGGCGGCGGCGCCAGCGTGTTCGGCCATGGACAGCACGCGCGCCGCCAAACAACGCTCCATGGACAGTGAGGCCCACCATGTTGAAACATTTGGTGCAAACCTGGAAGTGAGGGATACGGTGAGGATGCTGTGTGTGTATTTGATTATTCAATCAAGGGAAAAATCCTATTTATTTGTTTTCAACCAATCAGAATGTTGCGTATATTTGGTGTGGGAAAGGTTATTGATTTTCAACCAATCACAATGCTGCATATGGTTGGTGTGAAAAAGGTTAATGAGAAGAGGATATTATCTAGGACAAGGAAAGGAACGGCTACTCTTTATACTCAATCAAGGAAGCAGATATAATCCTGCTCAATATGTTTGTTTTCCAAAGGAGTGGGTCGGACTAATGTATTGTATTATTTAGAAGGCTTATACCTATAATTACCATACAGCTTTAATTTGAGAGTTTATTGTGGTCCGAAACCTTCATAAAGAGACCAAAATCAACCTCCATAAAGAGACTACCTACATAATCAGATCCCTTGAGGCCAGAATGCCCAGTTCCCTGTATGATCGTTACTAAAGAGTTCTGCTCTATCACAACTATTATGCCTAATCTATAAAAATAGTACTTAATGCATTTCAAAGTATGTGTTTCAAATGACCCACCTGTCCATCTTGATGCTGGCGAGCCACTCGTCCACCGAGGCGTCGTAGCGTCCAGGTCCGGGTGGTTCGGGTCGATGAACTGGTGAGGCCTGAAACCGCAGCAGTACGCATTGTCAAACTCATTGCTCACATGTTAATTATCAGTCAATATGTACGTTTGCCAATGTAACTTTATGTTGTTAATTTAACTACCTTGTTTGTTCTCATATTTATGTAAAATTAAGTTGACAATATGTGTTCGTAACTGTGTTCTAGATATTGAATTTTTAATTTCTTTTTACTACATTTCTAATATTTTTGTCATATGTGCATTAACATAATGTCATCTGAGTTTTTTTCAACTATCATCCAAAATTTTTCAACTATCCAAAACTAACTCAAAACCCAATTGAATACAAACTCTACTGAACTATACATATCCGAAAAATCACGCTCATCTACTCAATTCTAACCATCTGTTTCTCCATTAAAAGCCTGCACACTTGCAGAAGAGTACCCTCTGTTGACTAAAATATTAAACCATATATACCGAGTTCACTCATCTCTGTTTCTCTAATACCCACAATATCTGCCTACCTCTGCTTGGCCAGCTTCCTGAGCAGCTCGGGTGAGCGGATGAGTTTGTCGTGCGTCTTGACGATCTGCGTGAACTTTGGCCGGTGCGCGCGCTCCTTCTGCCACGTGTCCAGCATCAGCTGGTAGATCGACTCGGGGCAGTCCATGGGGGGCGGCAGCCGGAAACCCTGGATCAGCCACAGCCGGTTAGACAGGGGCATTGGTGGGAGGGGGGGGGGGTGGTGATAGTAGATCCAGGGGTTGGATTTTGGGGTGGTTGGGTGATCGAAGTTTTCAGATGAAAAGAGATGTAACCGGTACATGTAGCGTAGATGGATGGATTATAGATGAAGAACTTGGACAGTGGTCAGTGGGTATAACACCCAATAGTATCTGCCAAATGACAAACAGCATTCGTTGATAAAACTGACATGTGTTTAAATTGCCAAACTCAAAAGACATCAAATTATGGCTACTGCTCAGCCATAATCTCTCAAAAAAATTGACCTACAGAATAACTATCAGAGTAAAAGTTGGCAACCATTTTCAAACTATTTTTTCTTCACGTTCTGATATCTACGCTACGATTCGTGCATTGTTACCTTGTCCACAGCCTTAATGACGTCCTGGTTCGACCAGTTCCAATATGGCCGCTCCCCGTACGACATCACTTCCCACATGACCACGCCGTACGACCACACATCCGACGCAGACGTGAATTTGCGGTAAGCGATCGTTCTGGTGCCGGCCCACCGCACTGGGATTTTACCTCCCTAAAAGTGGCAACATCGGTTTGATATTTTTTCACAAATGAAACATGAGCTTTAGCCTTTCTTACTCAGCTATTGGTGAATGTGGTATTTAACAGTTACGCTGGAATTGATTATAATAATTAAAGAAGTTTCTGCATTATCTATTACCACTGTTTAAAACAAATCACTAAATGCGTAATTTTGCATCTTTCTACTTTTTTTTTAATTAAGTACGTAAATTAACAGCATAAAGTCTAACCTTTGTCGTATAGGCTCCGTCCGTGTCGTCACTCTCGATCTCCCGGCTCAGACCAAAGTCTGCCACTTTACACACAAGCGTCTCGTTGACCAGGATGTTACGGGCCGCCAAATCCTGAAACAGGACAGATCCACCGTCAGCATTACACATGAGCAAAAATCACTATAATGCATCCTACTGATGATTCAAAAATTGAGATATCTCAAATTTTTATTTGCTCCCTTCAAGTTGGAATCGGTATGTGTATTCTATCTCTGCCTTGTACGTACCCTATGCACGTAGCCCATGTCTGCGAGGTAGCGCATCCCGGACGCGATCCCACGCATCATCCCCGTCAGCTGGATCACAGTGAACTTGCCATCGTTGTTCTGAAAAAACGAGATCAATTTTCTACATTCATTTCTTGACTAACACAACGATTTTTGTTCACGATAAGATAGGCGTTCATAATTCATTCTAAATTAGTTATCATCTGATATTCCATGTATTTCATAATGTCTGTCCATTTATATTTACAATAAAAACAATAAATAAACACATAATGTAACCCGACTTACTCTGAGGAATGTATCCAGGGAGCCGTTTTCCATGTACTCAGTCACTATCATGATGGGGTTGCCTGAAAAAACAAAACAGTCACGATTTAATAAGCATTCACAAACTAGGTGGTCTTTTTATGCATGTTGGTCTCTTCATAAAAGTTTGATGTGCAAAACATGACCTCATTACAAGGATGATCTCAATCAAGGTAATCTCAATTCGAGGTTCTACTGTGCACATCATATCGACGAAGCATCCACTCACTTTTGGTGACGACGCCCTCTAGATAGATGACGTTGGGGTCGTCGAACTGTCCCATGATGCTCGCCTCGGTGAGGAAGTCGAGGCGGTTCTTGTCGGACGCGCCGGCTTTCAGCGTCTTGATGGCCACGGGCAGGCAGTCCACCGCCTTGTTGGGCAGACGCAGCTTGCCTTTACACACGTCGCCAAACTCACCGCCACCTGCAGCGAGGAATAGGTTTAGAATGGTGGCTTTGTCGAAGAAAAAATGTATGTCAATGAGGTTGCACAAATGTCTTTATATTTCAAATGATGTTTTAGAAATGAGATTGGTAAATGACAAAGAGAGAGGTTTCATTTCGTGCAAAAGAAATTATATGAAAATTATTTTTGCATTCTTATTCTCTGAAAACATTTTCAAATATATTTAACATTCTTAGAGCGATTTTGAAAATGGCAACAGAAGTTGTCGAAACTGTCAATCAATGCTAGAAATTGTATTGTGTTAAGATGAACTGTGTATACATATTTAACACTCTTCTACAGCCAAAAAAACTCCCTTCTTCTCCATTCTAATGCAGCAGTACTGATGACGACTTTAATCATACAATAAGTCCACATTCTTAAGTAGAGTAGCTACAAATTTCCACTTTCGCTAATACCCTGTCTGCGTACCTATAACAGCCTCAATGGTGATGGAAGCAGCATCGATCTCCTTGGTGAACTCGCGCACTGCCTGGTTGGGGTCTTCGTACGTGTGGGGGTCAATGTAGGTCTTCACCCCAGCCGGGGGCACAAACAGGGGCAGCGTGGTCACACCTCCCACACCCCCATTCATCATGGCCGCCGACTCGAGGATGTGTGAGCATTGCACTGAAACAATAGAAGACGTCTGCTTTAAACGAAACTGTTAATAATGGGGGGAATTGTAAGTAAAGAATTTGGTTTTGTAGTTTCAGTTACATTCTTTAATGCTTTTTAGTGTAAATAAAATTATTTACATTACCAAATGATATAGTCAGTGGCACCTGTTTAACTCAGAATTTTGACTTGCATTCAGTGCTTAAACAAGGATAATTCACAATGCAAACTTAACAGTTTGCTGCTTCATAATTCTATTAGGGATGCATTATGACCTTAATACTCACCATTGCTGTACTGGAGTGTGTCGCAGTCACTGACGTTCTTCTCATTGCAGGCACGATGATTCCTGCAAAACACGCACCTTCATAAATTATTCGTAATACATGAAGATAATCGCTCGGCATTTGTGAACAATGAACATAGGCAAATTGTACAAATCTTTACATATAGGGAAATTATCAAGCATGAAGGCATTTGTTTGCAAAATTTCAAGACCACACATTTATTTATGTTTTACAGTTGAAACAATTGAAAGACTGCTGCAAATGCACAAATGTTGGCCTAAACTACATGGTGTTCTTTGGTGGAGGAGAATGTGCACATCACTATTGTTTGTGTGAACCTTCACCAAGCGAGAATTAGCACAAGCAGGTCACATGCAAAACATCACATTAGCACAGGCACAAAATGCCATCATCAGCTAGAACACGAGGCAGTGGTAACATGATTATATTGTTATACGCTGCTTTCAAACGGCAACTAGATGGATTTAACATAAACATTAGATGTTATTCCACAACAAAAGTTCCCATAACACCACAATTCTTATCGTGTTCACATACCATTTTATACACTGAACCATACAAGTTCCCAAGCTTTGGTAGTGGCGAATTCGGCTTTGAAATCAAACATAATAATATTCTCGTAAATATGGTTTCAGGATCAAGCTGGGATTGTTGGTTTACATCCTATGGGATCAAACTTGAAGAGGAGCCCAAATACCGCACAGGTGATTAACATATTCATGGGGTCAAAGGTTACCAAGCAAAGTTTACTTTTTACAAGTTTACATACACGTATGATACATAGTATTCATGCCTTACTTCTCATTTTATGCACGCTTATTCATTAAGCCATTCATTATCACAAAAACTCTAGCATTTTGTACAAGTATTAAAGCAGGATTTCAAATGAGCAAAGAAAACTTTTGGTTGTAGTTTTGGGTACTAGTTACACTTTTATGCAGATGAGGTTATGGCGCACTTATACCTGTATTTCTTGTATTTCTGATTACTGAAAGATGAACCCAACTTCATTTTAATAAGTTCCTCAAAAACGTGAATAGAGTGTTTTCAAACTTTGGATGATAGAATAACATTTTTAAATAATACAAACTAAGAAATAATCATCTAATAACATGCAATAATATTATCATTTACGCAATTTTGCATTTGAAACTGGCTTTTGTTAATATTTCTAAGCCTAGTCAAGAGTGCAAAATAACTACATGTAATACTAATAACTATGTGAAAGTTCTCTATTTAGACAAGTTTACAACAAAGGGCATTAGTCTAATTATAGGGTATGGAGAATCAAGGTATCTTTTTTCTTTGTATATCAAAAGCAAAATTGCTTCATTTCTTCAGAACTGCTACACAATATATATATATAATTGATATACATAAAATCTTGTGTTTTGCAGCTTCACAGAAATAGTGCTTGTATCTCATTCGCCACGGAAAACACACATGTATGTGAATGCATTTTTAATAAAACACAACACTTTTTCATTAATGACACATCAAAAATCATGATTTGTTTGCATACATAAAAAACATGAAACTGAAATATGTTTGATATATCATTAATCAAAAAGCAATCTAATTCATCATATTCTCATTAATAAGAAAGATGATGGTTTCATCTAAAAAAAATCAATTACTTGTCGCCCGCTATCTTAACTTCTAATGACTTTGAAATTGTCTATGGAAATCTTTGAAATGTCTGCACTTTTCAAACTGGCATGAAACAGTTTTCTTGAAGAAACAACTATTTACAACTTAACACAACTTTTAAGACTATTTGCAACAAGTTTGCAGGAACAAGTTTGCAAGAAGTTCTACAATGTAAGTGTTTCAAGACTTTCCAATGAAAAAAAAATCACTCAATTTTTAATAATTCCCTTGTCACAAAAAAAAATCAACAACATATATTTGCCATATCTCGACACTCAAATGTACATTCAGTGAAAAATAACATTGGTTAAGGTTTATATGTATTGCTTAATGGGAGATATCATGAAGTAAAGTTTTCGATGGAACATTCCATAAATAGATGGAAATTTCCACTGCTTCATACAGTCAAAGAAAGTGCAGACATGAGCCCAGTGTAACAAATAACATATAATCATTCTAGAATACCTTTCGTGATTATTAAACAAATGACATATGCCTTAAAAGCAACAAAAAAAGTGGCTATAGAATTTTCCACTCATTCTCACCTGCGCAGGAAGATGACAACCATGATGATCACGATGAGCATACAGACGACGACAGCAACCGCCGAGCCAGCGATGATCCCCACAGGGTTGTTGTCTGATTCAGAGATTTCGCCGCGGTTAATGCCATCTGCCACACCCGGATAGACTGAGAGGAGGAGGAAGACAAAAACCACGATTTAAAAAGAGAAATCCAGCACCCAGAGCAACATGCCATAAACACACTAGAGGACTTTTTCTCTCATTAACATGCAATTTATGCTCCTTCTTTTTATCATCAATGATTGGTCATGCAATTATTTGAGTGGAATTTTTTTCATCAATTAAATTTACTTGCTTAGCTTCTACAAATGAACATGCACTTTTGTAGCTAACTTTTGTGGCTAACACAACTTAGGAACATGCAACCATCTCTAATTCACACAATTTATATCATCGTTTATTCACACATATAAGGACCATACATACAATAACTCCAGATTTTTATGTGAGCTCTAAAAGAGCGATAAATCTCACTTGTTCCTCAACCCCGATTGTGTACAAATGTCATTAGTTGTTTTACAATGACTTTCTATTCTGTCCGTGCCAAAGAATAATGACAATTAACTTTCATTTAAGACACTATATTTGGCCAATATATATCATTCATCATACGTGACATTTCTAAACATAAGATCTAAGATCGGCAATCTCCAAGAGGCGTTTGAGTGAGTGTATAACGATTTAAAGCTCCATCTGTGGCAACAAGTCGTTAAGGCACTTGCTTATCAGATTTACACTGAGGCGTAATCTCACTCGTATTCTAATCCATTGATCTGAATTGATTTTAATCATTCGATTTTCAATCAAAAAATGGCTTATCAAACCCACTGATCACACGGATAAAGAAATATGAATAAAACATTGCCAAATGATTATATCTGACAGGTCCATACCACACTACGCTATGAATGATATGAAAGTAACCAAAGTACCACAAAAGACACTTACATGTCCACCAATCCAATGTAAGCAATACAAAAATCATTCATGGTTTAATGAAAATATCACATAACTTGTCAAAATACATCAAAGATAAAACTTTTGATACTGCGATAAGAATAGCATTGTTCTACTCTATCAATCATATTTATTTCATACTCTTACAGCAAAATAACACTAAAAATAGAAATTTTCATTGATTATCGTGTAGAAACATAATTCTTCAATACTCTAGATTTACAATTGAGATGATCAGACGAGATTATGAACGTGTTACTCTAACAAAAAGTACTGTACAATCAGCAAAACGTATAGAAACAAGGTAAATAGACGTCTGCTCACCCATGTGTCCTGTTTTGGCTGCAATGGAGTCACTGTATTCACCCCAGCCGCGGCTAGTCTTGCCCCGAACCTGGAAAAATGGACACAATCATTAGTACAACATGCATCATACGTTAGTAAGTACTTCATAGATTGAAATATTATCAACATCAAAGACTCCCGTTTTATAATCACAAATAGATAGGAAAATCTTAGTCATACAGAATAGCTTTGAAATTCTTTTTCAATGCCCAGTACTTCTACTAGTTTTTGTTTCATATACATGAATGGCTCATGTCGGTATTAATTATTGTGCACTTTTGATCTTCATGGCTATCTGGTGATCAAGACAGATATATACCGGTATATGAAGTTGGTTAAGAAAAAATGCCTATAGAAATATCATTCATTCCCACAGAATGAGAAAGCTGGTTTCTAGCTGCTTCTCTCTTTGCAAACCATATAAACAAACAGTAGCTTATGTCTATAAAAGCCTCAAACTAAAACTGATGCATCCAGCAGTTGTACAGTTCCACAGAAAAATTGCACAGGAAGCGAGTTCTTTCAACGACGAAGTAAACGTGTGCATATTTTTTCCATGGACACCTGATTAAACTCATTATATCGGGGTCAACTCATGCTATAGCTACAAGTTCACAGTTTCAAAGCCAACCCGCTTTTATATTTTCATGTAAAAAATCATTAATATCATCAATGAAGTGTCCCCTTCGCTTCTCTCAGCTCTCCATTGGTCGCAGTGTTTGTTGAGGCCTGGGGCCCGCACAGAAGCAGTCCCACCCTGCGGCCAACTTACACAGCCCTTTTTAATGTTTGTTTACATTCTAACAAAGGCCATACTTAAAAAATCTATGTGCTCTTCGTCTTTTGCGCGTTTGTCGACAGTGCTGTGCTAATAGAGGCTACAAGCTGCGTGTTTGTCTTTGATTAACGTCAACCATGTTTTCTCCTCGCTGGCTTTTTCCACGACAATGATGTTCCTTGCCGCCTTCGGTATCTCACAGTTGGTGCACAGTTTTGTGGGAGAAACAAACACCAGGTATCAATTTAGCGAGATTATCATAATTGATGTTTATTTACGCCGAGTCGCAGTTTGTTTGTTAAAACCAACACTTCCTCGGGCGAGTCCGCGGACAACTTCGCAGAAAGCGCCAACTATTCAATAACACAAATAATTAGCCCATAATTCAATAGCACAAATATGTGTGAAGCAATTATTGGTCATTCCTCTATCGCCGTTTATCCTAATGTGGATGGCAGTAAGTATTTGCCGTATTGACCGCACACGATTTACAGTATTGACCAGTAGCTGCTACATCACTATGGACAGTGTTGATGCACAAACTTGACGCACAACAAGCTTTGCTTCCTAACACGTGTCATTCAATAAAATGACACATTGATCACAGCGATCATGACCCAAAAAACCTACATGTACATGTACTGCAATTCAGTACTGGGTACGTCGTGTGGGCGCTGCTTTTTGATCAACCAATGGCAATTAATACTGTAGTATTAACACTTGAATATTCTATAACTAGATATTTTGTATATGACTCAACTGCCTGTATATTGGCTGTAAAGTTCCACTGTCTACCATCCAAGCATAACGGAAGCTTCCTGCTTGGAGTGCTCCCACTTTCCCCCCATTTAGCGTGTTTGATCCTCAATTGGCCTCTCAGGTCAGGTTCCTCTCCCTTTTAATCTGATTAACCTCCATTTGTTACAGTTTACACGTAAATATTGATGCACAGAAAAATGGCTAATTTCAGTCTATTGATTGATCGCCACACTGATTCCTGAATTTTACAAATTTTACTCTTTCTTGATGTTTGTAAATGTTCCCTAAAAATTACTTGCATGCCAAAAATAAGTATTTTGCAAAAATAACTTTGAAGACATCAATCAGAATCAAAGCTGCCGTATCAAACCTCAGTGACAAATAAAAAAAATGAGTCTAGTGCAGATCGAACAAACACACGTCTGAGCATTAGTCTGCGGAGCAACTTGCCTCAGGGAGGCCTTATTGTCATACAGCCAGGTAATTATGGCACGGGCAATGTCAGGGAGCATTTGTTGCCTCACGAAACATTCATCAAAAAGAAGATCACCGCACTTCAATACAATTTCAAGATCAAGTTTTATAGACATATCTTCTCTGTGGAAGGTCCTGAGTAACTTGAGAATACGAATTCGATTCAAGGCTGCTTCAATGGAAACTGAACAAACACCACACTCGTAAAGGCTTTTACCTTTTTACACCATTTCCATAACAAAAAGAAAGTGTAGACACCAAATGGAATGGGATGACATATTTGTATTTGGTTAGCGAATTTCTCTAGTTTTTCATGTCAAATTTCAAAGGAATCTACTTCTTTTAACCTGGATCATTACGAACTTTCAAATCGCTTCATGTTTAAAGTCGGCTAGTCAATAAGTGCACAATATTATATGACTAGGTGTATGTTTTCTCTTAAGTGACTTCAACCACAGTAAAATCTTCATTCAAATGTGATCATACTAATGATGCGTGAGAATCAAGTAACACTATGGTCAGTCAGTGCATTATATAAAACATAGCAATGATAATTTGTAACTTATTCACAAAAGAAAGACTCAACTAGTATACGCAATGAACATACTACATCAAGTCAGACTCTGTGATAGAATCATCACCTGACTTGGAAGCAATACGTTTCACATCCCACATCAACCTATGTTCTCATCCTCTCACCTGGAAGATATACTCTGTCTGCTGTACGAGTCGGTTGAACGTTGCGTTTGTCTTGGTTACCACGGCAACCACGGCGCTGCTGTTGTGGCCATTGGTGCTACCAGGCGGTGGCGCCGCCATGTGGTACCGAACCTGACAGATACACGGGAAAATTTGATTTAGGGGCTTTCTTTGATCAAAACTTTAAGCCAATGTTCACTGTTTTTTTTTATATATTATGTATCAGTGTGACTTCCCCTAAAGCATTGAACTTGGAGCTTGGAATAGAACTCTGCCACAGGGCAATGTATTACAGGACTGATCACTAGTATAAGTTTTGACAGAAGGTCACCTGTATTTATACCACAGTCATAATTGTAACCCCAGAAAACAATGTTCATATGCATAATGAAAACCATACAGAATTTGCACCACAGACATAAAGAAAGAACTGGCCCAAAAGTAACTTCTTCTGCCCAAGGCTTAATATTAAGTTTAACCCCAGTCTTACGCATGGTGATGTGTCCTAAGTAGGTTTGACATGTACGAAGACAGGCAAAACAGGACTTCTAGTCATACCTCGTATTGCGTGATGGCAGCGACCTCTGCTGGGTCGGTCGGCCCGTCCCACGCCAGGGAGATGTAATCCATGCCCACTGATGTCACACGCACATTACGCACCTTTGACGGGACTGAAACACAAGGAGGCAACATGTGGTACAGGAAAATTTAAACACATCATAAGGATACCTCACTGAGATGGACACTTTCTTCTAATCTAACTGGTTTGTATAATAACGAGGTTTCACTGCACTGTTACTGTCGCCATGAATTGTTCACACACACTGATATTATGCAAAAAGTGGAAACCTTGGCCTGGGAAAAGATGGCCATCAAATCGAAATCTTCTGGATACATCAACTATCAATGGACAAACTTTACGCGAGATAAAAATATATTGAAATGCATCTAAAAGGAAATCTATCTGCTTTAATAATAGGAATTAAAATCTTTTGATTGTGATCAAGTTTTCACCTATGATAATATCAAATTTCATCATTTCCCTCAGTGGTGGGTCTTTAGTCATAAGATTATCTCTGATATCACACATAACACCATATGTGATAACCCCTCGGGTACAAACACATGATTAAACGCTGCTTTTCTCTGACTTTGAATGTGTAACGTTTTTTGTATCATCTGTGACCAATATTAACAAATGCTTATGCTAATCAGAACAAAAACTGTAATAATTGATATTGTACACGACACAATACACTTCAGACAAGCTGTCTCCTAAAGAACTTGGAAATCTAAAAAAGTTACACCATGTGACTAACAGTTTCAAGTTACAGTTGAACCCTGTTCACTCAAACTCAGAAGAACAAAAATTTAATTTCGAGTCATCCCAAATTTACAGTCATCACTGTACATTATCAAACGAAGAAGTTCACTGTTTGACTGATCAGAGTTCGAAATAAACGATTCCAACTGTAACACCAACTGTTTGAACCCCAAAAAGCCAGCGGCTGAGTTGACAAACTTACTGGCTGCGTCGGTCTTGAAGACGACGTCCGTTCCGGAGATAGTTTTGTCTGACTGGTCCGACACTCCGTTCAGTGCGTACACGACCACTTGGTATTCCGAGTCGGGCGTCAGACCCGCCACCGTCACGCTGAAAACAACACACCACAGATTTACAACAGGTCATTGGTAGTCTGGTTCAGCCAGATTGTCACACAGCTTGCTAGTATGACTGTTTTTATAAGATGAAGCAAAGGCATGTCAGTGAATGGTGCGAATGATGGAGACTAGGTCATTGGCAGCATCAACCGCTCACACATTGGTCGGGTCAGCAGGGGTTGATGATATAGGATGCCAAATTTGTATGTATATGCTTTGGACAACAGATAGAGTGAATTTTGGTTTACTGATGGGTACATTTGGACAGTGTGATACCTACACATGTAAAATCAACTGAAATAGCCACACAATAACGATATTTCCCATTGCAATCACACATGCAATGTTTGACACATCACAAATTCATTGAGAGATCTCTCATATTTTTTCATCCACTTTCCTATTGCTTATTAACTCTGCCACTTAACATTCCCAAAGAGAACTCAAACTACGAGACCCTGAACTCGCCACCCAAATAGAACCGAAAACAAAAAGCACCAGCCACTTGCAATTCAAGCCTTAATTTCAAGGTTCACAATTGCAATTACCCTTTCTCACTTTAGTATTGCAGAGCATGCTCAATCTCACCGATTATATCACGATTTCGTCAAATTGAGTCTTCTCCAATCGTGCGCTCTGCATACTTTCTCAGGCTTTAAAAAATCTGCATTATTGTTCGACGTGGAATCTCTGGTGATTCGAGACGACATCAGACTTTCCCATCAATCAATGATTTTTTCCCCCCATGTTTTATATTAAGGAGTTCTCTATGTTCTTACATAGAACTCCAAGCTGTCTGTCTGTATCAAGTGGCAATGACTGGGTCATGGTTTGGCAATGGCAAAATCGGGAAAGTAGAGTATGGAAAAACTGTGTCATGGTTATTACACTTCAAATTTTTTGTTGCAATTCCATTACTGTAGTCACAATTCTCAAGTTCAATTGTTGAGATCTTTGTTACACTTGTTTTATGTATTATGACTGTCGGCTTCAGACAGTAACAAGAACCAATCATGTCAGGACAAGAACTAATGATATTGAGCCCAGCCAATTTATAATGTATTTCTGAGTGCTTACAGATTAAATGAAAACATATTCTCAAGATCAAGATATTAAAAACATTGTACTATGTTGCCAAAACCGGGCTGGTGACATGCATACAGCTTTTAATTGTTATCTAAAAAACACGGTGATATCACAATACTTTTCTTTTTGTTTTGCTTAATGCAAAAGTATATTTTTCTATATGAAGTAAGGGGAACATGTATTCAGCTCAAGTACTTGATGTGTTGAGCATACAAGAGTGAGCCAATCATAGCGTGTTAGTTACAAAGTGACCAATGAATGCATCATGATGAACTTGGAGGGTTTGGCACTCACCTATCTCATGAGTTCTATTCTGAGCATGTACATGTATTCGAGAATAAAATGTTCTTTTTTGTTAAATCCCGCCTGATGCGGAGGCATAAACAAAATCTGGAGCTCATGTTGTGGTGTCACATTTACCTGGATGTGTTGAATCCCGCCTGGCGCGGTGTGTATACGGCGCTGGGTGGACAGCGCCGGCACTCCACCCGGTACTCGAGGTCACGGCGCCCACCGAGGTCAGCCGGCACCTCCCATGTGAGCGCCACGGAGGCATGAGAGAGACGCACCACGGACAGGGAGCGCACAGCCGAGGGGGGACCTGGAACACAGGGACAGGGAAACGTAAAGCATAATGCAGGCATTGATTATACAGTTGGACCCTTTTAACTTGAGCTTGAAGGGAGAAAAAAAGTAAAGCTATCAATAACTTTGATTCATCAGAGTTAAAGATAAACCTCTTATATTTTACAGTAAATGTCCGCTTGTATCATCCGGATTCCAAATATCTGAAAATCCGCATAATCTAGAGCTCTGGACAACCTCTTCAGATCCCGTAATTTTTCTACTAGCGAATTCAAAACTTAGTGGCCGTTTAAAGTAAAGTAACACTTAGGGAAGGTGTTGGGAGACTCGGGGAATGAAGTGCCTGTCACTCAAAATGGAAGACATGCTTAGTTCTGCCTTGAAGGATTTCGCACGATAAAGATCAAACGAACAACCAATAATTTGAATTTCTTATCATAGTGAATGAAAAGCAAAGTGCTCCGTGCCATAAATAGGCAAATGCAACTCTTTGACAACCTCATAAAAAGCAAAAGCGTGTGTTTGCATAACGATGCTGACTTCAGCCAGCATTATGCACCAAGTCTCCTCTCTGTGCTACTGATTATTTTATAGCCACACAGCCTAACACCAGGTCAGCATTACACCATCCTATTGGTCATAAATCACCGGTGACAACCAATCATTTGCCAGCAAATTACTTGCACTAGACACCCATGCAAGGCATTTTCTTAGAAACGGCTTGCTGCTGCTGCCAAAAACCAATAAATCTTATGCATTATGCAAAGTAACGCAACAAAAAACACGATTTGACCCTGGGCTAATTTTTTAGCACAACTTTCATTGAATTGTGGATCGTAACTGGCCACTCGAACACAATATTTCTAGGTAAAACCATGGCCATTTTTACGTCTGCAGGCCCGGCATTATGCGCCACCTCGCCTGTAATTCCCCACCAATTTTATTGTCCACTCAGCAAGACGTATGAGGTAAGGATACCACGCTAAAGAGCCCAGCCTTGATTGCTTATTCCTCCGAGAGGAAAACTCTACAAATCCATTAGCACAAATATGGAGAAGATACAGGCTGAACCCCAATTCTGGATTTCAGTCACGTCTGCTTTGGGAGTGATGCTTCCTGGATTGGGACTCTCATAAAATGGATCTGACTGAAGGCTAATGGTGGATGTGAGGGTGGGGTGGGTGAGCCAGATACAATCTGGGGATAATGTACACAGATACAGCACTTAGAGTGACGCTTATCTCCAAACGCTTGTTTACAACATTCTAGGGAAAGATTATAGTTCCAGTTGGAACGTACAGTAAATGTTCAAACATTCGAAACACACACCATGCATCATGGTTTAGCTCTAAAATTGATCTAAATAGATACTGCCCCCACCCCCCATCCCCCCGACTCCAAAACAAAATTGACCATTAACTAGAGGGATATAAACGTTCGTAATCACCGGAAAGCTGAATAGAGTATCACATATGTGTAATTAACAGTGCACCTTGTCACTTCTCTACCAATGCGCCTTCTTCACAAGGGATAGAGCAAATAGCCCCTCTACATGCAAACAGCCAATCCCAAACCAATCTCCCGTTTTCTTGCCTTACGCTAACAAAACTACTGTCTGCCTTGTTATTCCCCCACATTGTGAGAAGGTAGGCATGTTTTTTTTTTATCTGTGCAGCAATAAGTTTGTCATCATTCAAAGGTCACAGCGGCATGGATAATTCATTGTTATCTAGTTGTTCAAACGCTTGCTACCGAGGTCGTTCATAAAAATGTAATGAAAAAGTTGTAATAAACCTAACTAATTAATAGGAGGGCACAAAAGAACTGGCACAAATAGAGTTATTTCTGTCATCATTACCTGAGGCAGAATTCTTGAAACAATGCGTGAAAAATTAGAACTACATAACGGAAACAATTAAACTGGGGCCTTTATATTAATGCTTTAGACTCGGCCATTAGTTCTGAATCACTCTACATATAAAGCTGATTCTGGTGCCTATGGAATAAACTTGTAAAACGTTGTCTATTCACATGATGCACAGTACCAATATTGTCATACGTCCCTAATGTAAAGTATTGTATGTAAGTGTATATTCTATATCGTATACTAAAGTATTCATTTAACCCATCATACAGAAATGTTTAGATTATACTTTATGTGAAACTTCTATATCATTAACAATTCTAAAGGCCTCCGAACAGTTTTTACATGGAACATCAGGTCAACATATTAGGAGGTACTCACGCGTGCACGGCGTTTACCATATAACGTGTAAAATATTATCGTTTATACTTGACGTCGTATTACTGTAGTTATAAGGCTCCTCTAATCTGCACTAATGGACACAGCACAATATCCTGGTGCTCTAAGGTTAACATGGTACTCACGCGGGCACACTGCAACGTAAATGTAAATGTGGTTATTTAGTCTGGGACTGTTACGTGCTCGGCAGCGACTTTACATTTTACACCAGGTCATTGGCAGCATCCTTGTCACACTATATCCTTCTCAACTTGTACTTGCCGCGCGGACACACTGCAACGTGAAAGAGAGAGGCGCGGCGTGAGAAGAGGGGTGATTGATAGCAATTGTTGAACAAGATTAAAGGGTCAGTGAATGTCCTCAACAACTTGAACCCAATCTTCAGTCATAAATCTTTCCATTGTAAGGTTTCCCTTGTTTAACCATCATCTACTTTTGGTGATTATTATAAGCTAATGCATAAGAAAAATTTCCGTCATTCAGTTATTGCTCTGTTTTCTCTTCCTTTGAGGACATTTAAGGTATTGCATACTGTATGTATGAATGACATGGTAAAAAGATGTGGGATGAGGATATGGTGGGGTGACAACTGGTCTATTGTACAACCTTCAATCAGAACGAAGTCTTTGATGAGACAATTTTATAAGTAGACCTTTTCTCATATTGTACCGGCCAAAAGCTCATGACAAGAAAAGAAGTTTAGAATGTATTAAGTGTCAACAACAAACTATATGAATATTGCAACACACGCAACTCAGATTTAGGAATGGATATCAGAAGGTGTATTGTTCATTAGCAGATCACTGTGTAATATATGACCTTCTTAGGCTAATGGAAATGAATATGTGTATTTGGTGTTACACATACAACTAACCTTTTTTGGTGTCAATGACAACCTAATATCATGCAAAACTCATTCATTAACGATTTTGTCAAATGACTGCATGGGGAATTACTTCTACATAATTATTTTGCCTATTACTTTGTAACGTATGTACTTCTAAGAATGCCATGGACAAAACCCCCATATCTATACCCCCACAAATAAAAACATTGAAAAAAAATCAAATGAAGATGAATTGCCAATTAACACGTTGTAAGAGCAGATGACACTTCGACACCAAGTCGTCCTTGCATAACGTCCTCATTTGCATTACAGGCCAATTTAGTGAAAGAGGCAATTGTGGCAGACTTACACGATTGGCCTAACCATCTAACGTTGGCCGGAGTATATTTCAAGCATATTTACGTTCCGGGGGAGGCTTTATGAGGCACCGGGGCCCTATAGGGGTCTGAGAGGGTAAGACCCTTACTACCTTCACTCCACATGGCCAATAAGGTGCAATGGCTCTGGAACGCCCCATAACCCGCCACTTGGAAGCTGTAGCGGATCAAAATATTGAATTTACGCTAAATTGTGCTTCCACGAGGAATTTCTCAAATTGAATCCTGTTTTATGGGACATTTTAATGGCCGTGTCGGAGAAATGCAATCTTAGAAGACAGGATTTATTTCTGAGGGCTATTTTTTCAGTACGTTTTTAATGACTTGCAGCGGTTTATTACATAGTTGTTGTGTTTACGAATGAATGGCTTAATTATGACCATGTTCACAAATCAAGCACACGAAATCACCGCTCATTATTATTCGTCTCTGTCAATCAACCGCCTCCCTTTGAGAATCAATGTTAATTTAAAGAGCTCTCGAGGTATGTACTGTATACAAATCGTAAGAAAATGTATACTTTACGATTCAAAAAGGCTTTTCTTTGCCATAACATGTGGCTTCCTTTCAATAGGCTATCAACAGCGCTATAGATGATTTCAAGTAGAACTTAATTTGTAATAATGGGGTTAACTTGGCTGTGCCGTCTGCTACAGAATTTAGGCCAAACATTCCTGCGAGACACCCACTGTGTCTCACGGTCAACGGATCGAGCAAGAATGGAAAATTGCCTGGTGATCAGGAAATAATGGTGATGAAAACATTCATATATATTCCACATATTATGGCAGAATGCGTATGTGGACAGAATTATAGGGTGTCTTTTGTTTATGTGGTTCATAAATCAGCTAAACGCTGTGTTATAATCACCAGAATATCGGCAGAAAAGTCTGATGCCTCAAGCTGGAAGAACACACAACGTGATATATTGAAATTCAATTTTGACCCAATCAACAAAAAGCTTTTCTTCTGGAAATTAACGTTTCAGACCGCAGACATCTTTGTCATCAATCTAATATCATTTTAATTACCTGCATTCATCCACCTTTGAACCCTAAGTGTCAAATAATTGCATATTCATCATCCCACCTTTAGCATAGATTCAACAACACAGTGCACGGAATCACCCGCAAAAATGGATCATACCACATGGCAATTCAGAATGATTGATGGAACATGATTCTTTGAACCAACATCAGCAAAATAATCAAATGCTATGAATATTTCAATGGAAATATTTCCCCCGGGAGCGTACTTTTAAGGAGTGTGAATCACTTAAAGAATTCAATTGGCGTAAACAAAAAGATTTCAGTGTCATTTTGGCAAAACAGATACCACCAATTATTTGAATTTCTCACCTGCCATTAGTCCCGCCCGCTTTTTAAGTGATTGACAGGTGAATAAAGTGTACCCAGTGACCTCACATGGATGCTATTTGAAGGTATTGTTATCCCTATATGGGCCTGTCAATTTGATTGATGTTCTCGTAGCGTTTTGATCATTCTTCGAATCACATTATGGGTCATAATGAAGCAAGCACGCAAACAATAAGTGGTAGGACACACTGTGGTCAATGATTGGCAATGGAGACTCAGATCATGATGATTATGTCTGCAATGTGATACACACCACAGTCATTCGCTTCCGCCAACTTTCGTGCAACCGTGTTCATCAAAAAGTATCTAATACATCATCATTATGAACTCTGCAGCTTGACAGTTTCATTAGTAGATAAAACGCACGCTAGTTATTAAGTTTGAAACAAAAATGCCGTAAACTCACATCTAATGAGTCACTTCAAACTGAACCGATAAAATACCTAGATATAGTGAAAGCATAAGCACCATATTTGTCACTGCCAGTCACCTATATTTCTCCATTCAGCACCATACTACTAGTAAATGTGACAAAGCAAATGGTCTTTTTAGACCTTCTTTACCGAGCCAGATAGAAATGTTGCTTCCATTACATTGCTATAGGAATTTCCCATTTAAAATGTCGTCTGGTCAGATAAGGAAGAGTCATTTGCATATTGTCGATTGCACTATTCACTACATTTAGCAAGCACACACAAAGACGGACCATTTTCCTTTCTATTCAATCATATGCTTCGTACAAACCAAATCCCAAATGTCTGATTCTTTTCATCGCTAAGAAAACATTTTGCTGGTTCTGTTTAAGTTTTCGATTTACAACTTAACAGTTTTGGTCGTGCATCGCAAATCAAACAATTGTTGTGAACTAATCCCCACAGACAGGTGGAAAATGAAAAGAGCCTTCACTTGGTGATTGTGAAGAGGTGTAGAGTGAAAATGGTCATCAAAACCTTTGCTGTCCCATCACATTGAAAATGCTTACGTTTTATCCTTACATGACATTTCCCATTACGATATGAATGGAGCGTCATTGATTGTTTCCAAGATAAACATTATAAAAGCTGCTTCTATCTGAACAATCCAATTTAGATTTCTATTCAGCTTCAGCCACATAATTATGACTGACATGGTCGAAATTGACAAAAGTAGTTGCCTACATACCACCAATGTCCATAATAAACCAGATAAGTATTAACTCCTATGTCCCATAGTATAGGCTAGATAAGTATTAAAATATAGTTATAGTTCTCAATTTGAAAATCCCCAAATCCCAAACACTTTGAAGGAATGAACCTGAAAAAACTTGCAAAATGTGCACAAATATCAAGTCAAGTAGAAAACAACATCCATATTTTATTATTTGCCCAGACCAACTCGGGAATCAGCAGATCCAATGGCTCCATTTTCTCTGGAAATGACAATCATAAGTTCAAAGCTCTTCCGGAATATCCCAAACCAATGAGAATCAAATGGCTTTTGTTCCATGATACCTCGCCGTTTGGCAGCAGATATTTCCTAAAATCATGAAACTTTCATAGCAAACTCCATGTATAAATATTGCTCTTATTTATATTCAGATTGAAAACTAGTTATTTTACCCAAAATAAACACATTTATAGGGGTTGAAAGCACTATTTAACGAGAACACATTACACTTACGATAATCATAAAGCGTCACAAATGACCCTCCGCACATAGCAGTGAATAATCACATTTCGTGAGAGCAAGACATTTGGCAAGATAAAAGATTTTGAAATTCATGAATTTTTCATTAGCTACCTGTTATTTAGAACAGGGTCACTGCGCCTTGGTGCCACGTTGTAATCCACAGCTCTTCATATCTTTATGTAAATGTTCAGATTTGCATTACAAAATTCCCGTTTCAATAATTTCTACCCTGGAAAAAACTCACCACAGCACATAAATCCACAACCTCCGACGAGCACCCAAATAGAAGGCTGCGTAATCACATGAGCTGGCGTTTTCCACTCGATGCTCGCGTCCGTTTCATCCCCGCGCACAAATGACATTTTATTTCCAAATTTCCCCTATTTTCATAAGTGCCCAATGGCATAAATGACAATGGTTGGCAAACAGGATTAGGTCTGGTGCTGTCCACAGTAATCGTTGCCTGTACCGTCATACCAGCGAGCGGGGGCGGGGTTGGGCGTAATCGTATCTGTGTCCACCTCAGTGATCCAGCCAGCTCATCCGGGACTCACTCCCTGTTATTGGGCGGGGATGGGAACTGGTCGTTGCAGCGTGGATTCTTTAATTTATAGATGCTGCGAAATCAAGCGATGTTTGCGTGTAAATGAAGTTTGTTTTATTTATGTAAGTTGTTTAGCTTGGATTGTTGAATGATGGTCATCTCATGGTATGCTGTGATGACTTTGCGAGCGTGTTCATCCCTCTCACCAACACTCTCTGTGGAATATGCAGTGCTCTATCACTTTAAAATTGTTTTTGCAGAATAGTAAATATGATACTAAAAACCACCAGCGCAATACCACCAAAGGCAACACAACAGAACCATAACCTCTACTAGGAGTCCAATCATACACAACATCCAAGCAAATCCCTAAAGCACTACTAGACAAATAAGCGCATTCGTGAATGCGACCCTCAAATAGAACCTCAAACCTAATTTCAACCTATAGCATTGGTGTATGGGGCTAGCGGTGTGTGCATGGATGCAGGACAATAGAGACAAGTATAATCAGCATCAGCCTCTTTCATACTGCTGCTGTATCTCAGCCTCAATTTCGTGAGATCTGATTAACACAGCTGCTCTGGGGACTTTCTACTCTATTGTTGGGAAGCACACAGTTCGGCTTGTGTATCATTTTGGTAGAAATTTTTACATGTTTACGTTACGGCCGAGAGCTTTATTTTCATTTAGCTTTGGAAAAGCTGAATCAACACAAATGCAACTTTTGGGGAGGAATACTGTAACCAAATAAAATCCGTTGACAATCTAACCTTATATATGGTTTTTTAAGTAGAAATACATAAGGAAGATAAATGCATTTCACACAGGCAAACATTAACCCTCCTTTCCTCAATGTTGACCTTCTCTTCCTCAACATTAACCCTCCCTCCCACTGGAGCAAGAACCTGACAAAAACCGCATGAGTCAGCGACAGTGATGAAACTGTTGATCATTCATGCAGAAAACATGGCAAATGCAGATGAAATTCACGCTCAACCATACCCCCTTGACACTGCACAGCAAATATGGAGAAGCAGCGTCCAAGGCTGACACGTGATGGAAACTTGTGATGGAGTGTAGGGAGGCTAACGTCCAAAATATAGTCAACATAAACATAAATGTTATAGTGCACTTAGTAGACTGTAGATTGAATCCGTGTTTGGTAAAATTGGAAGTTAAAAAAACTGATCTTCAGAAATATGAACTGACTTTGAAGCAAATCAATTATCTGCAATGTTGACTGTTCGTCAATGATAACACTCAGAAGAAAAAAACATCTACAAATGCCAAGCAAAAAGAAATGAGTATTCATAACGAAAATGAAACACATCAAAACATGTTGTAGAAAACACCAAAACTCATCTACAAAATACTACTGTGCTCCCTCCACTTTACCAGGCGGATCAATATAATTAACAGCATTACGTATTAATTTTTGATGGATTGCTTTCATGAGCAACAGATTTCGCTCCATATGGCCTATATAAGACGCTGTGATGAGTGATTCACGCAGAGACGGTGGGGAAATCTGCTTATTTGCTGCTCTGTCTTACCAGCGTGCCACTGGGGAAGGGGGCTCTAACATAGGCCAGTCACACAGCACAGCAACGAAGCCGGCGTGTATATTTAGACGCGTGTCTGCCAATGCACAATAGTTGATTATGCAAGCTTTGTTCTCTGCGGTTCCTCGGCTGTAGGGAGGTTTGTAGCTTCGTATTATCACCCACCATTGTCGGGAGCAAGCTAATTTATTCATTCGGCATAATTAGGATAATTGGACACTATACAATGGCAGGTTGAACAAAGCACCATTCTGCTTTCTGAGACGCTTATAATGGTCACCCGAGTCCATAAGAAATGCATGTATAGGGCAACAAGATCACTCTTACTACTAGTAAAATTGGTACATGTACATCTAGATGCACACAAGGAGTCTTATTCATATATGTAGAGCAGCCATTTGATGACAAAAAGATGATATAAAAATGGTACCATAAAAATATACTTGGATTTGCAGTCTTTGCTCAAACTTGTTCTATTACCAAAGTTTATGATGCATTTGAAGATGTAAATACGGTGTCTGATCTTTCTTGCCAATTGATTTGGATGTATAAACAATTTTGCTATTTTTGTTGCAACATTTTGTATAATGGCTTTCTTTTGTTTGTAAATAGATGTAAATATGGCATTGTTATTAATGAGAAAATCTCTGAGTTGCAGATCATTCTTGTAATTGTAGCTCTAAAATACCAGAAAAGTACAGAACAGAGATCTGCTCTTGTAAATATACAGCTGATCTACATCATTGAAACCAATGTCTTAGATAACGATAGTCTGAAAATACTCAGAATCATCTTTCGTCTCATGCATCTTTGAATGCATCCTACATATGCACCCTACTTCAGGAAGGAATATGTATTTCACCAAATTTCTGAATGCATACTACAATAAAAAACATTGGACGACTACATGAACAAAACCCCTCCAGACAAAGACTTCACAACCTTTTTCAAAGTTACAAAGCTGCTGCCTTGTTGGAAACTGTGTGCCACCTATTGGAGTAGGACACGAGATGTGAACTCGCACGAATCCCCTCACTATAATCACACCCTGATTTACGGGGAGGATCAATTATTGACCAGCTGCAGCTTCTGCCCTCGTCTCTACACCACCTGAACATGCCATGACAACGTGCAATCATTGCTCCACCAAAAACAGCTTTTCGTATCATTATATCCCGTGCCAGGTTATCGTCATTTCATCTCGCATTCCACAGACGCTCTAACCAATCATTTCCAATGACCATTATGGTTTGAAAGCCCATCCATTATTTTCAAGCCCAAATTAGGGAATAATTTGTGTTCTAGTGCGAAGGTCACGTGACCGCGGATGGTTGTTGCTGCCATCTGGTGGTCGAAAGCCGCAACAACCAAGTGTGTGTTGCATGCCAAATATATGTTGTCACACTATAAATTACACCATTGTTCTAGCGATGCAAGTGCATATTAAGATTCCGATCGCAGGTGATAACATTGCTTTCACGAAATATGTTATGAAAAAACATTGTTTTTCAAGAAACCAAAAGTTGCATTTGATTCAGCACAGTAATGCTGATAGGATTGTGTTACTAATCCCATATTTATGTGGAATGTACATAATGCAGCAATCGCAATATGATGATGACATTACGTAACAGAAGCAACATTGCTTTGGCTTTCCGAATTAAGAAGGCATTGAATTTCACGAAGAGCTGTCTTTGACAAGAAGACAGCATCAGTATAATATATCAGAAATTGGCAGCTTTATATCATAGGCATTCTAATATCTCGCAAAATACACAAAGCATTGTGTTGTGCCAAAAATATACATCAAATTCGTGCAGCGATCTATCAAGATCTGGAAGAGAAGCCATTATAATCCGGGGACGTATATATCATAATGGTGGCAAATCAAGTGCTTGTCTGTCACTGAATGCTCCATAGTCATTTCACTTTATCAAGATTGTACATAATGCGGTTTTAACCGTATCATAAAGGCATGCAAAGTTAAAAGGAAGCACTTGGCTATGAAAGCGTCTTAAAAGGATAGATAATTAGCAAATGTTTACAGATTTCCAATGCGAGATATGATGATGATATGACAAAGATGAATCTTGTATGTTTTTAATGAAGCCTCCCTAATCAAACAACAATAATGACTCTTCATTTTGACAAGTTATAATCTATCTTTTGCTTCTCGATGATAATATCTTTATACGTCAGCTTCGAGTGATATAAAAAATTGTTTCTTGCATTATAACATGAAAATAATACGGGTAAATGATAATATGCCCGATAAAACAAGTATTAAATAGCAATTCAATTACATGTTTCAAGCTTTCGAGATGCTATTGATAGAAATTGATGGAGAAGTACGGATGAACTGACAGGAATAAATACATTGGCACTTCCTATGAAAATTCCTCATATATCATAAATATAAAAGCAAATGTAATAAGCTGCCATATATTCTACATGCTGTTACAATGTATAACTACATATGTGTAAATAAGGCTTACTAAATTACATATCTTCCAGATTAATTATTACTATTTTTTTCCGTAAACAAAATTTTCTTTTCCCTTTTTCATGATCATAAAAAACTATAAACTGTCATTTGCATATGGAAAAAAATCTGTTTTCGACCAATACATCTTCACCATCATATTTCTTTGTCTGAATATAATTATTTTGTGCAGTCTTACCCTAGAAAAATACAAAAGCGGCAAACCAGAAAATAACTGCTTTCAAATTATGGTGTTTCAAACACTGCTTGATATAAGTATAGCATAGACTAGAACTGGGATACGGCATTCCAACATAATCACCATACTTACACACAAGTTTTTGTATGACTTCCTTTCCAATTCTATAATTTTGTTTCTTGTTGACAACAAAGTATCAATCAACAATTTGCATGTTACTTTTATACACAGGGCCATATTCAGTATATTGTATCACAATTCAAGACTTTGATAGCGACATTTCATCACCACACAACTACACTTTCAATAAGGTCATCATCTTACACAAATACAGTTTAACCTATCCATCTCAAACTCTTATACATCAAGCAAAAACATAAATTTCCTTCGTCATTCCAATGTCTCAAAATTTAGTTATACAACTCGAAATTCATATTCACTGCCTTTAAGTTCAAGTAAACCAAATTCAACTGTATCAAACCGAAGCACAGAAGCTCCTTGGGATCATTACTCACATAGGCATCGTTCGTTGAGGCGGTCGGGCTCGTATCCCGGCATGCACACACAGCCTCCCTGCAGGTAGTTCCACGTGCCGTCCCCTTTACACAGGTACTTGGGCGGCACCTCGATGGCTGCGTGTGGCACACACTCGCCCTCGGCCTGCACAATCGTCGCCACCTGCACATATGTGTAATGGGGGTGCTCAGGTTTGGCTTACTTTATTTTTTATTACATTTTGCAGACTATGAACTTTCCTTACATACATTTCGCTGATTATAAATTGTTTTCGCGAAAAATACTACGTTTCAAGATAATGCAATCAACTGTTATTTTGAATGTGTTTATTTCATGTCATGATTCACTGTGATCATACTGATTGAGACTTTATATTGAAACCAAGTCATTGGTATCCTATATTGCCATTCTCAACTCCCCGCTGTTATGTTATGTTTATTTTGCAGACTACACACTTTTAAATGCATATTTGCAAATTATGTGCTGCACATTTACATGACTGCTATAGTTTACCTCAGTGCCCGTAAACGCTAAATCTGTGTATAAAATTCCTTTTCACAATAAATACATAAGTGCAGGATTGGTAACACCCAGCCCGGAGAACAGTCAGATCAATATAGTATCATCGATCCCCGTCGTTGTATTCCTGGAAGATAGCCCGCTGCCACTCGGGCACATGCATGCTCCCTGTAATGGACACAGGGGACAAAATTATATTAATTTGTTATAGCAATCAAAGGGAAACATGAGAGTAATTTTTGAGAGGTAAAGGTTAGATTAGACACCCTCTGCATGAGGATTAAATTCAGGATTTATCAAAATAATATTCTGTCATGTGATAATAACTCAACCAAACCTTTTGTTACCTCTAAATTAAAATCGTATCATTGTACTTTTAGTATCTAAAAATGACATAATTTGGTAAAAATGTCTCACCTGGTCAAGAAAAGCAAAGTAGACCCCTTTGACGGGACACCGCAATGCTGCGCTCCTCAGTATTTGTCGTCATGTGCGTTGAGTCGACCGACGTCTGGTCCGCTGCGATCACGTCGATGTGGCGCCACGTCGACACGTCCCATGTTGGCATCGCTGCATTGGCAAAGTCCGACTCAGCCTCGTAGTACAGCAGCTTGAACGACTCCTGCAAGGCAAAGGCACAAACAGCTGTCAATATCAACAGTTCGATAGACGTGGTGGCTTGTCGACTTCGTTTCATAAGCAACATCCATTGAAGTTCGGGATTCACTTACATTACTGACCATTGGCAATGACTTTACTGGGCATAAGCGATTCTGTAAACAGCACACATAACCACATGCATGTAGTATACCACCAGTTTATACACCACAATACATTGCAAATCACATAACTCCCATCTAAACATTAGAGAAATACAGTACAACCCCAATTAAGACCACCTCTATATTGAGACCACCTCTATAATAAGACCACATTTCATGATCCCAAACCTTTATAAAGATACTAAAACGAACCTCTGTATGGAGACCACCTCTCTATTGAGACCAAATGTAGTCCTAATAGAGAGGTTCTACTGTACATCCGCTACTAACGACACGACTAGCTGACTTCCTCACCTTGCACTGCTGGAGCCGCTCCGGATCTGGATACTTCAAGCACTTGCGGATGGTGAACTCCATGTAGATGTAGAGGCGCTTGTCCGTGTCGCCGACGCCCACGTACGGCGTGCGCAGCCAGTTGTTGACGTTGCCGACAGCGATGTCACACGCCGTGTACACGCGGCTCACGTCGCCCTGTGGGTTGTTGATGCTCGCCTCGCGCCACTGAAACACACAAACGTTAGAATTGAGACGGGGAATGAATGATGTTATTTTTTATAACACTCTGGCAGATTGTACCTGTTTAATTTGAGTTTGGCTCAGTATTTGGTCAGTTCCACGTGGTTTGTTACCACTGTAAAAGTTATAAAGTTTCTGTGGTAGCAAAGTACAAATGAAGTTCAGATTGATCATATTTTATAACGTTGAGGGTGTTCGTACATATATTGTTCTATAGCTCATCGAATACTATAAATAAAAATTCTACTTATATCTTATAAAGGGCAATTGTGATGATTTTAGTTCTAGTGTAGCTGACACATCTTAATCAAATTTAACCTTTGCCCTCCAAAATCCTCCCAAAGATCATTTCATTCAAGCTCTATCAGCAGTTTTCATCAAACTTCCCAACACACAAAGACTTAATTATATCTACAGCTGACAAATTTGCATCTCTCAAATAGGAACATCCCCAATCCTATCAGAGTGGTAATAACAATGGACGTCCCAGCGGGCGCGATCGTCTCCCAGTCTGTAACCTTCTCTGATCGCCATCTATTGACCCCGGCCACTAGTAATTAAGTGTCTTACGCCACATTGGGCCAGTATAATTAGGTTACATAAGCAGGTCTCGCGTTTTACACCCCACGTGGAGACGTTGTTTGACCCCAGGGACTAGCGTGTTTGCTGGGCGTGTCACCCACGGGACAGGCGCGTTTCTCATCTGCTAATGCCAGAATTAGGGGGACACAATTGAAATATGATAGCTCCATAAATGGCTTTAGATTGGCTTAAGATTACAATAGCTTTCTAATGCCAGATAGAGTTTCTGCCCACCAAGACCTTTGTCTTGATGGTATAATTGTGCATAAGCAAATCAAATTGTATTTCATATTTGATACAATGCAACATTGAAAGAACTCTAGATACTTCATACACCCACGCACGAAAACCCCAGAATAGACAGCAAGTACACAATGAAACAACTCCAAACAGAATATGGCATGAAAATCAATAGATGACAGATGACATTTCATCCCCAATGTGGACTAAAAATGTGAACTCTCCTCGATCCATCATGGAGGCAGAAGTGTGCACTTCCCTTGATAGCGATCATCACGTATCCCACGGAGCGCTGTCCGCCAGTGAGCCATTCGGTGAAAGCCACTGACCGAGAAGAGAGATTTCAACACGCCTCAATTCTTTGACCCCAAAAGTAATCTCCTTTTTAGGTGCTTTTCAAGATTACGAAAGATGACTTCCTTGAAGGAGATCTGCATTTTTCTACTTTTCTTGAGATCTTATCACAGAACAATACATTTAAAACAAGGATTAGGTTAAAAGGAGATGATCATTCTTGCTGGAAGTAAACATCTTTGCATACTAGTTTGAAACTGACCCTTTGAAGAGGGCAGTATATACAATTTAATGAGAATTGAGATTTGGGTTTTTAATTCATTGAGAATTGAGATTTGACCTTTCAATTCAATGAGATCAATTGATTGAGATTTGAGAAAAGGGCTTTTGCATAATAGATTTGTCACATAAATTCATTGAGATTTTGAGATCCAAGGTGGGTATATACCCCCTCTTTGAAGGATTTTAATCATAAGCACATTAGCATTGTAGATAGGAGCTGGTGTCTTGCTGGCTGGACAATAGTCAGACTGGCTGCCGCAGCCCATCTGCTATGTCCCCCGGGAGTCCGCCATGTGATTGGTCTGGATCACCATGGAGCACTCGGATTGATAGCTATATTGTCTCATGTAATTCTTAGAATCTGATGAGAAACTTGTCAATCATTTGATGTGGGGGATGCACTACAATACAATGGATGTAATTGCGTTATAGATCTACAAAAATGCTGTTGCGTTTTGTATTCCTGTTTACTTAAACTGTACTGTACACACTTTTCAGTACACAAAATAAGCAAATAAGGAAATACAATAAAAGTCTATATACGTACAAAATCAAAACCCCTTCAGAATAATTATTTCTGTAATACAAAGTGTTGTCATCAATTTACAAGAAGCAGTCACCAAACGGCCAACAAGACATACATGTTGTAAACGATTGCATGAACATGAAAATCGTGCGGATGTTGCCCTATTTGGCAGGTGTTATTACCATTGGTTCTCAATACCGCTCATTAACAAGCCCCAAACAAATCTCATTTTCCCAAACACACAGTTTCCAAGCAGATGTGGATTCAATCGTAAAATGTTTTCCTCAATTACATGATATTTGATCAAGAATTACGTTTTAATGACGCGACTCTCACGTGTGATATTACAAATTCATGACAGAATGACGCATCAGAAAACCTCACTAAAAATGTAAGCTACTGTCAGATTTCTTCCTTCCCAGTGAAGGCGTGAAGAGTTCCATTTCCGCTTGCTTCTTCCTGTTACCAAGGCAACAATGGCAAAATCTATGTGACAGGATGCTTTACAAACATTTACTGCTAACAACAGTGATGTGTGTGCATAATGTTTTTATGCATGGCGGCAGTAGGAATGGAAAAGTTATATGAAAGCCTCTCACAGGGCTGATGACAATGCAGATTGATATCAATGATAAACACTGTGACTGTGGAGCATCAACCTTGATCTTAATAACATGCGCTTTTGTTCTCGAGCTAGGGGCCCCAATGCAATGTACAGTACGATATCATTTGATATCATAATATGAAAGCGTAGCCTAATGAAATATAACATCCTCCACAAAGGGCTTGATATCGTCTTTGTCAAAACTTTTGAATGATGTGGAAATTGCACCACGCTGATCTGTGCATGATAATGGTCGCAATCGACCCTGTAGCACCTCAATCATCAGCCCCTCTAAAACAAAGCCTGAAGTACAATCATATATACACATACACCATTTCTATTTGTATTGATCCTAATCAGGATCATTTCGATCGCAACTGTCAATCATCGCTCGAAACCATATTTAGCAGAACGTGCATTTGGCGTGCTCTAAAAATTCTCTCAATCTGGCTGGGTAATGTGATGTGTCTATCATGATCTGTGGACATCCCTCTGGAGCAGGCGGAGTGACAGTCTCATCTGCTGCTGGACAATGTGTGAATAATGATGGTTGTGGGACTGTTGGTCGGATGGGCATTGGTATGGTGAGATGGGAATGGTTGTGGGACGGGTGATGGGAATGGGTGGTCGGAGGAGTGTTGCAATGGGCATTGGGACAGTGGGATGGGACGGGTGGTGGGATTGGTGGCTGCATTGTCAAATCGTTTGTCCCACTGTCCAGAGGATGGACTAACACCAAGAATTGCCTCCAAAAGCTTGATTGATTCTCTATCATATTTCTATAACATGTGGATGAGCAATTGCTATTGCCTTGGCAATGTGTTTGCTGCTAAATGTTCTTTTCATACAAAATGCTCTGAGCACTATTAATAAAGGCACACCATTTTGTCAATGTGGGGTGAATGCTCTAGGATATATAAATGGTAAGTCAGAATATAGCGGACAATTAATCGGTGGCCGGCATGGTGAGGAAAGTATGAGTGATGATTTATTACCAACAGGACACTTAATGAGTATTTGCTCACTTTGGTCACCATTAATTACTAAGATATGAGATCGCATTACCATTAATCAGCAATAGAGTAAGAAGTTTTTACTCAGCATAGTAGGTACTACAGATAGCTCATATATTACTACCTATATCAATGAATATTTTGTACTTGCATAATGTATGATATAGATGGAAGAAAACTAGTGTTGGCCATTTCACACATACAAAGTACGAAGAGTTTGACTATCTTTTGCTCTTGTAATAAATTTACTCAGTAAAAATGATCCCACACGATGAAAATCAAAAACCGAAATTTTCCATCATGTTCACCACTAAAAACTAAATATACCTGATTTTGAGCCAATCAGAATTCAGCGACTTTTACCTGGAAATGGGCTGCCATATTGTGCGCAATGAGGCAACTTCCTTAATTAATGCGCTAAATTAGGTATGCTTTGAAGGGATCAGAAGCTAATAGTGTGGCAAAAAAGGATGAAGAAGACAGAAAAAGATATTTCTGCTGCAGGTGGTAAGATACTGGGACAATCTTCTGAAATATAGAAGCTGTGACTTTAATTAAAACAGTTACAAATGACATTTTTAATGAGCCGGGTATTGCTAGCTCAAATTACAATCCAGATATTTATACATATTGAGGTATCTTTCCAAATGATTCTTACTGCAAATTGCCATATATTGCTGCCATATTACGCCAATTTATTATAATCCAATATACGTCAATTTATATCAATCACAGATGAGAGCTGTGGTTATATTGCATATTCATTTCCATTTCCACTCGGAAACATTCGTAAATATGTTCCTATAAAGCTAGAAATTCTCTGAAGTAAACTTTCTACATCATGTACTATACGGTAAGCAATTATTGTAAATCAAAACCTATTTCAAAATGTTTTAAAATGAATGACTTAATTAAACTCCAGCATATAGAAAAGTATTTCAACTATTACTTTGGCAAGCCCTTACTTCATTAGTTTGCCTTTGTTCATCTCATTAGTCAATGTAGATTACAGAATAGGATTCTATTTGGCTCTAATCGAGCATATCATACAAGGATAAAGATGCGCATCTTAAAGCACATGTGGCAGATGGCCATAAAAATGGAAAACTGTTATGTTCTGTCAGTGCGATATTCAACTTATATGTCACGCAAAACCATCAGTAACTGTAATTACTTGAAAATGGAATGTAATTCAAACATATCAGTCACTTGCTGTCCTACGAATTCAATTACGCAACTAGATTAGAACGTAAAACAGCCATATCATACTTTTTTTCTTTGTTTTCAACTATGGCTATCAAGTTTCATTTCCTTTTGTAGTTATTACATTTCACAAAAATGTCATGACTAAATGAGACATAAATGACCACAAAACGCCACATATTCTAACAAACAATTACAATTGAATTACATTGGCTAATTGGAGGTCAGCCAATCAATTTATATGTTTTGACATGTGATCAGCTAATGACTCATCAGCTGCCAATCAACTTTCAGGTGCCATTCTCTTCACCAGAATCGCTTTAGTGAGTGCTGAAATTTAATTAGAGCGTTTCTTAATCAAATCTCTTGCATTCTTTTGCTTGAGTTGTGAGATGCAATCTCACGAAAACACGATTAGAAAAGATTACAACATTTCCACCTAATGTTTTCACAGGCGAGATGCAATGTTTGGGCCAAATATTGACCAAGAGCGGTCATTTTGTTGCAGATGACTCGGTCATTTACAAGTGACCTTCACACTGCTTGTCCAGCATGTTTGGATAGTTTTACTCAAACATCATAGAACCTGACTACATCTATTAAAACCATTACCGATTGTATTATAAGCTTCATAATATTTGCAAGTCATCAATTAGAATGTGCTTTTGTGATCTTTTAGTTATGTGTCAACAAGATTCCCATGGCTATGTAGCATTCTAAAATGATTTTTTTTCTGGTGATAATAACAAAAGAAGAAAACTTCAGAAAAATGAGCTCATGTGTCCGTCTGCTAACCTAATAACTAGCTTATAAAAACACGTACTTTCAACCTTTTGTGGTCAAAGCAGATCATTTGACAGTCCTCTAGACGTTCCCAAGCAAATGTCTTTTATAATCTAATATTTCCATGTTAATTCACCTCAACGAACACCATAGCTGACTGAATCCGTTTAATATACTTGTATTTGACTTCACCAAATATTGTGGGTTTCACCTGTACCCATATGGAGAAATATAATGATGAACAAATACACCTCTCTGGCTCCGATGCACTTGGGCAGCCAGCGAGAATCAGGCGAACCTGGGTGGTGCCTTTGAAAGTTGACACTTTTTCATTGTCGATCATTATCAGTGCTTAAAGCGTAAACCCAGCTGATATAAAAGACTGATATTGAGAATCAAGTAACTTTTCTATAATGCTATCTCTGCGTTTATCTTTCCACGGGATTTCGTGCACTGGCTATGGCTTCATACGTGGTTGATTTCGGCTATTTTTAACGCTTTATCTTCCATATTTGTTGAGTTGACAGTCCTTGTTTAGAAACCGTTATCATCATTATATGCTTGGCAGATGGGTTGTTTTGTTTCGGTACATCCCGAGGGTTCTCACCATGTGACAGTGGGCTGTTGGGATGACCCACCAACAACACGACATCGCAAAATACAATCTTAATGCTTAGTAAAGATCTTTCATAATGTCAATACATATAAATGTGAATGTGTCTTGTCTCCAATCATAAAGATGGTGCATCATTTTATACTCAGGTATAAGTGAGTGTGTCAATGGTCACAGGATCAAAACTGACCACTTCGCCTTTACCCCAAATAGAGCTCCAACCCAGTGGGTTGCAGCAGTAGGTCATCATTAGCACACAATAGCCAAATCAGCTTGTTTGGAGATTAATTACCTCAGGCCTTGACCTCAACTGGGTCCAAGCTTTGATTTTTGAGTGGGTCATTTGACAGGGGCAAGGTCACTTCAGAGCCAGCTGACAAAGATGGACAAAGAAGTTGTTTTATGACAAGGAAACAGCTAAATTAGATGCACAAGTAAATTTGTTATCTCAAACAGTGTTGGACGATGACATTTAGATATACTAGCCACAGCTGTGTGTAATAGGCTGCATGCTTTTATTTTTTTACATCAACGCTTTCAACTCAATATCTGATGGACAATGAAGGAATGTTTGGGAATGTTTAAGTAGTGTTGAAAACAAAGAGATTTCTTCATCAACCATGTGAAAGAGTGACATTGAATAACATCAGATCATAACACATGTACCAGAATCATATTTCTCAGCTTGTAAGACTTAAAAAATCACAAAAAGGCAAAAATATTGCATGTGCTTTTTGCATGTTTGAAGTACAGTTCAAGAGGTAGGATATTTTCTCCTCGCCCTGTATCAGTTGTGGAGAGGTGGATTATTTCTGCTCCCCATGTATCAGTTGTGAAGTAGACCAAAAGTACGAGATTATCACCCTCTTTAGGCACTTGCGATAAGTCTCTGCTCCCAGGCATGTCATAGTACAATCAGTTTGGGTTTGAAAGTTTCTATTTTTCAAACAAACATTTATTGAATCATTGTACCGAGCCATAAAAACTGGCGCCTCACTGCTCTACATTCAACTTGGGATTAAAAAACAAAATACATCTTATCTTTGTTCTATTACAATTGCCAAAATCTACTTTTTCACACAAAAAATAACCTATAAAAAATACAGTTGTCTGTCACTGGAGCCTAAGAGAGTCGTCAACACAAGGGCTCCACAAGGACTCTGTGTTTCTCTCTCACCACTGATAAGGAGCCAAGAGCCAGACTGCTGGGACACATGACCTCTCACCTCTGACCTATTTCTCACTTGCAGACGATTTTTTGCACCTCCCAACACTTTCAGCACCTATTAGTTGGTATTTAATCTCTTTCAAAAGTGGCTACAAGTCTCACAGCTGAAAGCATCGTAAATAACATGATAATTGACATTGATGAGTGTTCACTAGAACCCACAATTAAAAAATACCACCAATCGTACTTTCGGCTTGAAACATATATATGACAAAAGTGTAATTAAAAAAGTATGAAAAACCAAAAAAACTGGTCACATGAAAAAGCTCTCTGAATAAGTGGTCAGTAGAGTTTGTCTGTCTGAATGTTATACATGTACATGTGAATTGTATTCTGTAGACAATAAACCAGACGGTCAGAATCTAGAATATTACCTAACATTTCAATATAACCAGCAAATGCTTACAGTCAAAATGTACTAAATGCCTAAAAACAAAAGTTGTGTGTTTGAGTGAGTGCTCTATCAGCATCGCAGCAGGACCCCACCAGGGGCCCCAACCCCCTGCTGAGCCCCCACCAGCACCTCACCAACCCACCAGTATGTAGCTGGGCTATTATTTCTCATGCACTTAAAACTTTTATCCATGTCTAATGTTTTGTCATACATTAGTTATAAGTTCTACAATTGTGATGACCTCGCTTCTATTGTTTTCAGTTTTTTGGGACATAAATATTCAAAGAACTTGTGACCTGCTCTACTTGTATGTATGAACCTATCAATTTAAGAATCATTCTCAGGAAGAGGCGAAAATTAAATAATTCCATCAGAAATGTTAAACAATGCCCATTTCATAGTCCACAGAGGCAGCTTCCAATGTAATACATGGATCTTTCAAAAAGACCCCAAACATTCTCAGAGAAGGAATTCTGCGTATATAGTACAATCCGCATGTTGATTGACCGCCGCCTTACATCGGTGTGATCACTCAACTGCAACGATGGATGTGCATCCTCAGCCTCTGTCAACACCTGTTTATCACGTTACCATAGTCAGATCTCCACGTGGCTAGAGGCTAGAGCAATTAAGTATGACAGCTGGAGGGTCGTATAATGGAATGAGAAAAATGCCTCTTGGAACAGAAAACTTCCATATCGTGTGGAATCTTGCTATTAGCATCATAGCACAGTGCCACGTCAATCATTTTACACAAGCGTTTTTGCTTTTAAACACCACGCCATATGCCTGAGATAATGTGTTTAATTGCACCATTAAATAGCATCATTATGACATAAAACAAAAGTCACTTGGTATGAATTTAATGTGCAGTATCACAGATAAGACCAATTATGGCTGCTATGAACATTGCTCAGCCGACCAATTATTAACGACTCCAATGACGCTGTTTTGTCTACATTTTTATCAGTGTTCAACAATACACAACACGTATGGAAAAGGTCACTAATCTATTTCTCAGGTGTCAGTATTTTAATGCGTTTCCTTGACCCTCATTCCACTATTATAGAACCAATGTCTGGCATTACTTGCATTATAGTTCCAGGAATGAAACATTCCGCCAGTGTGACCTCAGTTCATGCTGGTTTGGGTGAAACTCTAATCCACCGCTCAAATATTATTCCACGTGCTTTAAAATGAGCTCAAATGAGAAGTAAACAGATTTGGATTCTTAATCTCACAATCACCCATCTCTGAAAATGCATGAGGTCAGAGCTTGTGTTATGGAAATGACAGATTATCTCGGCACGTTTTATGTGGTATTGTCTCAATTATGTCACAGTCACTATCACTTCGCAGATAAAATTGCATTTTCTGAATCATACCGTTCTCACACAAACATGAGGCAAAGCATTTCTGCTCTATTTTCAGAGCTTATATCTGCTAACCGGTTGATATCATAAGCTTCATTTTTAGAAACACCTTGATAACAGGAATTTTGCATTGCAAAATGGTAAAACTAGGGTAAGAAATTAGGGCTGATATCAACTAGGTCTGGCCAGTTTAAAAATTTCATGACCCCACGTGCAGGCTACATTTTTAGGAACCAACAACTTTTTGCCTGTGGTCTGTGAGCAAATTTTCAAGAGCTCCATACCCTATTATAAGTATCACTCCTCACAATACAGTTGATACTATACATGTGATAAACAATTCCATAAATAGTTGGCAATTTGTCCTGGTTCATTGCTTCAGTCCGGATCCTCCCCTGATACTGGTCATCTGATCCAACTTGTCAAATCCAGCCCATGACCTGATGGTTCAAAGTCATAACCTCAGTCATCCAGGAACCAACAACACTGTGCATTCCAACCAGCAATTGCACAATGATGATTAACCCAGCACTGCCTGAAATGCACAAAGGTGTTTGTTCGGCCTAATTAGTTATTTTGCTGGTGCAATATGATTGGCACTGATTGGTGTATGCGCATAGCACAGATAATGAGCACCTATTTATAGCCAGGAGTCATCCAGCAAACCCACTTCGTTAATGAGGAGCAAGAGCATGTAATACAGTGTTATTCGTCAGCAAATATACACCAGCCTCAACAGTTCATTACATTTTTTCTCACCCGTATTGAAAACTAGACGACTAAGATTTCAACCAAGATCAAAAATTGTTCAATTATTTTGCCCAATCTTTGGGATGGATTGCTGGGATGCATTATCGGCCAGACAGCCGGCAGGTAAAAACAATTTCAACCTGTAACAAAACTCCAAATTAGAAGAGGAATCATTCAAATTAGCTTTGATATCAGCTAGGCAAGATTTTCAAGCCCTTCAGCTCAATTCCGCTCAACTTTAAACTTTACACCTCTCATTTACAGTTTGAAGACTTTGAGGCTCGTGTTCGACGTTCAACCTTCACCACCAATAGACTCAAGTGCACCACGTGCACCTCCCTCTGCACCTACAACTGGCACTTTTCAGACGTTTGATCAAAGACATAAAATCTCATCTGCCAATCAGGATTACTTGGGAGGACCACAACCTCCATGCTGTGGATTGAGAATGCAGAAAGCAGGTGAAAATGGTCGTCATCTAAAGGCCGGCCCCCTGGTGGGTGATGCTGTAAACAGAGCCCTCTGGCTGTCATGCTGGAAACTCGCTACATACTCAATCATTTCTACAAGCTACACTTTCTGGCAATTTGTCTGTGCTCAGATTTAGTCCACAAAGAATGATGTTTGGGTTACTGTCTTACACCAATAAAAGTTACATATGCGGAAAATGTGGAACACTATCTTTTTGTGAGACTGAGATAATCAGAACCATGTGTCTGATGTCATAGCCAAAGTGATCGTGTATCTTCAGCTGGACGAAAGCCGAGGCCATCAATTCAACAACACCATTACTACACAGCTAGATATAAAAACAATTACGAACAAACATTACACATTATAGTATGTTGAGGGTAAGAGGAGTGATCCGTTTCTGTAACATCACAAGGTTCCCAATTTGTCAATGTATACAAGACGAATAATGTAGCTGCTGTGTTTATTATTGTCAATCAGAGGTGTTTGTACAAATCATTATACGCTGATCACTATGTCCTTTGTAACTAGAGCTAGAATGAGCAAACTGCTGTACAGTGTTTATTGATAGACCGGTATAGACGTCATTAGAACACATTTATATAATACCTAGAATCTTTCCAAGAAATCAGCTATTTATTGTAAAAACTCTGTTATACTGGTGACTGAGAAGGGTTATTCAAATCACTTGCAGTCATAGGTATAAACTAGACATACACTGAAAAATGGACGTTAAAGTCGGCATGTTCTCAATTATTTTTGTTGGTAGCCACATAGATCACTAATGAGGAAAATGTCACCACCTATTCCCATGGTTGTCACTGCAAAGAAAAGTATCTTAACTATGCAGACGTCAATAAACTGCAGCTCCCAGCTCGTCAAACTAATTACGACAAAGCAATAAATTGACACTAAAACCAATCACATCGTAACAGACAGACGCAGGCAGACAGCATCTCCCAATAATGGAACGGGATAAAAAACAATGACACCTGGAAATTTATATTAACTTTTGAGGAATTCAAATCTCATCAATGGTTGAAACTTTGCAGACTGAGGACCAATTACTTTCTCTAGTCTAAATCAACAAGTGGCTACTTTCCTATGGATCTTCATGAATGGCACCAGCAACTGTTCAGCCTTTATCACAAATACCAGTTGGTTACAGTTACTGATGATGGTGGCACTATTACGGGTGAGGCTACAGCCTTTGAGCATCTTGGTAGTTTATACACCATGTTTTTGTAACTTACCACCACTATCAGCTGTGCTGTATGCAGTGAAGCTTGTCAAACCGACATCAAAGTCCCAGCGTCGGGACTTGACTCATAATCGCTGGAGCATTCTACATGTTATGAGAGGTTTCTGATGAGAAATACAGGAAGGCAATTATAAAAAACGTCACAACTCTTCATAGCTTCAGAATCTTTGAGCAAAACCTTAGAATGGAACACATTGACAAAATTTGATTCAACCAACAACGAACTATTCCAAATTATATGGACCCATAATGACTAACCAATGATAGAACTCTGACTATGACCGGTAAAGAAGGACTTCTCCATGAATAACTTTACCCCAATTGCTCATCATTTGCACTTGCAAAAACTCATCCTACTGGGTTTCTACTCCGCTATGATAGCTTAAAGTGATGCAATGTAGTACATGTACGGATGCAAATTGCTTTATGACTAATCCGACCAAATGAAGCTTAATGCGTTTTCTTTAATCCATCTCAAGTTGAGTGCACTATGAGAAATGAATAATTCTCATCAAAAATTTCCAATGCACGCAGATTTAGTCCCAATCACCCATGAACTTACTGAATCATGATCTGTTCTTCGAAATTTCTATGCCTTTTAATTGAATAAAAAGCATCAGGAAAGATTCATTACCAAATAACTTTACAAAAAAACCAAGAGTGCCTACATACAAATCCTACGCCATTTGTCCGAGATTTCATATAAGTATAAAATACAACGTAATTATGATCCAGTTGTATTATAACGCAAGCAATCATTTACACTAAACATTCAATTTCTGCAGTCAGAAGAACATATTCTGGGCAATAAGGATCCTACTCAATCCATTAGTTGGCGCTCATCCATGACCAAGCCACATCTGGATTACACAGTTGATCCGTGAGTCCATGGCAAGCTGATCCGGAGATATCCAGCAATAACATTGCCACAGGTAACCGCACCCAGCCCAAAACTCCTGCCACCCACCACTGACATCACCCAAGGCTCTGCAAACACAACCAAATACCCACTTTATTTTTCTTCACCCCAGCACACTTTCTAAAATGGCCTTGGCATGAGACATCTTGGCAGATTCCTCGTCTAGTGTTGGGTTTTAGAAACTACGGCAGCAAGACTTGTTTTGATGCATTCCTGCCTGGTGGTAACTTTGTCATGAAATAACCTTTCTATTGATAAAAGCAGGATTGTTTTGCATCCATATGATCCAGTTGATGCTCCCAGATAAAAAAGATTAAGTGCTGCACATCTCCACATAAAATATCAGGATAAAACACACTACAATCAGCCATTGCAAATCCACGAGCATGCTTCAAAACCTATTACACCCACTCGCATAATCATTATTTAGAATCTCCTATACAAAAAAAACTGTCACTCCAAGCCCTGACCTTTGCCCCTGGTCAGTGTTGGTCAGTGTCACCCCTGAAATGTGGCTTTATCTCCCCTCTTTCTTCACACCTGTCATCGTGCTAATCACTATGGTATCTGCGGGACCCACCCCTGGGGTGTGGCCCTCGGCTTTGAGCTGCTCTGGAGGCCCAGAGAGGGAGTGTCCCAGCAGCCTGGGGTGAGATAAGCCCCTGCCGCGCCAGTGGGGCAGGTAATGATGTGTTGAGGCCGCGGCTGCTCCCACCTGATAGGGGCGCATGCTGCCCACTTAATCCTGCCGGATTATGGCCCGTTAAGATGCACACTTGACAAGTTATTGGTTATTAGCCTCTGACAGATTGATTAATATGGCAGCGGATTGGTGCAGAACATAAACACTGATAATGAGTGTTGCCTAATCACTCAGGGTCAAAAACGCGCAGCTTTGCACACAAAACTAATCAAACTAAACTGAACAAAGAGAGTTATTGTAAACCAGTTGCATAGTAAACTAAATAATTAGCCAAATTTACTCTTGGACGAAGCTGTATTTACAGTTAACCATACAAATATTGTGAAAGTGAAGCTGACCATTATGCAAGACCACAAACACATCATCTGGGGACTGACCCTTCCCCGTGGCTAGCAGGGCACCAGGCACTGTCTCCTCCCCCACACACGCCTCCAAGGTGCCTCATCCCCAGGGACGCTGACCCTTCCTGCCCTTGCTTGCTGATGTTGAAGAAATGACCATTGAAGATAACAGGCTCCATCCTACACATTATGTGGATCTGTTACACATGAATAGATTTTGCACTGCTGTAGCACACCTCATATACTTCAATATAATCAGTGCATAAAAGCTACAATACTAAAGTATCATTATATTGTTTCTTCCATGGAAAAACTGCTTGAATATGAAACAGATAACATTACAATACATCAAACATTCTCAAAATGAGACACATTAATATGACTTTGGTCACATTCACCATGTGGCATTAAACTGGCATGACAATAATTCCAATAGCATTCTCAGATTACACAAAATGGCACTTCTTCAATTTGGCCTCATGAATGCAGGATCCTGCCTCTGTAAGTCATTGGGTAAGTGTCAGCCATAGAATTGATCAAATCAGGCCATTTTACGTTGTGCTAATGTGGATTCCAGACCAGCAATAACACAGTGTGCTCCCGGGTGCAGATGTGCAAGTGTAAGTGCTGGCAGGTGTAATGTGCTCACGTTGTCACTCTGGCCGCTGCTGGTAGGTGCCAACAGCAGGTTGATATCAGGCGATGAGGCGGCAAAGTGCCACCCGAAACTTCATCACGAGGAGACCACCACTTCATGGTACTGCATGGGTGGGTTCAGTGGCATCAATATTGTGATAAAAGTCCCATTCACTTTTGGAAACAGTACAATGCTACTACCAAATATTAACCAAAAAGCCCTAGAATCTTGTAGAGTCATCAGTATATAATTTAAATATAGAAAATAAACAGTAGAAACTGTGGAAGGAAAAGAGCAGGGACATCAAATGCAATGACATTTAAACAAGAAGAGAAGATATGACACCAAAGACAACATTTGGGAAGGTCAGTAACAGCTGTGCCACGGCGAGTAATGCATGGTCACATGTCACACAGCTGTGATGACAGCTGACAGCAGCATTCCCGGCTGCTGCCGCCGCAATCTGAATGTGCCAGGAAGTAACAAATGTGAGGCTGCTAGAGTGTGAGGTAACAGCATCCCCTGGTCACAAACTTTCAGTCTTACATTGCAATCCACCTGTCAGAAAGCAAATCGCCCTGGCAGACGCATAATGAGACGGCATTTTTGCAGTGTAAAGTCAGGGTCACTGTTGACCAAGGTGGCCCAGCCATTTTGTAAATAAGCAACATTGCATTGCAGATCGGCTAGTTAGCACAATAGGAGAAATAGGAGAGGAAATTCGAGATTAGATTCTAGTTCCAATTTGTGAGCATAGTGCAGGAGAGCAATTAACTCTGTGCTTTGTGAAAACAAAGGTTACAGAAACAAGCGATGTCTAGCCTCAAGTTTACTTGTTGAAGGAATGACTGATGAAAGAAAAGATCATGTTGAAGATATCTCTCCTACTATCCAGCCCCACATTACATATTTTAATTGATCTTTCACAATCTTTGGGGAGAATTTTAATTACACATTTCTTTCCCCACCATCTGCACTTGAGTCATTTCAAGGATGTATTATCTATTAATAATGTGGTTCTTGCCTGCATCTGCCCCCAAGATCACACGACTATGTGATCATTGGCCATGCAAAACTCTCACTGATCACTCATTACAAACCTCCCTAAATACCACGTCTCGCATGCAATCCACCACTTGATAGATGCCTAATAATCCCACGAAATTAAATTCAGGTTGCCACAGAGACCCATAGAATTGGCTTTAAATTGGAATCTGGATTCTATTCTATTTGCCTGTCACAGAGATTATTTGCGTGGTTTGAAATAATTGTTATATTGCGAGATGGCTTAATTATTGTACAAAATGTTAATCAATAATGTGAACTATGGGAAGTTTGCAATGCTATCTTGGAAACACACTATAGCATATCATTGCCTGACAATGAGAATCAGCAGGATTTTCCTTTTCCACATGCAATGGTCAATACACAAATTATATCCTATATAAACAGATGCTAGTTACGGACATATGCATCAGGTTATGTCTAAGACAATGTTGACGCAGCTCTACTCTGTTTATCAATTGTCCGTGTTTTTATAGAAATGACCTCCGTCAATACAGAAACACTCCATCACATCCTATCGGCAGCCATCTTGGCATAATAAGATGTGTTTAGCTTCCTGGGGTGTGAGGTCATTGGACATGATGAGGAGCAGACAGATTCTTCTCAAACATTTCCATTGGCTATGATACCAATCAGAAACTTATTCTATTGTTCTACAGTATCATTGTTGCACTCATCTTTTTGGAATTGTACACTTAATATGCATCATGCGGAATGTGTTATACTGCTAATTTTACGACAGGCTTTTTGGCAGGCGTATACTAAGAACAAGACATATGCATCACAGCTGTTGACTAAGGCAGGTATAAATCACTGAATGACAATCGGTAACACCCACCTTGATTACAAAATTCTCAACACACCACCAAACCTCCTACAACTGCCTCAAGCTTCCGTACGTTAGCCTTATGGACAGGAAGTGGACACGCTGTGTAGGCTACAGACTCGCATGCTCAAACACCATCAAAAGGCACCTTACGGCCTGCATCAAAGAGCGGATCCTCGGCCCTCCCCACTCCCGCTACTTGCTAAATCAGTGGAACCACCCAGAGGCCCCAAGACCCCAGACAACTGATGTGCCTTTTGAACAAGGTTCTAGTGAATTGAAACAGGCCAAAGCGCCGGCGGCAGCTTATTATGATGTACTCTTTGAAATGAAGTTTTGCCCAATTTCTTACAACTGTTTTGTGTAATATGTTTGTTTCACTTCTACTTTGGGCTATGTCATGTTTTTTTCTTTTCGTCTTTTACTCACGTAAACTGCATTTAGGTTTGAGAAGTGATACATACCTGCAACAAAAAAGACAGTATATTAAAAGAAGGTTAAAAATGATACATTTGAAAAGTGCATTCTGTAACATATAAAACAAGCAGTTATCATATTTTATCCTTGAACGAAGGTTAGTAGTGGATTTAGGGATAACAGGCATGACATATTTCTACTGTGACACCATCCACTGTGTTCTTGCAGCTGGTTTCTGCAACATATTTCAATGATTACATTGACTGTGCAAAAGATTTATCACCTATATAAATTTCTCTATCAAATTACAAAATATAAATGATATGCATCAAACATAACCTCTGCCATTTTCACATGCTTCATTAAATCCATCCGCAAACAGATGACATTTTTGCCTACACTTATAAGTTGCACCTGTGCACTTACTTCCTTCGAAGTGCCATTATTTCGGATTATGTATAAAGTACTCGTTTCCACCCAAATCTAATTTAACATTGATAAGACAGACAAGTTCATTTGTGTAGTTGATAACATAATTCTTATTCTATGAAGTCATCAGTTAGTTTGGATTGCAGGACAATTGTAAAGTAAACAGTCCCAGTCTGTCAGCCAAGAAATATGACTAGTTATTAGATTGATCACTTGATGATTTTCCATCTTCTGGTTCCTGCTGGTAGCTTGAGTAATTATATCTATCAACATTCATCAGACAAAATCATTGCATGTATTGTTTTCCTCAGAGGGCAATGTAATGTATGCATGTTGAACACTACTAAAATCCAAAAATGACCAAAAATTCAAAAAAAAATATAAGTAGTCAACCATGCATAATCATATTCAAATCACCAAATATTTGATAATAAATCACTGATCCAGCAGTACTTATGCTCCATCATCAAAGCCTCATCACGCATATCAGGATTCTCTATCTGGATCAGATCCAGATCCTCCCATCCAGGAGGTTCACAGAATCCACAACTCACAGGTCACCTGATCTCCCATTTATCACTCACATGATGCGCTGGTCATGAGACGAGATTCTGCTTCCATCAATGAGGGTACCAGCTTTCAGCACAGTCATAACGCGTGACGATTTCCAGGTGGACAGAGTCCACAAATCACGCTATTCTTACAAAAGGCCCTCAATGAAACGGTTTGATCATTCATGACAAAGGCGCAAAAATGTTACTAGTTCATGATGTGTTTTAAATATTGAATAGCTTTGACCATGGATCATATTTCCATATCATGTGGTCATCTTTCAAGCCTCACTTTGTCCAAGATCATGTGTAAAAGACAGAGTCCCACAGAGGGGTCAAATGATGGCTTCCGCTAACAGACACAAGTGCATGTGTGAGATTATTAGATGTGAGAACATGATCACGACATTGGAAAGTGACAGACAACAAAACTCACATGGCTGCTGTTTTTTCTTACAACTTCCAGTGACCATCAGTAGCCCATCTATTATATATACTACATGTGCATTCTACTCAATGTCAAGGGGCTTATCACTGTAAACACTTGTACGAGGCCGTTGATAGATCAATGCCGTCATTGCAATGACAATGGAGACAAGGAAAGGGATGTGCAGCATTTGCCAGCCAATGACGGATGACGCGTTGCCACAGCCCACACTTGCACCACTTTTTCACTGACAGATGTAAAGCCGGCGGAGAGGAAGCGACCGAGTGATGTAAGAAACCTGATCTCTGTACAAACAAACCGCCCATAAGTTTACACTTTCATAAAGTGGATGTACAAAAAGCGGACAATGGCGGCAGCGGCGGTTTTTTCATAATGAAAAGCAATGGAGTGTGCAGCCAGACACGTGTGTCTCGTGAGCGTTTTCTAAACACAAGAGCAAATACAAACGTGTTGCCTCTCCGCTTTGAAGATGGCACAGCCTTGGTCCTTGGTCCTGTGAGGGGGAGACCTTGCTGCGTGGTCTCTGGGGAGTCATTGTGTGGTGGTGATTGGAGCGGGTGGTGGGTGCAGATGAGCGCACACCACAAGTGTGATGCTTTATTGACACGCGCTTTATTGATTTCTGCACTTGGAGTGGAAGTTATAGCCAGTGCAAGAACGTTGATGTGGGATTTAAACAAATAAGAAAATTCATCATTTATACCGTGGTACATTATGTTTTAGGTATTTGGGTCACCGAACCCATGAGTATCTGATGGCCTCCAAAGTGAAGCATGATTTATTTAATAAAGAATAATTCAATAAATTTTCATCTGTGTTGACATATCAAAAACATGATTAAAACATTTTCAAAGTCTAACTTATGACAAATTGAATAGCAGCATTATGATCAAATTGATAAAATACATGTACATTTCACACATGTTACTGCACAATCAATCCACTATCACCCACCCACAGACGGCGTTGACAAAGGCTCTGCTCCCTAACGACATAGAGCCACGTGCCCTCGCCTCTTGAAGACTCTCACACTCCCGCTAATGAGGTTATAATTGCCCAGTCCCGCTTTGTTGGGTCTCAGCTGTCACTCATTCACTCCCACGGCAGTATTGGGTGTACTGTAGAACCATGGCTACTGAATGGATGGATTAACACATCTCAGCATCTACTTGAGGCTGTGTGTTCTACTTGAAATTGGGCAATCAGTGCGTATTGTTTAACCTGTTCATTGAGCGTCATTCTCAGAGTGCTATGGTTGTTGGCGTTTGTTATTACAAGGCCAAACAATGAGTTCATTGGACGCTCCAACAACACGCAATGGGTAACATTGACCACACTTTTGGATATAATCCCCCATGCGCCCACTCACAGTGACACTAAGCAGCCAGTAGGCTGTTTGTCTTGATCACTCAGAACTCATGGGGAGCAAAAACAAAGCCCCTAAATGACCTACTCATGGACCCATGTCGCCTAGACCTGTTAACTAGCTACTGATCCTCACCAGGCCTACCATTATCATGGCACAAACTGGCCCATAGTGCACTTGGAGGGGTGGGACGGAAGTGGAGGAAGTGGACGGGTGAGGGGTTGCAGTGTCATAGGACAGAGAAATGCCATTACAAGTAACTACAACATGTGCTTTGAATGAAGGCCTCATTAATTCACTTCTGAATACATCTGTGTCACAAAATGTCTAAAATTAACTTTTCCTAACAGATTCAGAAATCGGGGTGAGGGGAAATACATGAGCTTCTGGGGGATAAAAGGGAACTCATGCACCCTGTACCCCCAATGAATCTGGCAGTTACTTGGGAATTATAACCAACATCTGGATTCATGGAGTTCTTCCATAAAACTAGCATTTCACCCATCACCAGGTTTCTAAGAGTTACAGTGTATCTATCATGAATTAATTATGTTACGTCCAACATCAAGAAAAGTTATAGCCGAAAGTTCACAGTGTCCATCATGTGCACTGGTGACACTGAAAACATGATACTTTGCTCACACTCTGTTGTTTAGATCTTGCCGGATAAAAGGTGGACCTTTGACCTGCGTCGGCTGGAAGTCACTTGTGGAAGCAGTATTCGGGATTAGGGTACTGTTTTTTAAAGTTTTCAGATGTATGCTTAATATTTTTCAAACTCCCAATCTAAAAACACTATTTTAAAAATCCATATTACTTAAACTAGGAATCAAAGTTAGCATAGTGTGTGAACAAGCATGTAATGAATTTGATTTTTTTCTGTTCTGAACAGATTTTCAAAAATGCATTAGCTAAATAACATTAAAAAGCTATGTCTAAACATTAACATTGTGAATAAATAACTCAATAATACCAGTGGCCTATGCTAAAGTTCGCTAAAACTGAGAACCCACCAGAAAAATACTCAAACAAAAGAAGGGAGACATTGCTCAATATTCTGTCAAGCTCAATAAGAAGTCTGAGGCAGAAATGCAACAGAGACGTTTTCACAGGTGTCTGTGGTATAAGAGGGACATAAATCTCCGTGTTATCTCCAGTACAGTACGGCCTCCATAATCAGCATGCTGGACTCTGTCCAGATAAATGAATGTGGCTTTGACATTGAACAAATATCATTACTTTAATTATATGATTTACATGTTCACAGCCATTTATAAACATACGTGCAGTTTTAGTTGATATATGTTTTGTTTAATTTTAGTAAGTTGTCAATTTATCATTTCAAGCAAATAATCTAACATGATTTTGTTGTTTGCATTAAATGAGCTTTACATTTAAGTTCTTCATCTATGTTTTGTAAAAATTAGAAACTAAAGGGCCACTAAAGAAAGCGTAAAATCAAAATCATTAGTCCGTGTATTCATTATCAAATCTAAATATTGCCAAGACTCTCTAATCACATTGACCTTCATATCACAAAGTGGAAAAATCTTTGTTGATCCACGAAAAAGTTAAGCTCACTCTAGTGTAAAAGTCTCTCCTCCTATTTTCTAAATATCAAAACATGAGAGTTCCACTTCCAGCCTCCAGCGAATGTCACTCACATTTTCCAGCCAGAGGATGAGAGAATATTATGCTAAGGACCTGTCACTTTTTTACAATGATCTTTCCATTTCTATAACTAGTTTGATTGCTATCATGTAATAATCGGAGTCTTAATAATTGACTTACCAATTTTCCTATGGGATAATTGGCTATAATTCTAGATTATAATATGACTGCCTGTTTTTACATTACTAAAAAGTTCATTTTGAATGTCAGTTAGCCATAAGACACAATGCACACCAAAATATATTTGGAGAATAATCAATTCATCCACTAAATGCCAATCACAAGGAGGGAACAAAAAACAAACAGGCAGCTACATAATCTGACATAAGGTGTTGGTCCAGAAAATCGCACTGTGTTATGGCTTCACGCTTGTTTATTGTGGCTCAGATAAGGCAGGTGCCAAGGCTGGGAGCTGGTCTCAGGTGCAGTGTGCGCTGGTTAAAAACCTAAACCTGATCCAGAAATTACGGAGCTGGGGTTGTGACACGGTGGCTGCGGGATGTTGTTGGCCACACGGTTCAGTAAAGAGAAAACCGCCGGGTGTTTGAGAGAAGACAAGAAAAGACAATACGAAAACAGTTGATTTCAAGTTCACACTTAACTGTGAACACTGCATGTCAAGTGTCTTCTTGTCTTGTTGCAGCATCATTGCGTTTTGTGGTGACAACTGTCAAAGAGAGAGTTCTCACCAGAAAGGATGTCAGACATTACATAGTTATGTATCTATGACCTGCCATTCCATTTGAGCATAACACATACCAAACGTTTACACAATTCATTAAAAGATAAAAGACCAAAGGCGTATATAAAGGCCCAAAACAAAATTTCAAATCATTGAATACACACAGAAAAGCCTGAACAAATAATTAAATAAGCCCTTTATTATTTCATCAATCAAGCCTGGAACAATGTTGCCATAGGAACATGTCACTAGGCACGACACGGGTGGGTCTCTGTCACTGACCCGGATCGCCTGGATGACGGGGACTTGTGATCTTGATAACAGCGTGGTGGTCTTCCCATTTATTATGTGAGAACAGGCTAAGTGTGACAGTCTGCACAACAACTACCCGCCTACATCATCATGTCTTTGCTTAGTGTGGAGGATTACATTAACATTTCAATGAGAAATTGGAAACAATATGTGCATATAGTGAGACTTATTAGTATTTTCTCTGACATAATGTTTTGACTCGTTTTTACGATGTATGATAGACTCTATATAGTGTATATTGATCAACTAGGACAGAATCTTTTCACTAGTAATTTGATGCGACTTATCACTTCCATTTACGGTAGTTTTCAGACAGTTAGTTTCTAATGACAGCGTTAATGAACAGCAAACAACCGGAATCTGGAATATCAGCTTTCCACATAAAAGGTGTTTGCTCAAGATAACTTTACTCATTACAGATATACAAACAATGATTAATAACTTAGACACCCCCTACAAATGGCTCTGATTTCTGCACCATCTAGTCAATATGTTTGTTTGTCAAGTCTAAAAATGCATGCGCCTTGTTCCCACCACTGAATGTGTATTTTCCAGGACATTAGATACAGTAAAGGCCGGACCCAAACGTCAGCCACGTCACTACACACAACAGGCAGCCACACGGAAAGTACGAATATTTATGCAAAATCACGTCTGCCTCTCGTCGCCCTTCAAGCAGAATGTGTTCACAAAATTAAAATCCTTTCTTGGACATGCTTTGGCAAAGTTCTGGCACATTTTCTGTCATTGTGCTCACACTAAATGTTTGACTTCAATCAATGTGCTCAGATTCATATTACCCAATCAAGTTTGTCGTTGAGCGATCCGTTCGGTTCGATGGAGGAGGCTTCACCTCTTGACAAACGATCTATTTGCCCGCATAGTTAGCCTGGTGTGCAAGACAGACATCTGATCTCTACATCAAGACACACAGGAAATGGAAAACTTATATGGACTCTGATGAAACTTGACTGGCTTCTTGTGTTTGAGTAGGAGACATCGCTGGAACTGAGCAAACATTCATTACCATTACAAATCAGTTCTAACTTTGGTCAGATCAATGTAATGATCAATAAAGCCTACATCAACATCTGCATTGTCATTCATTCATTATGGCGTCTGTTCCGTCTTGTCATAACCATATAATGTTAATGCTCAGAATATACATGTATAAACTTTATACTCCAATGCTATCTGCACACTCCCCAGAGCTGATTACCTAGTTTACAGCCAGGTTTACGTGCCTGTCCTTTCTAACCCCAACCTTTATTCGGAATAAAACCCTCTTGATATATGTGATTCCAGGCCATTTCATGGCGAGGGGATGCACCATCAATTCTTGGAGAATAAACGCCATTTTTGGGACGTCGCCGACATTTATATGGAGTCATTTCGTATGTCATGAGGCATAAGGGAGGGAGAAAAATGGACGGGGTCATTTTGTGACCTGATTCAAGGACGGGCAATGACCATTATGGGAATGTAACGCCATTAGCTGGTCTACGAGGGGACAGAGGAAATATGGCCGCATTAGATGAGCCATCCTTCAGCCCACCATGTCACCATGCTCAGCTCACACGAATGATACGGCACAGGAGAAATCACATCCACTTTCTACCACATTCATTATTTTTTTAAAGCCCATCAACTCACTCCCAATTTAGTAGCGATCCGAGCCATAAATGCCCCAAATCCCAGCAATTATTTCAGCCATCCGGCTGCCATTCAACGTAAGCTTTGCATCCTTGCACCGCAAAGAACTGTTACACCTGACAGTGATTTCACAGGGCCAGCAGATTACGTGAGAGGTGTGAAATGATAATCTGCAGTAAATTGTGTAATGTTTTGGGAGACTCTGGTGAAGTTGATTGCTCCCGACAGACACAGACACCAAATACCAGAGGCGCATGATCTTTAAAACTGAAGACTGAAATATCTACTTGAGTCATGTACAAAAAATGAACATTTTATGAGTATCTATATGTATGTCAGTCGTGATTGTAACCATGGAAATAGCATGGAGATAGGGATCGTGATTCTCAGAAATGGTCCAGATGCCAGATATATTAGGTGTACAGTGGTGAATGCATCACAATAAAACTACAGTATGTAAGACGCAACCTAATTTATGATGAATCACAATAATTGCAAAATTTGAATAGTAAAACTCATTAATGTATGTTATGTCCCATGTTTGATGGAAAAGACAACAATTAATCTCATTCAATGAGGAACGCTCAAAACCAAACATCCAGACCCAGTGATCTAAAACATATAATATGAAAATTGTATATGATGGCAAAATAAAAACAAAAATGTGTTTATCTTCCAGTACTCATCTGTTCCATATCACAGGGGATCATTGAGTAATTGAGCATGAACTTGCCAATTTGTGACATTTTTGAGTAACAAGCCAGTGAGATACACTGCGTCTTTGATTTTAGTAATTGGCATGACCAGCCGTCCCAGTAACCATCATAGCCTCATATTCATGCTAGGAATGAGTATTTTGGAAGGTCCACTGATCAAGGTAGAGGGGCAAATACTTACAGTTGCTCATCAAGAGAATTCGAGTGAGACGTCTTGTAATGCTTGTTCTTTTTACTTCCATGTGCACTGAGCAAGACTGAGAGAGCCTGTTGTTGATCATCACATGCTTCTCGTATTATAGATTGGCTTCCCCTCAGTGCATGGTTATCTTCTCCATGCCCCCTACTGCTAAATAATAACTTTAAAGCTTCGCCACTGGCTATTATTTCTTTGAGATGTTCGCAACTGCAAATTCATCCCAAATATTGCATGCGTGACGCCCTGCTGTGCATAAACAGGCACAGAGTTCGAAGCTACAAGTTCCACCAACATTTCATCAACTGGGCTACAAAGAATGCACGTTTTTTTGCAATTGTTTTATACCACAGAGTCGGTTAATTGACATTTGCAGTGGATCTCTTTCATGCTTGTGTTATTACAAGATCTGCTGTCAATTTCCCCATTTCATTGAGGTTTACCTTCGAAGATCTTGTTTAGCTGTTGAATGCTAACAAAAAGCCTCTGACACTGCGTCATGCCATCATCTGTTCCCCATAAGAAACATGGACGTCCGCTGGCTTTGGTTACCACAGTTGTTTTGACATCTTTTGTCTTTCAATGAGCTGCAACCAATCTACTACATTTTATGAGCCTGCCGAACACCTTACAAATGTGACCACAGCCATGGAGGCGGACTTGAGTGCATCCGCAGATACTCCACAGCTGGAAAAAAGTGGCGACTTGTACGCATTGATAAAGCAAGTGATGAAGGTTAATCTGTAAATATTGACTGCCAACCATTAGTCAAAATCAATTTCTGTTTATGTTGCACTGCTTCTGCGATCAGACCCTCTTTTTTCTACAAAGCAAGTCGACACGAATTCACAAATATTTGCGCCAAACGTGCTGTTATGTCTGGTTTTAGAATCAAAGGCGGCGCTGTGCGGAATTAGGTGTAAAGTTGGCTGATGAGTATTTTTATATTCTGCGTGAGCACTGAATAAAGAAACTAATCAGTATGATGTCAAAACACCACGTCTTGGCAATGTTCAGTGCATGGCTTCTGTAAAACACGAAACCTGGGCATAAAAATACGCACCGAAAACACTGCTAATCATATCCCTCTAATCACTGATACCAATATATCAGTATATACCACAAAGAATTGGCATTCTTCTTATAGAGGTTCTACTGTGCTACATTCCAGCCAGCAGACATTTAAAATCTGTACATGAGAGAGCCTGAGCAGATGAGAAGATTCATAAGCTCCACTCACAGATCTCCATTCTTCACACGTTGGGCTCAAAATTCACCGTGGTGGAGGGTTCACCCACCACGGTGGCAGGAGGATGACAAATCAACAACACGTGTCCCCCTGGTGGGGGTCTTGAAAAGCATGTTAACTGGCACAAACCCGCCAAGAGCGGGATGGGGGCTCCACGGGCATCCCGGAGAGTGTGTTATTTTAACATCGCCGCGGAATGATTCTTAACAGAATCACGGATTGCATGAATGTGCTGGGAATGTGAGTATATATGATTATGAAATACCTCAGAGAACAGTAAGTGAACAAAGCTATTATTAAGCCCTACACTTGTTCCTTGCAAAGAAATAGCTATGGTATAGACTGAAAATATCTAACCAATACAACAATAGCCAATTGAAAGAAATATCACCAAGAAAGTGAAAACCCACGTGCATGGAAATTATGCAAAAAACTTTGAAGTCTGCATATATAAAAATATAAGTCACGATCTCTGTCCAGCTTACCAGTCGCTATCAGCAACTTGGCAGCCGGTGTTCATTTTTTACATGCATCCAACAAGACTTGTATAATCAGAAGCCGTCTGCTGTCTGTGTGTAAACAATAACAACGGCTCCAACCAGCAGAACATTCCATAAAGTCACTGCTGCATGCACCAGATTTTCTATGTACCTGCATGTCGATGTGGAAATGTGTCTATCCTCATCATATACAGTTTATTATATATATATAGCGTACTTCATACACACGTTGCTACAACAACAAGAATAATCAGTGGCAGCCATCTTGATTATTAAAAACGAAAAATGGCATCATTACAATAGGATATAATTTATAATTTCTGCAGATAGCATATTTTTCTTCACAATCTTGGCTATAGGTTATAGGGGTATTCAGAAAGCAATATCTTTGTTAATCCATATTATATATGTAAGTGATATATTTATGGCTTGAAAATTGAACAATACCGCCTACTGCTATCTATGGCAGCCCGTAATTATAGATAACATCCACCAGTCCTTTACATTTAATTTAATATCAAACAAATTCATATAACTTTTAAAGTAAACAAACACGGGTCATCAGATACCGGACAGGGTGACATTTGATAATTATTAATAAAATATAGATTTCAATCGTTTTATAAGCCTTGAAGCAGAAGTGAATTGTAATGTGTGGAGTGGGGCATCTCTATCATCAGGCTTGTTCAGCCTACTGCATCATGGTCGCCATTCTCCTGCTGATGCTATCTACACCAAAACGCACTCAAAACATCATACATTTTATACGCAAAACTTCATTTGACTTTGACGTTTTTCTAACAAGTTAGGTGGGCAAGGAAGTGATAATCATTCAAACATGAAAATAAACTTGACGCAAAAGTAACAATCCATCTTGATTTTTCATTTTTTCATAACAAATTCCATGATAAGGTTGGACCACCTCACAAATAGTTTCAAGACAGGAGTGATTTGTGCTTAACATATTCATTACTTTGCATCTCCAATTTGCACAATTTACTAAGTCATTTTTCATCGGCCAGATGCCTTTATCAAGCGAAATATTGCAGTATCGCAAAAACGTGTGGAGACTTTATTGCCGCGTGTCAAACAAAGCTGCAAGACTTTACAAATCAAATGGTCCATATCATCACTTGCAGGAAATAGCAAATTGAGAGAAACTCTTGCACTCTTAGACCCTGTGTCCATGGACAATATTACCAAACTGACAATATTGTATTACATTATTCAATTACACACATATAAATATTGCATAACAATATCATGATGCTGTGTCAAAACAACTCGAAATGGGAGCCACATGTGTGGTGCGTTATTTTAATATGATGAAGTTGTTTGTTTTGTTTGATAAATTGATAGGGAATGGGTGGGCAGACGTGAAAACCTCTATTCCTTGTAAAATGAAGTTGCGCCCTATGTCAGCAGAAATTCAATTAAACCCTTACAATCACAGTAATGTAAAAATGACATGTGCGAAGTTCGGACAAATCTCATTTAAATGGGATGTGGGAGTATACAATTTTTGCCTCTTTTTAATGGGGTAATTTGCATACTAGAACGTTACACATCATCTAGTGTGTGAAAAGTGACTTTTCACAAGTGAAAATTTGCCACATCGAGCAAGAACAAGCTTTTTCAAACTGCACATTTTAACGCATTAAAATGTTGAATTTTCAATTAACTGAACCTATTAGCAAATGCCATTAAAACACATGCAGCACCTGTTTCAAACATCGAAATCTATAACTATATAGACATGTTTGACTGTTGACATGTTGACCACTGGATCCGGATGTGACATCAGCAACATTTATTCAAATTCATCCACCACATAACGTTTCTGTACCTACCAAAATTGTCAGTTGTCAAAAAACCAGACATATAATGGTGAAATAGCTGGTTTAATTTGCAATATTCGCTGATCATAGACAACATGACCATAAAATGACACTTGCAATCAAGTAGCAAAAAACGCCCTCAGGGCTCAAATGCAGCCATCTTAAATGACCCAAGATGGCCGCCGAACAATGGGGCAGACGCATTAAGAGTGCAGTAATACGAGTTAGTGACCTCATTTTTCAGCACTTGTACATTAGCCTGTCTCGAGTTGATGATGCGATCATCAAGATTAGCCGATGATTTCCTCAAACCACAAAGCAGCATCAGTCGTTAATACTCCACCGTCCCATGTTTCTATGGCGATGAATATACGGCAAATGCGGGGGAGATTCACCGAAAACAGTTTGACAGTTTCAGCATCCATGAAAGATGCAATTAATGTTGAGCTTGATAAATTACTGCTGAGGAGAAAGCGACAACTTTTATAGATGAAGCTTTATTTCGACAGCACCTGTCAAATAATCGCATCAAGTCTTTAAAGTGTGTGGTGACGATTCGTAAAATTAAATAGAATATCATTCATTTGATGCAAATAAGGCAATATAAATTCTGACGAGTCACTCCAAAGTCATGTTGGTGACTGACATCACTTGCCCCTTTCAATGACCCCGAAAATTGCAAATCTTTAATATTGCATATCTTAAGTAGGAGATACATCTCAACAATTACATCGCAGTTATCTTTCATTATTCCATACAGAAATAATCAAGGTTTATACACTAATTGCTCAAAATTGTCATGAATTGACTTGGTAATATATTAATTTGAATTGTTCCTAAATTCAGTTAACATGTTAATTTGAAAATGTTCCACTCAAATAAGCTTAAAATTAAGTTTCTTCTAAAAAAACGTCCTCTCAGCACACGACTTTGTGTGATGCATTGAGGGCTGCATGTTTTGGGTCCCTGTGGTTAAAGGCCTTATTTCCCGAGTTAACTCAATACCCCACTCAATACATTGAGGAGTGACACACAGCCCCTTGTCAATATTTACAGCTAAAAGGGTGCACAGTGCTAAGGAAATGAAAATGGAACTGTGAAAATAGATGTTTTACTGGATTTTGCGTTTTTTTATAGTTGTAATTCAGAATAGAGAATTTATCATTTTGAGTTATGTTTTACACAGAAAACTGTCTTTTACTCAGTGTGAAAAAGAACCAAGTGATGACATGTATGCCAATAGTGATCATCATACAATTCATATACAATGAATTCAAGTACGTTTCAAATGTCCATAAATGACTAAAATATACATAATCCTGTGGAACATACTGATCATAGATGTAAATCTTATTGATGACCAAATATAGTTGGCCTTTAAAAAAGAACATCCAGCAAGGAAATATGGGATATAAATGAGCAAAATGACAAGCATATAAATAACCAGGCCCTTGTTACACATCAAATAAATCAGTCAAAACGCTAAATTTCCAGTAATCGGTGCGAATCTCGAATAATTATGCTCTTTCGCGGCGCACTTTGCTGCTCATGTGATGTCACATTTGGTGCTAATTATTGATGCTTTACGATGCTGCCAGCTTTTTTGCAATTAATGTTGTTCGTCAGAACGTGCCGATTTGGCAATTAAACAAAACTCATTCCATTAGTGTGCTTCATAAATGGCCATAAATGTTTGAAACCATTCGAAGCTCAATGACACACGTAACACGAGCCTAACGCACCATCACGCAACACTTACCCCGCACAATTTAATTTCCACGCCAACATGGCTTCCAACGTTGCCATGCCAACCAAGTGTGGGCTTTGGGTCAAGGTCAAGCCCTTACCCTTCCAAACTACTAAGTCTTTCTTCTAAACGCTCTTTGGCTAATGTAACTAATGCACCGGCCCCAGTAGACCCTCCATCCACAATGACTGCCATGTGCATCTACACGATGACAAGTCACACGGTTTTTACCACAGTTCCTTCCACGGCCTTGTCATTCCATTTTCTTTATAGCAGCAAATCAATACACGTTCTCTTAGAATATTGTGCGTATTTAGCAGAGCCACCAGAGTGGGATGAACCGGCGATCATAAATCATAACAGACTATATTTGGGGAAACCGCTTTTATCCCCGGCCGCTGCCGTTCACATGCGCCTGCTGTGATTCCTCACAGCTTGTTGCCGCCTCATTCACTTTCCACGATGTTTAAAGCAACCATCTATTCAATTCCCAAATTCAACTTCAAAGGCAGAGGATCGGAGCAATTTGGAAACAAAGATAATGCGCCGCATTAAAATGATTTATTCACATCTGCTTCACTTGTGCTTTCATAAAATAACACATCAGATGGACTGATTGTAATAGAATGAATTCAATTAAAATCGTGTTTTAAATCCCATTCTAAGCCACCGAATATTTGACAATCTCACTGCTACTATGCGCCCACTCATCGAAGTTTAACTTCCATCTTAAATTCCCAAATAGTAGAGGACAGCACAATCGGTTAATTCATTATAGACCTCATAATATACCTTATACAAAATGCCGTATACCACCAGCACCAAAGCATTCAAGTACTGGTGTAGCCGACAAGGCTTTACCCCGCACAATCTGTAATACGCTGACAGCGCAATTTGTAGCCACATTACAACAACCTCGTTGCTTACTTTCGTGGAAATTGAAAACTGCCCCAACTGAATCGAGTGCGATTGCTGTGGGATTGAAACTCGTTAATTCCTAAGCAAAAGTTGCATGGAAGCAGCTCGTTTTGTGTAATGATACGCCGGGGTCAAGTTCATGGGGTCAACACGATTCCAATACATGGCCACGTCAATGTAACGCCGCCTGCGCAGTCTCTGCTCTAGGCAAATTAACACTCATTAATGAAGCTGCTTTAGCAGTTTTATTCATAAATGCAACATATAGTTCATTAGCCAAATGAATGGTAATATTTAGCACCAACCACACCTAATGTACCACACCTACAGTGTCTTCAGTATGCACCTGCTTTATCAGTGTAACAGCAGGAAAACTGAGCAAATTACATTGATTAAAAAACAAGAGCATCCAAATCAAGACTCAATCATGGCACCAATTCTACATTCTGTTTGACAGCTATAACAACATGGCGTCCCGACCTCCCAGCCGAACATCAAAGACTCCAGCTTCTAAAACACGAGGCTTTACAAACTATAACAACCTGCTTGTGGTAAATTCATTGAAAGAAAGGTTTTTGGGCCAAACCAAGCTCACATTTGAATCACGACATTTGTCTTTCATAGAGACGTACCAATATACAAGCTCTATTATTAATTTTCCTATTCCCTTGCGTTCAAATGGGTTGACTTTGTGCTTCACAATCTTTGCTTAATTAGCCAGCACACATGGGGACGAAGCTTGCACCTGATTTTGTTTGATGATATCTAATTTCACAATGTACACTAATTGTGCCATGTACAATGTACTGACATGTACTTTTTAGATCTAAAAACGTACTTACAGTCTTTACCACGATAACTGTTCACGCCAAGAGGACAAAATGATACATACCTGCAAATAAAGAAAAATAAAGACAGATTAGAAAATGTATCACAAAAGATGCACAACATGCTATATATGGCAGCTCATACCAAGTTCTATGTTTTCACGCACCAAACGTCACATACGATCACTGCTTAAGTGTCACATTGAAAAGACCTTATCAACACCGGATCACTATTGAAAAAGTAGCTGCCATTGTTTATCAAACAACAATTTACTCAGAACTTTTGTTTTGAATACACAATGCATTTGGTTGCAATTTGTCAATAACATCTCATGACCAGCAAAATACGTTTCGGCTCTTAATTGAATTCTTCAGACAGGTGACCTTGGTGAAGGTCACTTTGGGAATGGATTAATGCAGTTTTGTTGCAAACGCATATATAAATGTGACAGATCGTGCTAATCTTTATCTTCTTTACGCTATTTCGAATCCATATAGAAACTCATCTCAACGTAATGCAATTTATGCTGAAATGGTGAGGCTCGTAACTGGATTGGTGATTGCAATGTCATTTAACAAGGTCAAGGGTGCACTGTATAGCAGTTATGATTGGTTCCAAATAGCTCTCTAGATGCGCATGACCTTAGCACTGTCTTAGCACCTTCTAAATATGAAAAACTCTCCTATCAATAACCAGAGTTTTCAAGCAAAACAAATATAAAGTTTGTTGAAATGCAATTTTGATAAAAAAACCCAAATTGGACAGTTTCATCTATAAATACAATCAATTTGAAGATGTGTGCATTGCACTATGCACTATCCATCATATGGGTTTTGTTAGGTAGAAATTCCCAAGACATCAAATCATATCAATATCAATCACACTGAGGAATCCTTTTCACATTAGACGTCCATCAAGACACCCAAGAACCCAATAAGACTTTCCGCTTCAATGCAGAGTAGCCATTTGCCCAAAATTCTTTCAGGTATAGGCCGAAATCCACCATAATGGACATCAATTTACAGCACATATGACATGTTTGGGTGTTGAATTATTAGAAACATGTCATATTTTGCGGGCGGGTTCTGCACTGATCACTGCGAGGGTTAGAATACGTTATACCAGCGGCATCCATCAAAATAATTGATGTATCACCCTCAGAGAAATAACAATATTTTCTAATCTTGGTAGAGGTTTTATTGGCAGTAAAGGGACATGACATGTAGCCATTTATCATGTGCATTATGAGGCTGTGACAGGCTGTGGACGGGAGGATGCTCCACCATTGTCTTGGCCACATTGTTAAATATAGTCCACACGGATCGCCTGCATGCATGTGAATCGTATGTAAAGAGAAAAAGTAAATACATTGAATGGGTGTAATTCATCAACACGAACAATGGCCAACAGTACCAGATCCTGGGGGACAGGCATCCCCCACACCCCCCAAACCCCTCTTTTCAACTAGACCTACTGGGTTTCTGGGTGGATATGTTTCAAAAGAAATGTGATCTGATTTGATGTACTATTGTGCCACCACCCCCTTTTGAGAAATACTGGATCTGTCACTGGAATGCAAGGCTTGCTGAGAAGCCTACTAGTCACAATTGATCACAGTAAGATTCATCTACTGGAAAATTAACATCATAACTTTAATTTACATAAATCCTTCTCTTTGGAAATCTATCATTATATTGTTAACATATAATACTCATAGAGCGTCTTTCAGATGATGTATTAAGTGCACACAGCAAGCTTTATCTACTAAAGCAAAGTATTCAAGATTAACAGAAACGAATTGCAGCCAACACCTATTGAACAAGCCAGCAAAGCTTCTTTTTTTGCTAATTGCATCGAGTTCTCATTGTAAAAATGTGTTGAGTGGCGAATTGCAAACAGTTTGTTGATTTGCAGTTCTGTACTTCCGCTTTTACAATTACATCTACTTTCAATTCATTTGTTGCGCTCAACACATATTACCATCTAATTCATAGGTAACACATCTACATCTAACATACAAAATCCTCAAACTACACACATCATCCCCAAATTAACATACCATTCAATTCCCTTAACTTAGAAAAAATATGCTCAACCTACATGTATGCAAAATTCCTTAATGAGAATAGCATTTGCATGATAAGGAAGTCGTTTTAGAACTTCCTGAGTTTGAAAACAATCAACAAGAAAAAATAAGACCTGTGATAAAGCAAGGAAAAACAATCAGTGTAAAACTTGCGATCTCTTTATATGGAGCATTGTCACAGCACCCGGCGGTTGACCCAGGCTGAAAAAACATATTGAGGCTGGAAGATTGGAGAAGGATATCTTCATCCTCATCCTCGATAGAGTGTTTCCATTATAGGCAACTTTTTTTAACACTTATTCCGTGAACATCGAATAAAAGATGAAGAAAATATCTTATTCATTGTAACAGTTATCAATTGCAACTTTATTAAAAGAACACCAACTGCTGGTAATTGCAAAGTTCTTGAGAAACAGGTATTATTATTGAAGGTGCAGAAAAGCAACATACTATTAAACTATTCAATATCATGATTAGATGACAATTTATTGTACTGATTGTCAGTTTAAAAGGAAACGATTCTATATTTGGCTTGTACATGACAATAACAGTAATTGGTAGGCCAGAAAGGAGTGGAGTGGCAGCATGAAATACTAGGTTTGCATGGTGAAAGCTCGTCAAGGTTAGGATGGGAGAGCTTTAGAGGTTTTACTAGGTATGCAGTGTGTGGATGGAAGATTTTAAAAAGGCCGGAGAATTTTTAATTCTGAAATACAGAGATCATCACAGCATTGGTAAAAAACGTAATTTTCTTATGAACCGTTTTATGACAGCATAATGGCGAATAATTGCAGTGTATTTTTTTTGTTTTTTTGTTCCAAGCCTACTCATTGTGAATTTGTATACAATTAATTACTATCCTTGAAAAATCGAAATGGTGTAATACACGCCTAACCAAAACATACTGCACTAGATGAAAATTGCTCAACACATTAAGTTTAATTCTCCATGCAAATGCAATCAACAACTTGTTGACTCAGCGTTAAAAAAAGTAACATCCCAAGATGTTTTATGGGTATTTTAGGTGAGAAAAGAGCATGTGTGGGTTGGGCTGAGGGATGAGACCCCTATATTGGGGTGCTCCATAAGGTGAAGTGTGTCGTGCAGACGCATTGTAAAACAGAATCATTTCCTATGCTCAGGGATTTATGCCCGCCTGAAAATGGAATCTTGATGACATCAAGTTCCTATTAACTGGTTGATCTAAATGAAAATTACTATTCTTAGAATCAGTGTGTATCATGCTCTAAATATCATATTGCATTTTGCATTTACGTCAATATCGTGTTCATAATGCAACAAAGTGAGATTTTAAGCTTCTTCGCATGAATATTGGCCATTCAGCTTTTAAAGTGATCTGAGCAAGCAACATGTAAGGACATTCCGTAACAAATACTATAATGTACAAACGCGCTTGCCTTTGATGCGACAGTTAATCAACACCTATATGTATTCAGGCCGAGTCTGAAGAACTTTTAACTCCATTTTCATCTATTCACCACAAAGCAAACACCAACCGGTGTTTGTTTATTCTGTACATTGAGCCACGTATTTTTCATTCAATAATCGCCATGTTGGAGCATTGAGCAGCATCTTTACATACACCGTCTGATGATCCATTGAAAGCATGAGTTCTCAGTCCCGATATTGAACCAGCTGTTTACTTCTAGAGCACGATGTCGTCTGTAACAAAAACACCCCATCGATTCACACGACCACGACGACGTTTGTATGGCACCACACGTTGTCTAGGGGGGATTCCGTGCATGCAAATATCTCGTTATACATGGCTTCTTCACAAGGTTAATTTGCATAGTCTCTAAACTTATTGAGGCGCATATAATGTGCATTCTTCGTTTGGCCTATTATAATGCACTGAGTTGGTGTCACTAGGTGCCTTGTTAAAGTTATCAAAGGTAGACATTCTAAAAACTGATAAAAAATATGAATATCGCAATCTCTACTATTAGATTATAGCTTCATTCTTAATCGATGCCAATGCTATGTAAATACCAGAAAGTCTACACTATTCTCTAACAAAAGATTACAAATTTATGTTGCACTACGACATGGAGAAGTAACACAATCCCGGAAACCCGGATCGCCCATTTCCGTGCCGCTCACCCAAGTCATTGTTACAATAACTGGCTGCAATATACTGCCACAAAAAACCAGCAGACGGCCACATGTACAGAAACAGCCTTAGTCGTCCTCGCTCACTGCCATGATGGATCATGCCCTCGACCACCACGAGCCTAGCAGTGAAGACTAGCGAAGAAGTTCTTGTTGCCCACAGGGAGCGTCTATCAAAGGCAGATGTTACACATAATAATAACTGCTATGCACCGTGGCTCGCGGCAGCCAGGCGTTGGAATGATTTCTCGTCACGATTACATGGCAATGGCCGTCTTGAGGGGAGCCGTGGTCATTACCGTACTTCATATCGCTCATGATGATGCAACCAGATACAGTAAAGTACATGTAGGGCTCGCTTATCATTGTTTAGGGGTACAAAAGGATTTCAGGAGTCAGAAATAATACTTCAAACTATTGACTTCTACTTCATATGTATAAGAAAATACTTGCGAATTTGTGACTAGAACGCAATAGTATTTGTAACTTTCTTCAATTTATGATCTAACATTGTAATGTTTCACGTAGAATTCCAACAGAAGTTGACTGACATTTCGGCAACACATGCAAAAAACATGGGATTTCGGCTTGTCACACTGGCATCTTTTTAGCTGCAGAAAACAGTGTAATACCACACACCGTGTTGCTGCTTTATCTACAGTCTCACAGTATCAATGATAGACGGTGGGCTAAAACAGCACGTATATAATACATTATAATGAATGAGCAATACATCTAATTATTCTATCTCTCACATTATGATATGTTATGATGAATAAGCAATACATTTTATCATAATTTCTCTCCGCTCATAAGAGATGTACACAAAATGAATTGGGAATTTCTCCTTAGGTCCTTGCATTGGACTTGGGGCTTTTACTTGTGAGGGTTCATAACCTAAAAACATGGCAGACAACTAAATGTACAAGAAACCTCTTTCCACTGTTTTTGTTACTTGGAGCATGTGCTTGACTGAGACCTAAACATGGCCGCCGTGACACCAGCTTGCCTTACTACTTAGCATCTTGTTGACGTGCTCACAAATTATAACAAAACAGTGGCATGTCACCGATACTGGTAAAACAAGTGATTGTTGAAATTACATAAGGTGTGTGTTACTATGTTTGGATGTCTGATGTCAACTTCTTAATGGGCTGCGAAACACAATAAATGTTGCATGAAATTCACCTCCCAATTTTGTGGGCTAATGTCGCACTGACTTCTCGGAAGAAGAAAAAAAAAAATGGCAAAGTGGAGAAGAGTGTAAGTTGAGATGAGTCGTGACAGGGATGGTTATTGGATGATTGATGCCTGAGATGGACACAAGCAGACGACTTCTCACTTACTTTGGATAACGTGTACATTTTCTGCACGTTTGGTGCAGTGGTTGGATCGACCACACACAAGGACAGTGAGAACGAATTATAGCAATTTTTCGCAAGTGAGATTATTTTCTCTGCTACACTAAATACAATATAAACAAGCCGAGAACACAGCAATGGATCGCAGCACTACATAATATAGTGCCAAGGTCAGGCTTTTATAAATAAACACAAAGAAATACTTGCAGATTGCTTCACCGCCAGACAGTATATCATACGATGTGTACATATAGGCGATTATCAACATAAATAATGGGTAAGTTATGAGTAAATAAAGATGGAAATGCACAAAAATGTACATTACTATAAACAAGCATTGAAGATTTGTTAATTTAGAACAAGGCGAGATGGGCAGTAAAGATGGCTTGCTGATGTTAAGTCTGTATCAGATGTAGGCCATTTTGCTGATCCTAACATGTGTTTATTCTAACAGTGCACCTTTTCATTTTTGATATCTGACAATATCCAGTTTTCTCAAAACAACAATCTTATACAAAACGTCTGTTATTTCCTGAAATCTATGATTAGTTTGTTCTTTATCTATTAGGTAAGACTCAACAGTGTTCTTGGACTGGAATGTGTTGAATAAAGCCACTTTTCAACAGAGAACATCCTTTTCATGAAGAATTTTCAAAAACATGGAAGCAATTACATTTTTTGTCTGCAATACGACTAAATCTTTCACAGCAAAACATGCACAGTATTTGTATAGAGAGCATTTCAATTACTACCATTACAACCAGATGCATGAAAGTGAAAAACAAAAGCTGAACCAGATGGTGAAAAACTGCTTTTATTTTTCATTTCTAAGAGATAAATGTGTTGCAAAATCTGCATAAACACTATTTCTCCGCCCTAAGTGCCTCGTAACACGACTTAAGCGCTTATTAAGTGCCAATTTCTGCAAGTTACAACACCTGGTTACCAGGGAAACAGCGCCTAGCAACACGAGCAGTGGGTCATCAAACCGGACGCTGACAATGCTGGTGACCTACAGTTACTGGCAGTCACCAAGCACCTGTTTATTACATACTCAAAATGCTTCGTTAAAAAACATGTGCAGCTGTTTACATTCTGCTCAACAGAAAATTCCAATTTGTCCCAGCAAATGAACAGGAAAGTATGCAAATGAGACCATAATCCAGGACCATAAAAGAATGCGGCATAACGTTGTATGTGTACAGAGCCTATTCATCGCTGTGCACGAAAGTGATGACGACAATGTTATCGGTGGTAAGCACAGGCAAGTAATGGACCCTTCCCAGGATGAGTATCGTAGTTATTATTCCGTGTGGACGCTGTAATAATTGTCACCATGGAAACATAAGCAATTGACACAGTGTTTATTGTGTACCCGCTTCGTGACACTTGTACCAGTGTCTTCTACTTCTAAAGCTCTCCGCCATAGACAGGCAGCATAGAGTGCAGTAAATATGTTTCTTGATTGCCAATCCATCGACAATAACAGAAAAAGCGTGCTGCAGTTGAATACCGTGGAAAAGCTCATTATTCGGGTAGCCTTGTGATCCATCTTGCTTTGTTTTCAGTCGATTCAATGGGGATTCCGAGGCTTGTTATGACAATTATTTTTTGCCTCGAGGTTACGGCCTTGTTCGCCCAACATTTGCTCTCGGACACCATCTGAACTTTACATTTGACCTTGCAACACCATCTATCAAAATGGCCGCCTTTGATATGACGCATTAATATAAGCAATTAACTTAAAAGCTTTTACAAGCTTAATAATTTTTTGTAATGCCAATATGAAATGAAGTTGATCAAATGTCATCATTTACATCATTGTATATGAAATACTATAGGACTAATGTGCACATCCCAACATTGGCTTTTTCATGTATGTCATTTTATTATTATAAAGTCATTGACATATGAATATAGTATAGTTCAATCACAACTCTAAACAAGTCACCCCTTATTCAGTTTTCAACAGTAATCAACACTTGAGCAAAAAGTTACAATAACTACAGTATCGAGTGACACCAATAATAGAGTAGCAGAGAGGATGACACAGCCTATCAAACACACTGTCAATCAAGGGTAATTATTGGGGGCTTATATTTTCCTCTAGTCATACATAGGACATTGTTCACTAAGGGACCCTCAATTACAGCTTTCATTTACAAAAACATTTCATAGCGTTTTATACTTGAAGAGACCTCATGAGTGTAGACTAACATGCATTATTTCACACACATATCAATTAAGCCACATTCCAACTTCTAAGCCACGCTTAATGCTATGTTATTAACTAACGACTTCACACAAAAAAGATATTTTAAAGCAACAAAATCCCTGTGTGCGCGATTCCCATGGCTTCCGCTTTCTGCTCATTGATCAAACATGACTGCATAATTTTTGCACTGCATACTTAGATCAATATCTGATTTTATCGCTAATCAAGGGAACATAAAGAGGAAGAAAATAGTAATGTTTCTTGCAGAAAACACACTTAAAATAGAGGGCAGCCTTGCCGAAGATCGAGACGTACTAATTTCGCCGACTCCACCTAGCTTTGGCTGGCTGGCGTTGTACATGCTAAACATGTGGGCAGCATGTAATCGGCGACCCGGTCTAGCGTGGATGGAGCCATTGTAATTTAAGGGACCCGGCTCCGGAGGATTAAACACAGTTTTTGCAGCCACCAACATGCTTCTTTCCATTAGGGTCAGATGGTGATTTACAAGTCTATTTATTTGGAATGCATTGTGTGGTGTGGGTCGTGGATCTGTTCGCCTTTTCCTTAACGCTTTTCTTGTACAATCACGTCTGCGGAATTTTATCAGGTAGCGATTGAATGTTCTTTAATTACTTCAGTCGACTATGATTATGCTTTGTGACTTTGGCGTTCGTGGAGTTCATTGCTATTAATTGAAGAAATGAAATGAAATTGATATAATCTTGTAACGTCATCGCTCGAACTACAGTGTGGTTAAAAAACACGAAAACCATATTTTCTTATCACACAATAACCTACCAAAAAACGAGTATTTTCCAACAAAGAGAGTCCAGCAAAACTTCATAAAAAATTTCAATAAAACAAAGCTTGCGTAATTTCTCCATCACGTACATCACGGACCCATCATATTCAACCCCCATAGTGAGCATATAAACGACCACGTTATAACTCTAAACATATAGCATTATCCGAGCCTATCGGGCTTTCTCCGCATCCACAAGACACCGAGACAGCGCTTCCATTATCTCCCACAATGGCGCTTCTGCTGTAAAGGAGAATAACCGAGCGATGGTATTTCCCCACTTATGCCGCGCCGCACAAATCACAATATACGAGCGAGTCACAATTGGCCGTCGTTAGGTTTTACGTGGCGCACAAGTGGCTTTATGGCGTATAACAGTTAGGCGATAAATGCCGCAAAATCCATTGGCACTTTATCGTGTTAGACACATAGTGCACCTTGGATGATCGTCCACTTGATACGGTGAATCTTGCCATTTGCTGTTCTTTATCAAATTGATTTGAGATTTCAGATGAGTAATTTGTTTCCAATATGCCAATACCTAGTTAATGTTATCACAGACGGATCGTGTGCTTGTTCAATGTAATAAGATCTGTGATATTATCACGGCTTTACTGCTATGAAATATCAATGTCTCATACATATTAGCACGGAAGCATTCATACAAACCAAAACTGGTCCATGGTTTGAGGGATATCAATGCAACCGATCCATTGTCTATCTATTTATAATTAATTCAAGGCAGCAAACTGACTTTGCAGCCAAGAAATCTGCCCGACAAGTAATGCATATATATGGCCATTACAGGCAGTATCTCGCACAATAAACTTGCTTTATGATATTCCGCACAAGAACTACGCGCCAAAAACACTCGTTTATGTCAACCAAATGTTAACGACAGCTTCATTTTCAGTCATGTACAATTTGCATTGATGACTTGCTGCTGCAATAATACCTGACCCCACACAAATGTTTGCAAAAATCCTAATTGCATTAGTCTTTTTGAAACATTTGAGTGTTTGGCGAGCGGATAAAAAGCCTGCTATTTGTAGAGACTATACCATATGCTATTTGTACATGTCTCACACTATGTTCACTGAAAACATTTAATGGGATCTGTCTGTTGGTAGAGGGACAAAGTATTTATATATGAATACTATTCATATTGCAAATGATATTTGCCAAACATAGCGACTGAGGAATTGGGGTTTGTAATCGAATTGACCCACAATGCTTTGTGCTCATCGCTATCTTAGCATGCTCAGTCAGGACAGAACTTCGGGCTCAGCTCAATCAAACAGATAACAGTATCACACACTGTAAACTCCCTATAACAATCAACTCTATAGGATACACATAAAAACGCTAACCAGAACGTAATTGACAATATTTGTCAATTTCTTCCAACACACAGAAACATGAACTTTTTTCATCACAATTATCAACTATACAATAAATATCCCAAGTAAAAAAAGGAGTGAGAGAAAGGAATGGAGAAAATCTAACCAAACCACAAAAAACATTAGCTTTTCACAAAGCTTGAGCACAGTCCAAAAGGTGCCGGCAGACGCAGACATGTTGTAGCCAGTGCGTCTCCCGCGGGTCATTACGAAATAACTGTGTCACTACACCTCAGTAGCTGCTAACTACACTATACACCAGCCACGGACGAGGCCTGCCGGAGTCCGTGGCGTCATAACGCAAGATTTAAATGCTGTGATTTTGTTGCAGGCGATCGTAAAACCGTGGGTATATGATGATTGGATATGTGTTTTTGGCGTTGCATCGACCAATTTGTGCTTTACAGGTGGCTATAAAAACCGCAATCCCCCCGTGTAATTGTAGTGTAGCCATTGATCCACTTAGGTTATTGATACCAGATATTGTAATTTCATTGAACTGTATGCTCAAATACCAGCTTCATTTGCATTTGTGCATGAAAGCACAACACGCATGAGTTTATGCTCACAAAAACTACGTCTGATTGGTGACAGTTGAGCACAATGCATGACGTTTTGTCGCTTGATGGAAACACCCCACGGGGGAAGTGTCAATACCTTCGCTTCCTGTTTGGGATGCATGATGGGATTGAAAATGCAATGCATTATGATAGCACTGCCACGGTGACCTTGGTTTGTTGCTTCTAAACGATGAGTTTCTCAGCGCCTTATTGCAAATCCTCGCTTGTTTGACTGGTCGCGTGTGAAACGTACAAAGTACCCTGCTATTTGACTTGCAAATCCCGCACCAAGTTCATCAGTTCTAGTTTGTCAGTATAAAAATGACAGGCGTTTTGCATATTGCATACACAAGGTATGGCTGCCCCTGCATACAATCTTACACCCAGCTCATAGCTCACCATATTTGTCGAGATGCTTTAAAGCATTCTATGGAAGCGTTATAGTGGTATTGCCCCATTCATCAGTTGGTAATCATGTAACATACAGTAAAAAGGCTGCTTTTCAAGTTGCAAAACTCAATTAATCTACTCAGGGGTGCAATTCGGTATGAAGTACGATTCCCCAGTGAGAATAGCACAGGCCATGGTGAAAATGTATATGTACACTGAACCTGTGGCATGATTAAATCAAAAACCTGAGTAGTTGCAATGGTTCCTGTGAGTGCGTATATGAACTTGGTGTCAAAAAATGTGGTCCAGAGGGTTACATTTTATGTTCTAGTGCACAGAGGCGTGAAATGGAAGATCTATTGTTTATAACTGTATTTGCTACTTTGCAAGAAAACTGCTTTTAACTCGCAAACATTTCGGTTTCTTTGTTGTTGAAGGAATACATATTAACGTTTTACAGTGCTGTGTTGAAACAATGACTCATGGAGAAAATGTAAAATGAAACATGTTGGCAACATTCAATATCAAACGAGAATCGTACACCTATTAATGTCGGTGATCACCTTCAAAACCCAAACACGATGATCTAATAATCTCCCATGATTGACACTTTGGTTAACAACTGGCATTTTCAATAACATCATCTTGCTTCGGACAAACTTCATCCCTATATAGATCAGAAAAAGTACAAATTTCCTCAGTAACCTTGAAATGTCAGCAGCAACTAATATGGCAAAGACTGCACCTTACTGTGCTCAGGGATTCCATTAGTTTCGACACATCTGCTTCAATGACCATCATTCATGCATGTGTAATAATAGAGCATTTTACTTTATATGCACTTACGTTACACACTTGCAGTCTATAAATAGACTGGTAAGCATGTATATACTCGAGAACTCAGAACCAAACAACATATGCCAATCCCATTAACGTTAAACCCCCGAGATTGAAACTGAAGCTGAAAACCCCGATTCCTTGAGATTTGTCTATTTCGGGCAGATAAGATTTCCTCTGGTACTTTGCATTTCGATTTCAAGATGTGATCTCCAATATGTCATGTATGGAAATAGACCAGAATAATGCCAATAAAAAGTCAGTTTTTTCTTCAAGCCCACATACCATATTTTAAGCATATTTTTTTTACTTTAGAATTCAAACTAGAGACATAATTCCACAATAAAGCCCATAAAAACCACATAATTGCCTAATTCCTCCCAGAATGTCAAACCAATTATTCCTGGAACCGACAATCACACAAAACAGTGGAACTCGATCCCGAAGATCTGTCAGCAGTAGCGGTGACTTTATAAAACATTCAATCAGTGATTGACAAAGACACAACAGCAAGTGTCTCAATGTCCAGATGTAGCTCAGATTTCTGCCTCCGACACCACCTTTTAGAGAGTTAGACAACCACATGGAAAGTGAATACCGGCTGCTTCTGATTTGGGGTAAGGAACACCCTAAATATGGTGGTGTAAGCTCTTTAAGTGGAGCGGGTTTGATATCAAACAGCATCTAGTGGCTTGTTTACATAAGGAAACTGGACGACCAGCAACAAAGCCGGTAAACGTGTGATGTTATTAAGAACCCCTGTATGAAAACACGCCGGTAATATTGGTTTAGGCATCGTAATACCAGCATTTAACTTGCAGACGACATATTAAAAGTTAAAAAGCTTCAACCCTTGTATAAACATGGCTGAATGAGCCCTAAAAGGTGCTTACGACTTCCCATTTATAACGGGTGGAACAATAGTCGGTAATGAAGTGAAAAGTGAGTTGTTATTTGCCTGTGAATGGGTGCCTTATTCATGACTTACATTGACATGTGTAAGTAAAGTCGCCCTATACTGCTAACTAGGTTGTTCTGTTTGTTCTGCAGGTCAATTGAAATTGGTCAATCTACTGATCCAATATTTTCGCTGTGACTTTGGTTACTTACTGGCGGTGGTACATTTGCCCTGCCTACACTCGCCCTGTCACCAGAATCTCACACCACAAATTACCATGTAGACACTTCAGTAATGAGCCTAAACGCAAACAAGACTCAGCTTCCAAAACACACCTCTTCTCTTGTGGGACTTCAAAGTGAACAGAAACAGACTTGACTAGGATGCCTTGAACTTTAACCCAACTTTAAACTCAGCAAATAGATTTCATTATAGAAGCTGACCCCAACATCTGGGATACCAACAGTTTCAATGGTGCAAATTCTCAGCAAATCATCTGTCACTAGACACCCTCCTCCGATCAAAGTCGTATTAAAATCTTTTGCTGTGCCGTCACCTCTACCCAGTGCACCTTCCCTCCCAGCAGGCTTTGTACCACCCAGTCCCTAACTACCATTCTCCTTTCAGCACTAGAAATGGCCATATCATAAGGCCAGACCTTCAAAAAAAATGCAGGTGAACATTGTGAGCCGTGATGACCATTACAGTGGTGGTCTCAATCAGAACTGTCAGTGAACCCAGACAACATAATGACAAATAATCATGGTGATAGAGCGCTGCTATAAGAATCCTTTGTGATTACAGGACGTTATAATTGCCGCGGGCAGTATGAACGCAGCACCAGTGAGGTGGGGACTCCGCGCTGTGGTGAAGTATATGCCAACTTGGTGGCGGCAAACTTAATGACAGTGATGTGTCTCAAGGCAAACGTTCGGCTTGGAAAAAACAACTCTATTTGCCCACTGCAAACACAAATGTGGTTTTCTTGTGTACCTGGTACCAAAGCATTCAACCAAAGTCCTAACAAGTGTGAAATTATACATGCGACTCTATGAGAACGATAATTAGATGAACTGTTAGAACATGAGCTATGATTTTGGCCCGGTGACTTATGACATCCTCTGGTCATGGCGAACAGGGCGGCTTTGTTGTTGAAATATATCTATTTCCATACACAATGTACATATAAAGGGAGAGTGCTGGCCATAATAGATAGCTCCTGCCAAATTATTTACAGTCATTATTTTCCAGTAAATTGAAATTCTAAAGGCAAGTTTATGGACGTAAAAAATGTACTTTTCTAGACCTGCTGACAAATTATGGCAGAAAATTGTCGGTTTAATTAAACTGTTTGTCGCCACATACTGTAGACAAAAAAGGCTGAATAAATACATCAAAGTGTAAATAAAGGGAAATTAAGGGCTGTGCATAGAAACATGAGCCTTTTCTCATGCTTGTTCAACCATTTTATTATTTACATTACTTCAAGGTAAAAAATAACATGCAGGTTGCAACCCATTTCTCACATCAAAATAAAGTGGGTTCTTAGATTTATGTGGGCAAATATCGCAATTATACTGGTTTATTTGTTGGTTTGAATCGTATATAGTATGATAGTTTGCTTTTAAAACGGACAACCACGAGATCAAGATAAAATATGGCTGTATTTTGTCTTTGAGAACTGTAGGTCTGCTCCCTGCCGAGAAGTGAGAGCAACAACATCAGCACCTATAATGCTGTATTATCACCCACAGGCCCACCTGCGGGTTTATCTCCGAATGTATAAAGCACAGAATGTGTCCACAAATGGTTAGGTGTCACTCAGGAAATGTTAAGGACAGTATTGTGTCACAAAAGAAATCAGTGAAAATGGTCAGTTGTCACACCTCCAAGTTCATGTTGACACATAAAAGGCCTTCACAATCGCTAAGAGTGCCACCTAAATTCATTAGAAGATTGCTTTAAAATGTCAACTCCCTCAAAGAAACCTAATTTCCTTAATGGAAATTCAAAATACTTTTAGATTACACACGGCATCGTAACATTATTACTGATGTGTTTGTCTTTGGGTTTATCATGTAATCATACGAGCAGGAAAGCAAGCCTAGAAAAAATAAAAAGCGATGACTCCATCCTTTTGAATTTCAATAAAAGAGTCATTGTATAAATCTCGATCGTTCCCTTATGAAAATATCCGATAACTGCAATTAAAAAAGGCTTGTCATATGACATGGTGTAATAGACATCCCCCAAAGAGATAACCATAAACAAAGGAATGCTGTTGGCTTTTCATTCCTTGCGCACATCCTAAAGTTTCCTAAAAGAGATACCATCATCCTTTTTGAGAGAACAGAAGATGACTGTGTAATTCAAACCTTGTGAAACTTCTCCTCAGATCAAAAGATTGGGAGCACGGATGACACCGGCAGCCAACTCTGTTATTTGGCTTCCAACCTTGAGGACATTCTTCATTTGAAACTATCATGCTAAACTTTTAGTTCAAATCGATTAACTTTCAATGAAGATTCAGCCAACCAGCCGCCATTGTGATTAGTCACTGATGAGATGGATCGAATTCTAAATGTAAATATTCATTTCTAAGTCAGAATAATCACCAAGGGAGTTGTAAATCTGACACTGTTGTCATTCAGTGTTCATTGCGCCACCACAAAAGTCCAGCGAAAGTGCCTCTCTCCTATTCCTTCGTCTTGACCATCGTCGCCCATGCGACTGCGACATCTGTACTGTGTAAGTCGACCCAAACAACAACCGCAACACGATCGCATAATTACCAAATGGCAGCAACATCATCGCAAGAGATAAACATAAACTTTATTCTTCAATGACCTCACTGTGATGTAACCAGGGTAACATGAACAGCTTAACAGGAATGTGGCCACAATCCCATATAAATCATCGTTCTTAAGCTGTTGGGTCATGGCTGGCAAGATAGGGCCAAGATGAATAGAGGTAAGATATATAGAGCATAGAACCCCTCATCTTCAGCAGACTGGTTCAAGGGTGCAGTATTGTGCCTGCAGGAAACGAGTGTCAGAGGCTGCCATCAAAAAGTCATCTGCATATGCAAAGCAGTCCTGGGCACACCAGCTGCTATGTTCAGTGGCTAAAAAACCTGACATATGGAAATTATCTAATTGCCCTGTAATTGGGTATAACTATGCTATATGTGTGAGTTATTAATGTTACGTTTCTTAAATCATTTAAATTGCAATATAAGTACAAGTGTGTATGTACACTACAGACCACATGTTGCCTGGACGACTTTGTTTCAAATCTCTGATAGAAATAAATCATTGATCATGTTGATGAATTGACCCACACTTAAATATAGCACATTAAGTTAGCAATATGGTAACACTACAAAACGTTTGAGAGGCTATGAGCATGGAAAATAGACCATATTGATGGTCTCAGGAGCATATTCCAACATGCAACAATTCCATTAACCATCTCAGTCTGTCGACCAATGACGTCTGTGCCCCCCAACCCCTTACTTTGAAGCGGTTGCCATGAATAGGCAGCATCGTATCTACCCTCCACATAAATACAGTCTGTCATAGAGACAAGAAAAATATGCCACTTATGTCTCCCTGCCAAATGCTATCATCTGTGCAATGATAATTGACGAATATTCTTTTGAAGACCACCTTGATTTCTCTCTGTCAACAGCTTGTGTGTTTGCTAGACCTATTCAATATTCATAAAACCAGCCTTACGGGCATCTAGATATACAAATTAAAAACCGGCTACGAATTCCATGTATAATGAGCTTCTACTGCTTTATATTTCACTTAGTAATAATAAGAGCAATAAACCAATCATAATGATGAGGTAGTCAATTCTACTGATTGTTTTACAGCCTACAATCATAGTTTCTCGCTTCACGCCTGTTTAAGTCATAAAACTGGCGGAATGAATCCAGAGATCAATAGTAATCAGGGCCAATTTTGACACTTGTACAACAAATTATGCATTCATTGATTGTGCTCTATACCAACAGAGTATTAATTTGACATGAGTATTCTCCACCATGTTATTCTAGTTCAGTTCACTACTCGACACTGTTTCCTTTGCGTCTGATATGATAACAGCCCAACACCTGTAGTGTGTGGAAACAAAGTGCACATTTCCTAAAATGCTATGATAGTCCCGAAACGTCATTAAACTTCATTAGCGTAATTTTCCGCTTCGGAAGTATCCCAACAACTAGAATTGCATGCCACATTTCTCTGGTAGAAAGGAACGCTGGCCACTTAGTGTACAATGGGGTAAAGGATTATGGTCTATTATCTCCGCAATGTAAGCACGCAAACCTCACACAAACCCAGTGTCCACCACCAAACGTCCACCAACAGATGGGGGCTCGATTACATCAGCCTTAATTTGTTCTAATGAAGCGGTCCTCCCTGGGGTCTTTGAACAACGGGGCTCAAGCTGAGGTCATTACCAAAAGTACAATACATCAGAGGTTTTGTAGCAGTACCAACCAAGTCTTGTATTTTAACAGGTTTTCACTGATCACAGAAAACTGTTAGACAGCAGGTCTCAATAGATCAGAGGCTCCATTGACAAGTGCAACTCTGCAGTGTCAGAAGATTGGATAATTACTTGTGTGATATTGTTAGCACGTGATTAGTTCTATGGTGGGATCAAGTGTCACCACAACAATATAATTTGAGAGGATCTAATCAAACACTGCCTTCTGGAATCACAACATATGTTCCATTTCTCATTAAAATGCCATTATGCAACTCATCATGAGCTCCAAGAAGCTGCCACCTCACCTGCCTGTCTGAGGGAGTGGCCCCGTGTATTGTTGTGCCCACTCTTTCCACACATGCCAACCTGCCAGGATTCGGCTCAGCAATTCACAGGGATGTGCAATAGAAGGAACCATCCTGTTTCTTCCATATACTACCATCAAAAATCATGTAATAGTAACACATGATCTTTCTAGCAATATTACATTCAGCACGGCATGAATGGCAGTTGCAAAACTGCAAGCAATAACTTGCGGTTTATGATCTTTAATAGCAAGGTTTCTGAATGAAAATGATACTTTGCATCTATCACCATCAACGGCAGTTGCTGATTGCATCGGAAATCTTTCAAAGCATGCTAATATTTCAAGCAGCAAGTTTGACAACTGGGAGAGGATTAACTGATAGTGAAGAGATATCAGGGCATTAAGAAAACATGAGTCTCACTAATCAGGCAGATGGAGCTACTGTTTGACCAGCGGTCAGTCCCAACGAGGGCGACGAGGGAATGCCTTGCATAATGGGCATGGATGAACACAAGTCTCATAAGTATAGGATTAGGCTGCTATGTCAATACACGTACATCATTGGTGAACTTCAGAAGCAGCCACATGCCTGTGTTGCTGGCGACTGGCTTCGGATCAGTAGTGATTTTAGAGTCTCAAATCAAACACAGATTGTCAAGCGCCTCTGTCAAGTAAGTAATGATAATCTCCTAAGCATGACATCTCCTGTGATAAACCCCATACAAACTCATTGGCTATGTTCGAGGATCAAGCCCGCTTCTCTTCTGATGCCCTGAGACACGAAGTGACCTTTTTTTGTCAATCTTGTAGCCCATAGCTTAAGTACAAGTGTGCAAACTGTCTTATTAAAACGGAATGTTTGCCAACTTGTATCAGCTTCTTCAAAGTGGCAGGAAATCTGCTATGTAAAGATTTACACTGATTGCATCAGGGCGAATTGGTATCATCACTTTGGACGGAGAGAGACCTTTAGGATTTCAACTGATAGGCATCCACGGAGTTGAAACATACTGATTGTTGAAATTTATACTTAAGTTGGAACACATTGACTTTGTAACTACTTCTTAGAAACTCTTTTTACCTTCCAAGCGCTTAAGGCAAATCGTTAACGTGAAAGAACGCATCACATTTGGATCTATACCCAAGTTACTGATGATTATTATCTATTTGTGGCTCAAAGAGAGCAAGTAGAAATGTCTTACATTTATGTACTGAATATTGGTGCAGCACATGATTAATGACTACATGTATTACGTAACTATGGGTTTTCATCATAATAATAAAAGAATTGCCTATCTACCACATGACATAATTTCTATTTTAATAAAAGAAGTTGCATGAAATAACAACAGCGAACTCTTAATTTTTCATTATTGCACTCAGTTACATTAGACAAATTAGTGAAATGTTTGAAAAGACAAGCCAGAAAAGAATACAGACAGTTCTGTTCTTCATACAAGAATTCCTAAGATCTGCACCAAATAACCTAGTTAGCAATGGTGAAATGATAAAAACTGATGTGGTTTCGAGAGAAAATGGGGTAGGCTCACCCAACAACCCACCCCTGGATCTGCCAGAGTACCGTATATGACCATCCAACTGCCCACCCTCGTGTAACAGCCCTCCCCCCATCTTTTTCTTCAATGTCCTTAAGAATTATGTAGTAACTGCACTTTTATGTAACAGCCAGTTTGAGAAAATTTCAATTTAACGGCCTTGGGCACTTGGATGGTTGTATATGGTACAAATGTGGAAAGCTTTTTTAACAAAATATAATGCTTTTTGTGGTGTTACTTACCCCTTGTGCTGAGCTGTTGGCTCCGTTGAAAGTGACCCAGTTGAGCTCAGGCTCAGCTGCCGTGTCATAAAGCGTCACTGAAAACAACAGCAAATGTACGTTAATAAAGGGTCACTTTTTCATTGTTCCAGGTTCCATGATGTTTCACTCTCGCTTACTGTCCTTATTCGTAGTGTAGGTCTTTAACGAACAGAGCATCATCTGGTTCAGTAATGGTAATGAGTTTTGGTTCTTTCTGTCCAATGACATTTGGTTACCATCAATAAAATCTGAATGTCAGATTTCTACTAGTTTATGACCTGGGCAAAAAATCTAACTTTTTATGTTTATAATGTTCACTTTTGTTGATGACAGTTAGTCTAGATAAAAGATAGACATAGTCACGATCTGTTTTGTTTGTATTGTTATGCTATTCAATATGTATCTATCTTCTAAATACATGTATGTATCTATCAATGAAATATCAAAACAAAATCATAAAATTACATTGTGACTTAAGAATAAATAAACCCCCGCACAACCATCTAGATTAAATGTATATGATGAAATTAAATTCTACTATTCAAAGTGTTATTCTAAAATTGCCAAAATGCTATAATGAAAAAGATAATGATAATCTCATCTGACATCCACCATTCAGCAATGAACCTTTGCTAAAAAAATACCTACCCTTATTCTTGACTACATCTATTGAAAACAGATTTAAATTAAATTCCTTTTTGGTACACGTAAGCTTCTATCCTTCAAAGTAAAATATAAACTGTATGTACTACTATGAATACGACTTTATATCAATGAACATGATCTTACGTGTCAAAATGTTTACACTAACCTGTAACTGTCTCTTCTCCCCTATAAGCCATACGAGTTGAATTACTATAATTTGAACACCTCTTTACTACATTGTTTTAAATATCTCCTTTTAATTCCTTACCTGTGACAGGGTCCTGCGCTGCGACCAAGAGGCTGCAGGCTGTCAAACCCAGTAACACAACCCGCTCCATCTTAGTGTATCCTTGCGCTATTCCTTTAATACTATGGGGGGCCTTGGCCCATTATCATTGAGATGCGTTACAAAGTCCAAGCTGTATGTTGCAAACTGCCCTCTAGACGTGCAGGTTAAATCCGAGAGAGGTGACTCCTGATCGATAGAATCATGTCGCTTTGAATGAGTGTCAATACTGCGCTTTGCTACGCTCTTGAAAGTGTTCCGAATTTACCTATATTGGGAAAAAATCGGGTTCTTATTAAAAACATAGATCTAAGTTTCAATTTCAAAACATAATAGACTGGAAATAAAAATCTCACATTTTAGATGGTTTATAGTTTGGTCATTCTTCTATTCTATCTCTTTGAATTACAAAGAGATCCCCAGCACACATAAACATACGAAATCGCCACATCATGACACAGAGGCTGAAGACTTGAGCAGAATCTGATGCCAACATAACGTAAGACCGCTCTTCTACGAGTTCAGATCCCATAACAATAATTCAGACAGACCAGGCCTTGAAGCCCCGATAAAAGCTAGTGGTCCCTGGTGTGAAAAAGGTGCTGATTAACTCATAAATCTGACTCGATAGAGGCTAAAAAGCTGAGAACAATACAAAGAGTCTGCCTCTTGGCTCGACTGATATGAAAATATGCAACAGTCATCAGTTGAGGCAGGAACTCTACTGAAATCACACACTATGTGTGATAACTCGGCATCTCCCCTCAAAATCTCAGAGGAATTCAAAATATCTGACAGAAATTTATAGTCCTTTTATCCTCACATTGAATCCTTCGTTGCAATCATCAGCATAAAAAGTATCTTTTGAGAGCACTAAACTTCATGCCTTTTAAGACGGAAAAAGCAACTTTCAATTGAAATTATGTTATGAACTTGATGCACAAATAATGTGTATTTGCTTAACTCTCATCACAATTAAAACTGTACTTGCCAAAGTACATAGCTGACAGCGATGTTTACAATGCGTGATTCTCTCTACACGGCCTATAGAGACATACACGTAAATTACATGGAGATAAGTGTCAATGACATCACCACTGCTGCCAATATGGCCGTGCCTCGAAGCATCGGCAAATACGTCTCGCAATTAAGCGCTATTAAATTAGCGAAATCAATACATATTTGTATCTGACAACATGAATATCTTGTCTGGCTCGGACAACAATCCATACAAAGCGGTGTTGATCTACCGTCTTTACCAAACTGGTGCAATGCTCTTCCTCTTGGTGTCATGTCCGTCCATGAATGTTTGTGAAAATAACGAAAATATATAATAGCATTCGCTACATGACACTTTGAACAAAGATTGTTCACACAAGGGTGACGTAGTTATCTCATAATTGATCGAGTCAATGAATCTTATTGTGTGTGGCTTTCTTAAGTTAAACTTCTAATGTGTGAAGAAATGATCTTTGAATAATAATGCTCACATGAAATGACATTGGATAGTGTTAAGCTGCAAGTTGAAGATCTTCACGGTTATATTTGGTAAACAAGACAACAGGAAGATTGTGAAAATCATGTCAAAATAAATAAAAGTCAGCAATTTAAATATTCCATATGACTTCAAGTGAACCATTCATGCCTATGCATTAAACCAACCAAAACTCAACATATAAACTTGCAAAATCACTCCAGTACAAAAAATTTCAAAACACAACCCTAGTTTTTCATATCTCCCAATAGAAAGTAAGAATATGAGAGGTAGTATGGCCCAAAATATCCCGAAACTCTGGTGTGGTCTCTTGAAAGCCATTACAGAAGGGGTAAAATTGAAAAATGGCATAATGGAGAGAGTGTTGGGGCAATATTGCACGGAGCTGTCAGGAAGCATGACGTACGAGGGGCCGGGCTGGTGTCAGGCCAACACCATGTACCAGCCCGATTTCACCCTGCTACGCAAACACCAGGGTTCAATAGACTTTCACCCCATATTTTAGCATATTGGAACGCTTATTTTTTCAACGGATTATCTTTGCCAATAACGCGCTCTATCAAAAAGCACTTGTGCTCCCCATGAATGAACTCTCCTCTTCAGTCATTAGCTAACAAGTATTAATTATCCTAATTAATGCACTATCTTAATGGCCCGTGCCGCTCAGCCCACAATAGTGCATATCACCAGTAAATACAGTGATTAGATTGAGTATTCGGCAGAACGAGCGAATTAGGGTGATTTGCTCAAATGATGGACGTATCTCCATTGATGGCCGCAGCACATTTCAATGGGCCAGCGGATTTAACATGGCAGTTATGGGATTCGGGTCTATTGTCCATTGTAGTGTGCGTGTTGGCTGGAGGTATCGCTGGCTCTGATACTGGTTTTAGTTGTACCGAATTGCTTTGGGACTTGAGTTAGAATCCATTTGCTTAGTATAGAATGATTCCAGCAGAACTTATCAAATGCATTAATAGTGACATTATAGCATTGATGGCTTATGATGAGAAGCAAAGGCGGGGTAATACTGTACATTTTCTAATATCTTTGAAGATTACTTATTCAAAGTCCTGGATGTTATTTTAGGGTACTTAGGATTACATTATCATCTTATAATTATATCATAAATAATAAACCTACAAAATCATGCAGTTAAGACCCCATATTACGATGCTAAACAGTGATTCTAAGCAAACAGATGCACATAAGACACGCAATGTCTTCTTTGTTACAATCAAGATGATCATCTTTAATGTTAAACGCCCCATGGGTTACTAATACCTCTTCACTATTAACAGTTTCCTCTTCCCAATACATTTTCTTTGCGTGAATTATAAGACGAATTGTGTTTCTACAGGATTATAAGCTCTTAGCGGGGAGATTCTTTATCAACATAGCTGTTGAATTACAACTAGTGTCTAAGTAAGCTAAGTCAGACATGAAATCTCTTTGACAGAAAAGAAGTAAAGTAAATGGAACGGACAATTTAATAACAGACTGACTATGCCTTTAAAATAGTAATGGCATCTCTGACCTCCATAAAATGCACCAAAGGTAGATGCCTATTTCATTAGAAAAGTCACCATGCACATCTAATAGCCCTGGACTAGAGAAGGCAGAAGTGCTACTTATAATGATGGGGCAAATTCTTTCAACACTCTCATGTTTTGGTTGGCTAGTAATGTAATATTTTGACATTTACATAAAATAAAAGATTTTGAAATTTGAGTCCCTTGAAATAATAGCTTTAAAAATTGGCTTAAAATGACATTTTTCAGAATACGCTTTTTTTCAGATCAAATGAGAAACGTACATTAGCTCCTACATGACCTACATGTCGTCTGTGTAGTTTTTACTGTGAAATCGAAAAGAAAAATTTAACAGTCATATATTCGCACACACAATACAGTCTTTACATCCATTGATCCTATGCATTTCAGTTGAAAATGCCAAAACCGTCTTTGACACGGCAAAAACACATCATCAATATCCTTTTAAAATCCTCAGATAGAAAGCCTATGAAGATAAAAGCAAGAGAAAATGCCTTATACCGTGCTGCGAATATCACATGGGAATGCAGCAGATGTGGCGGTCTCAGCTTGTCTTATACGGACATCCTTGAGACTTCGTGAATATCCAACACACAACTTAAGCACCAGATTTACAGCAAAGACTCATCAAGCACCTAGCTTCAAAGAAATCCAGTATTACTGTTAAGACTGTATCCAATTACAAAGTTGTATTTAACTCATTGGTAATTGAAAATGATGTAAAGCAAATGTCATTACTTCAAAAGCACAAATCTGCTAATTGTAATTTCTGAATTTCGTATACCGTATCATTCTTATTCAATCAAATCATTTCTTTTGCTTATCATTGGAAATTCGAGTATCACATATTTGCCTTCATTCAATTTTGCCATGCATAAAAACTATCAAAATACATGTATGACAGCTCGTGTCTCAAATAACATTTCCATATGCTTCCATTCATCTATTCAATACTGACTGTTCCGAACAGGAATTGTGCTTTTTAGACTAGTCCAGATCGGCACAAAAGTTTAATCTTTGCACAGACAATGTCGTCCTGCCATAAATCCTGGCTTCTTATTTCCATTTCACAGAAATCAATGTCACCTCTTCGCAAGCAGACGACTTTCTACAATGGCCATATTTTCTTGCATTATCCAGTCCACTGCCTCCCGCACTCAAGATCAGCCTGGCTCAGCCTCAACCAGTAGTTTGACTGAACGAACAATGCAGCACCTACCAGGCTCACCAGCTTATTGCCGCACAAGTCCCACTGAACGTACCTCGAAGGTTTGCTGTCAATGGGTTGTGAGTGTCGACACAGGTGGTAGCCAGTCAATAAAAGTGAAGTTACACCATAAACCTTTTACCTCTGATTTTATATATACTACAATGGCAGACGCCTATTTCTTCTTCTTTCAGTTGATGAACGCGTAAGTGTAAAACTGGGCTTTATAAAGGAGAGATTGTCATTGGCAACAGGTGCAAAGCAGAGTGGGACGTATTTTACACAGTAGCTGTCCAATTATAAATTACATAACGAGGAGGCGGACCTTTCACATGGCTTCGTTCTTGAAATAGTTTGACCAGCATTTCACGTGAAAAGAATCCATAGAATTCATTGAACAAACGCTACTACTTCAAGGTTCCTTCGAGGTCAGTTTACTCTGGATTATCATTGTATTTATTCGCCATTATTAGCCATGAACAGCAGCGGTGACAATATTTGTTTATCATTAAACCCGTACAATTGTCGCTGACAAGAGAAGGATCTGCTTTCCATTCATAACTGTCGCCGTAAGTGCGTTTCATGGAAAATGATAGTCATTTAATCCTTTACCAACGGTAACCCAACACATATTCCGTGTCTTGATCCCACCACCTTTTGGGCAGAAGTCACATATGGTCACATTGCAGGGGCAGTGATATTCTCTGTCCACGTTTTTCAACCACTAGCTTATTCAGCTGCTGATACTTGGAATTTCATAATGGAGCTTTGGAACGGCGCGCAAACGGTCATCGGAAAATTGACTTTTCAAGAACTTCAAAGCAGCCGATAATTGCTTTAAGCAAGCGTTAGATTTTAAATATTTAACTGGGCCATTTGGCTACTGCAAGTGCCCACTGCCCATTGGTGAAAACCCCGACGTAGTTGTTAGACTAATGGCTTTCCTTTCAACCTACACAACCTAATAACAATGTATAAGTCTCAGGCGTCAATCACAACATATCATGATTGGAAATTAAACTGCATTGAAGAATTCGAGCTATGCCAAACTCCCCTGGGAGACAACTAAGCCACTAACATCATGATTTGCTGCCCATAATCCAATCATACACTCAATATATGTGGCTTTGTCCACGTCAAGCACCTTCACCTGACACGAGCCCCGATGTCTTGCCACAACACAGTGTCAGCCTCACACCCTGCTCCATTGTTCCGGTCACACCTTCACAATGACCCTTTACACGCCTGTCCTAATCTTTACCTTACCATTTGGCACCATGAAAGCCGCTGGTCATGTACCTCTGGGCACTAATGAATATAGGTGGTCACTGTATGACCTGTTATGCAAGACGTGCTATTTCGTCTTTGTTGGCGCCTTGGCCATGTGCTGGACATGCACTACTGCTGGGCAGAACAATGGGCTTCTATTTGGAAACTGTGAATTTTAAATAGCCGCCATGCATTTTGATGAAAGGCACTGATGATAAGCAGTCCATGCATTGAGGGTTGTGATGGCAGCATATTAAAAGGCTATGTATATGCTGATTTCAATGTGCCGTATTGTGCGGTTTCTTGTATCTGTGACACATCAGTATGGTACCAATGCTAGTGACACTTGTTTGAGATAGAAGCATCCCAAAAGACTACAAATTGTTTGATCAATATGCGTTATTGATGTACAAATGGCACGGTTATGATATCTACACAGCCTGTCATCTTGTACTATAAGATGCACTTCACTTACCCTATTGAGATTTCTAGTGAATGAGAGTAACGCAGATTCGATGGACATAGTACTGATGATATTTAAGTGAACAGTAGAGAACAGCAGTAAGGTTTCCACTTTAGTACACAATAAAAATGGTCCTAATAATAAAGTGGCTGATCATACCTTTCATTACATGAGCGTAACAATGTTTTTGACAAGTCTAACAATAGACGTGAGATAGCTCGACACACGTTACCTTTATACAACTGCAAGAAATCGTAATCAACTGTGAAATATATTGACTTTGTGTTCATATGCTATGCTTGGTTACTTTTGTTTACCCCCTGTATTCTGAAAAGGACGTGCATTCGGATATTAATTAGACATTTGTATTCATACTGCATGAAGTAGTAAGATAGCGCATTGAGGACACCAACTATGTGTCCGCTATTCGTGATAGTTCACATGACAATTTGCTATTAGAATTCCATTTCATATGCTAGAACGATGAATTTAAGATAGGTAATTATCCGGCTGGTTGAATATCTAATACTTTTCAATTCATTATAGCAACATCTCTGCATGATACACAGCGGTTTTAAAGTTATGAGATTTATTAACGTTTCTTTATCATACTACATAAGTACTTGTATAAATCTACCTCAGGCTATAAGTTTATAAACAAAACTAAACTCATGAGGGATGGTTAAGTCAACCCATCGATTTTCAGGATACCAACGAATTCTACTGTCATTATTTCACGCTTCTTTCAAACTTTGGTTTTCGAACAAAAACATTAACCAAGAAAAGATAGAAGTAGACACAATTTCTCATTCAATACAATCCTATTTCCTTCTGTCTATCCATCAGCCTCGTTAGCAAAACGGCAACCTGCACAATAAGCAGCCTCTGCATAATCCATGACAGAGCAGCACGCGCTAATCGAGGCTGATCGATGCTGCGAGCACTGTTTGTGCTTTATTTTCTCCGGATTGAGTTGATGATGATTAGTTAATGATATTAGGCCTGCAGGAGTACGAGATGTCTTTATCCCTGTGTATTAGGTTTACGCCAATATGTATTTAGCCGTAGATTAATGCACAGCCCGAACGGATTTCATCAAGGATGATGGGATCAATCCAGAATTTATTACGAATCATGCTGATTGAAAACTCGCTTTTGCTTATAGAAACTGCTGATCTATTGATATTAAAATACTTAAGGAAACATTTATTTCTGGCAATGTTATTTCAATGTATGTATGAAAATGAAGCGATACAGCACAATTGAAGAGCAAATGCATTGCGTTTGTGCCACCTTGTAAATGTCGTCTGCCTAGTATCAGGTGATGAAAGAACACTCGCCAGAACTTATCTATACGCTCCATACTTGAGATTTATCCCGTGCCAACATAACTCACTTACTTTTACACCATTTTCCTTAAGATTGCACTTTGTACCAATGACAATTAAACTCGAAGTAAAACTTGTTATTTAAATTCATCATGTCAAAAATGTGGCTTTTCGCTTAAATTTACAAAAAAACTGATATAAACAGAATTCTTGTTTTCACACGTCCTTTGTTTATTGCCAATTGGTTATTTTGTCTTCTGCTCAATATCACAAGAGGCATTTTTTGCAAATTATGTTGTTAGTTTTGCACGAAATGTCCAGCCAAAAAGCAGTGCGCTGAAATGAACAGCTTATTTACAGGGAGGATGTTGACAATTTAATGGTTTATTCCTATTTGCATTGGCAAGAATCACGTTTGATATGTCAAGCAAATTTACATCACATTGAATTTGTTAGTCGTATTTTATCAGCATCCCTAATAGTCTAAAACATAAAGTAATTTTTTTTAAAGCACACATAACAAACCTAAATAAAGCAATATGGTGAGTGACAAAAATGTTTGCAAATAACATCAAGTAGAACCTAACATCAAGAGAAAAATATGTATGAAGATACCATATGATTATAAAAATAACATACTAGCAAACGCTTTCTTTATATTTACAGCTCTTTCTTCTTGCATGCACACTATCGACTTATAAGCCTCGCACTATTCGAGGCATACTTTCATGCATTTCTGCTAGATTAATTTTTCAAGGCTCTCCCATGCACACAAGATGATGTCTTGATAAATATGCCAACACCATCTCCTGCCTTATTCTGTACCGTATACAGCAACCACTACATGCATGAAATTGTTTCTATTTGTATGGCACATAAGGTTGATTTTCACAGAAAATGAGTGTATATGCTTTTGGAATAGCGCAATCAAAGCGTAACTCAATTCAGAGGTGTTTTTTTTCTTTTCAAACCTTGTGTATACAAGTTTTACAATCATTTGTATGCTCTTGTGACTGTACATCATTCATATACATCTACAAACAATAGTTTTTTGGACATTTAGTCAAATGATTCTGATACAAGAGTGAGTTATTAATTGAAAAACTAAATCAAAATCATAGTTAGTTTGTTTTGTAGTGATGACAACAAACTTGCCCAAAGACTGAGTCACTTGTGCCGTTATCTGGAGGCGGAATACATCACTGGAACTATATCTTGGGGAGGAGGAGGGACAAACTGGCAGCTGAGTGATGTGTCATTATCATTTAGTCGAGTCAACATTGGTAAGGGAATTATAGATGAAGTTTGCCTGCACATACACGGACATCCAGCATAATCAATTTTTCTTCAATTTCGTCTCAATAATAGATTGTGTCTGTTTCGCATTCAACAATACTGAGGGTCTTTGGAACCATTGAAAGTGTATTTATAAGATAGTTATCAATTTTCACATATTTCTTTATATAAAAAGCATAAATAGTTTATTAACAATACTGGAAGATTGTAAGCCTGGAAAAAATGACTTCACTTACATGTATACACAGATATACCGGTACATAACCTCCACAATCGTTATGCAAATTTTCACTATTTCAACTAGTCAAAATGTATCAAATTTTTATTCTACAGAGTTCAGCACCAAGGTCCTCAATCATCGTATAAATCCACCTGATTCACAACAAACCCACCATCGAAGCTGAACACCAATTCTACGATTCATGAATTTTTAACGTCCAGCGAAACATTATGCCTCCCACATGTGTAATGCCTGAATTCCAGTCCATAGAAACATCATTCTTGTTAAATGATTTAGTTCTATTTTGCTGACTGAATACAAATAAGGGTAAATCAAATAAACGTAAGACATATTCATATAAATGTTTTAACAACTAGTGTTTTAATTTTACCTGTGACTTTTTCATAGACTATGCTACACCATATGGACCAGAGCTTATACTTCAATAAATGATGTGTAAAAGTCGCCTTAGGACCTCCATTTGAGCTTTAATACTAACTTATATAATACCTAAAATTACTTAGCACCTCAAACAGCATTTAACACTTAGTTTTCAATCCCCAACATATTGCACATTATTTGTCCAAAGCATTAAGCACTAAGCATTTCCTCGAAAGTACATGCACATCATCTTTAACCCTTGGACTTCTTCGTACCTCATCAAGGTACTCTAAAACGTGTCAAAATCTGTCCTATTCATTCACATGAATGTCAACAAAAAGTGAGTTTACAGCCATTTCATAGGTTAAAGGGTTGAAACTGACACATTATCTTTATGACCGGAGAAGCATCTATACACCTTATAAAGAGAACTTAATGACTTGCATAAAGACACTATTTCTATGCACCATCACCTCCTGTGGTAGTTAGGGACTTAAGGTGATTATGAAGTCACCGGTATATAAGGTAGTGTGGGTGGTATCATTACTATATTTTTACAACTAAAAGTTTTCACTAAAAGCTTTTGGTTTATAATGTTGTCTGTTGGGTTGCATATTTTACAATAAAAATCCACATGATAGTTTGGGACATTCTTACAGTGCTAAATTGTACTATAAATAAGGTGATTGGTACAAAAACAGTTTGGAAAGTTTTACATTTGATTCCACGAAAATCGGCACATACATCCTATACATCAGCTTACTGGATAAGAAAAACATTACCCCATAGTAAAATCTCAGTTATCAATGAACTAAAACATTGACCTGATACAACAAAAGTGCAATGAAATTGAGATTTTTATAGCCTTCTTCACTTTCCATCAGAGAGGACTTCAAAAGCTACTGTCTTCCTATCTCCATCCAGTGGAAATTCTAGCGGTGCACCAGCCGACCTTCATATTATCACCAAGTAATAGGCCTGCAGGTGTTGGCCATCGTGAAATTTCATTATTGATACTAGAAGTGCCTCCTCGATTCTAATATAAACATCTACCACACTTATCACCCTTATTTGACCACTAGAGCGCTTTTGGAACCGGGTATAACACAAGATTCGGTAATACCAAGATTCTTAACTTTTCTTGATGAAATTATAAGCCTGGGCCCCCTAGACAGTTGTATTATATTTCTTTTTCGTTACATGAAATAATCAGATTGCGATTATCAAGCCTGTGACATATAAATTTGGGGTTTCACAGGAAGTCTTTGAAGTTTTGGCTACTTTTTAATCTTGCTAAAAAGATAAAATTGCCAGGTGACATATTAATTTAGCCTGTTGAACATTCCCATTCGACAGACAGCTTTTTTGCTGCCAATTTCAATAGCATCATAAGACTTCAGTTTATGGTCGAGAGGCCTGCAAATCATAGTTAATGTAAATCACAATAATGTACCGCCCAATGATAACAATCTATTATGCGTAAATGGATCATAATTATGTAAATATACAATAGCTGTCAGGACAGCAAATTTGAAAAAGTATACTCTAACCTTGGCTGTACATCTTATTCTTTTAGCATAAAAAATGTGCAATTCCGCGGTAAATAACGCAAGGTCAGATGCCTTATCTGCCTGTTGGAACTGACAGAAATGTCTCACACAGCAATTACGGCATTTTTTATCCAAAAACAGACAAGAATCAATGAAGCTATTCACACCTGCCACCGAAACCCCTAATCAACATAATTTATGCGCTTGACCTCATAGAACTGTCAACCCTAAAACCCATGATTTGCATAAAACGCTGACTGCATCTTTCTGTCGTGTGGGTGTTTTTTCACCATCTTTGTTGCCTACCATTAGCTTTAGGCTAAACCAACAGAGATAGAAAGAGACGGGTTTGTTTTTTGACAGGATAATGCATTTGTCATCTGATGACCTATGGTCACACTAAGAATTGAGTGAGTTCTTTCTTTGCACTTTTAGATGTTCAGGATAGATATGCTTGTCTAGGTTGTCATACAACTTAGCATTATTTGAGCCCATATTAATTTTGCATGCAAATCACGCCACTTGCATCCATAGTGTGCATCTTCAAATCAAAGCCTACTAAGTGATTGCAGAAGATTATAAATAATTCTATTAACAAGTTACACAAGCAGTTTTCTAAGTTTTCATAAAAAGTCCCTTACTTTTCCAAAACTGCAACAATGTAGCAACTGTATCATGCAGACAGCACTGATTTCCCAACATCATAAGCACGTAAAGCACAATCAAGTTAACCGACAAACATACAAGAAAAAACGCTCATCGACAGGCACTCATAAAGCCAAGTAAAGCCAACACGTAAACTCAAAGTAGCTCAATTGAATTGCACAGAAAACTTTAAGGTTGATATCCTCTCAGCAGAGCCATAAACGTTAATTTTGCTCTGAAAGGAGCATCCCACAATTCCACCCTAGAGTGTCGGTGGCCATTTTGGGAGCCATTTTGTGGGTGTCAAGAGACATAGAAATGCCATAAAAACATGATTGGCTTTTGTGCCAAGTGTCCTTCCAGCAGACACATTACGCACATTTACTGCACCGTACAATTCACCGAAAGTAGTTCCAATGTTTATTCTTGTATTTTTTTGCATTTTAATCTAATTTTGCCCAGCGTCGCGATGGCTGTTTGCGGCTCTCTTGAGTGCTGGACGAGAAACAAAGATACATGAAAAATTTACATTTCAAACAAACACTGTTTTGTCATTCTGAGACAACGTATACCAGTTCATCAGTCTGTTCAGGATTTTTGTACGGCAAAGTTTGACCAAGGCAACTTGCTCCACACACAGTTTAACCACACAAATTATATCCCCGTTGGGGTCCATATTGCATGCCCATGTATTTGTGAATCCTCCCTACCCTATGTGAACTCTCCTGAATCAGACTATTCACAATAAAGTGTAACACTTTCGTGAACTTACTACTGTTTGATTAATCAATGCCCATTTCATGATTTCCAAACATTATTCAACATTTATTCAAATAAAATTTAATACTCTGTAAAAGTTTTTGACAATACTACAGACGTGTAAACAAATCTTTTATATTGTAAATGTTTCAAATTTGATTTATCAAGTTCCTAACTTTTATCGTGTGTGGTAAAATAAACCAATAAATTCATGGCATGTATTTTCTATAATACATTAGTGGAAATTAGTTTCTCAGTAGTCCACTACCACCCCATGTAGATTTTCACTATTTCAACATGAACTAGCAAACTTTAATTGAAATCTGAGGGGCAAAGTAAACTGACCAATTGATTTCTAGACGTCTTTACAGAGTTGCCAAGCTAAATATGCAATTCCTTCCATTCCCAATATAACCCAAGTGATTTATGTAGTAGCAAAGAGGCGTGAGTATATACCTACTCCTAATTCAGGTCAACACACATTTGTGATTTTTACTTTCGCTGACCATTTTCAAGTCTTCACAATGAAAGATTAGACACCCTAGATAATTTCCAGCTTTAATGAATTCCTGCTAGTATAGAAGACTTAATTCTTAAAACTGTGCCAAGTTTAGCCCATACCCGTAGGCAAAGTTCAAAAATGACAATTTTTCATAATAATTAAAGATTTGAAACCCGAGATGATTTTCAGCATAAATGAATTAATACGAATAGGCCGAATTCTCAAATATGTGTCAAGTTCTGACGTCGAGGTTCATTCCAAATATTGAACTTCTGCCATCCGGCTATTAGTTGAGACTAATACTTATGCCTACACTGGTCATTGATTCCAGCTCTACACATCGCACACAAATGAAAGCTGATGGTCACTGGATAGATCCATGGAGCTTGTTGACCAAAACACTTTTGTGATAAAGTCCACACAAGTAGCAGAGGGTCTTTGTCGATGTCAATAATAGTAAACATGACCTGAATATTAATTTCTAAATGGATATGATAATAATTTCAAAGTTAAATGGGAATTCTACTTAAAAGTATCAATGGGCTTTGGACAAATATTTTGTTTGGTCTATCCATGATTAGTGCATACTGTTTGAGATTTGGCATACAGATCATACTTGACAGGATGATTGCTGAAGTTTGTAAATAAAATGATGTCCAATTTTCATGAATATAACTGATGAATGAATAGCAAATTCCAAAGCAAGCAACTCATTTCTCTCAGCATTTTCTGAGCAAAGTTTGACATTTTTTATCGCCAAATTTATGCAAATGATTGTTATGCGAATTGCTATATGGTACGCATACTACCACAGCCATCTTCAACTACAAAGAAGCTATACATGAGAATATTTGAGAGAAAGCCAAAAAGCCATGTTGCCATGACACAATCCAATTCGACAAAGACACAATATAGAGCCTGGATCGTTTGCATACAGTGTGCCGTTTTATGAAATGTTATCGCCTACAATCGTTGCAATACTCCACAGATTACAACCCATGTTGTTTTATTTGATTTATGAACATCCACTGAACAATGTATCAAGACAAAAGAACAGATAAAGTGACAAACATTTAATTTCTAGCAAAGATTGATATGAAATTTGAACAGAGCTAATGGCAATCTTTTGAATCACATTTTGTATCTTCCTTGTTTTACATCTTAAAATACCAGTGATCAATCTCTTCTGTTACTTTAGAAATTAATAGAAGCATTTAACGTTATTATTTCATGGCACAAATATGGGTGCTAAACACAATTTACGCTGATAAGCTTTCATTTCTGTTACTTTAGAAATTAATAGAAGCATTTAAAAGTATTATTCCATCTCGCAAATATGGGTGCTAAACACGATTTATGCTAATAAAGCTTTTATTTTGAAACAAAGTTCTCCCAACTCCAACTGTTGCATAAATTTCTAAAAACAGACGACTGATTAAAACTTTCTGTATCCTGTTTCAAAGCTTTCAACAGTGAAACTTAAACCGACCATTACAGGGCATTACACCAACAAGACTGTGTTCAAATGCAAATACAGATTACAATAGCTCAGCAAATTCCATAGGGGCATAGATTATAAAAAAGCATCTTTGTTTCAAAGTGCTGGGGTGTTTAATTAGCGGATCCCTGGGGACAGTGGTTATCTGCATAAAGCACAAGTCTCTGGTTATCAGTATCCACCAGCTGAGAATGGTTGATAACCGTAATCACACCATCTGATCAACACTTACTGCTAATTAGCAACTTTCACATGCCTCGTGGATAATTAGGATTAACACCACTTTTCAAGCACCTTTAAGGCGGGACAGATTCCTTATGGTGTTGTTGGCCTACAGTGAAATGTTAATTATTTATATTAAATCATTAGTAAAATGTCTTGTATTTGAAAATCTCAAGTGCAATGTATAAGTAACTAACTACGAAGTGTTGTTGTAGCAAGAACAACTATTTGGACAAATTTCAACAAACAAGCCCATTAGCAGTCATGATATGCAGCATCTATCTTGAAAACCAAAACGTAAATCACCCAAAATGTATACAATTGCCTCCAGGGAAGGTTGCAAGTTTATCAGTTTTCTATAAAATTGGTAGCTTCCGAAATGATGGAAAAAAATTGCAAAAACGAGATTGTACTTTAGATTGGCATAATTTTGACTCGACGTCTCATTTAGATTATCCATGTAGCGGAATGTTCAATGGAAAACCAACAGTTGAGAAAAGCGCCAAATAAGATGTATGTTTGCTTAATAAAAATGTACCTTTTATAAAAAGTTGATGGTATATATCAAAAAGCAATTCAAACAGTTGTATAAGCTAGAGTGTTTGCTACCCCCTTCATAGCATGATTGATCTTCGAATTGCGAAAGTGGTTAATATCTTTTTGATTGCACATTCAACTGCATTGAGAGACAAAAATTGGGAGGTGAGGTCATCACTAGATAAAGCAAACAGATAGGAGACATCTCAAAATGGTCATTAATACACAACCGCCAGCCCCGATGTAGGTAAAAGGCTTAGATGATTAAGTTTGTTTATACTGCAACCTGCTTCGGGCAAAGTTGACATTAAATAGAGGCAAAAGAAAACACTGGCAGGGGAATGTATACCACGAGTATTGAAGCCATGTCAGAAATGGAACGACAGAGTCATAGACAAATACGAATGACAGGCTGACAAATATCATCCACACATTTTTCTCAGTTGCAGAAAATAAGGGTTTATGTATCTATGAGTGGCTGTATTCTAAAAGTTAGCATTGTGAGGGACGAAAGATGACATTTGCCCATCATGCACGCTTTGGATCGCTCTGACAGCACAGATTGATCAGATATCCACATTGGTTTTTCTATACAATGCTTTTCTAAGCCAAAATACCGAAATGTCATTTTAGTACTTAGATCAACTCTGTTTTTACGTGCAAAATTAAATATATTTGAAAACATTTCTATTTGAATCTGTGCTGATAACCTCTTGCTTTATGCAATGTTATTAATAAGTTTCAATAAGGAAAGAAATCAGAGTGTTGTTAGGAAATGTCAAATATCCGGCCAATGAAAAGTTTCTCAAATAATAAACAGACGGCAGACATTGAAAACAATGAGTATTTAACATTCAATAAAGTACAACTTGAGACAGTCAAAACACATCAACAAATCACCATCAGATACAAACCAGATTTTAAAATCCAGGAGTCAACTTTGAGGTTTCTAATTAAGTAGAAGCTGACCAAACTATAATCCACATATTGAAGGACCCTTCAGAATTCTTTCATCACTAAGCATCTCTGAAGAGTCCAATAAGCCACATGGCTATTCTATCATTATAAACACAACAACCACAAACCATATAGATGTAGCTCCAGTGCACTGCCTAATCACAACAATGTCTGAACATAAAGTCCAATTCAGTCAAAATTTTACACAGTTATATCCGATACATAAGCCTACAGTTATCACTGAAAATATATATCTGTACATGCATTTATATCCAGATATTTGCTATTTTGTACGATACTTTAAGTCTATTTCTTCCACTGTATTGAAGGCAAGCCTCCTGTTTTCAGAATGCTGCGGTAGAGTTGTCGTCTGCTACTCTTAGTATGCCTCGAGGGAGCTTTGTAAGAGGCACTCTGATTGGCTACAGTCTAACCACTTAGCCATCATTTGATACTCTAAAGGTGGATCTCTTATAGTCTTCAGCCTTTTCTATCGTGGTATCTTTGATTCTTGCCGAAGAAAAACGATATTTGGTTGAGGCTATGTCTTGGTCAATGACTATTTATAGGATTTGTAACACTTGGCTTTGTTGTGATTTAATCAGGCTGAATAAGTCCCTACGATCTCCCACTGCTGATCACGATAAACAAACTTTCACATGAGAAAAGCGCCTTTATGTCCAGTCTTTGTGATTCAATTTAGTGAAGTACGTCTGATGAGTAGAAAATGCTCTTGAAAGTATGAGATATTTGATAACATTAAAATAGATGTACCTGGTCAACTTAACCTGTGCATATCATTTTACCATTTCACTTCAATTGAAATATTATCATAAAGCCTGGAAGTCTTTAATATTTGTAGAGGCTTTGACATGTATTTTAACTATATCTAATTAAAACACATACAATATACTAGAAAATGATTGTAGTGAAACCATGAATACTGATGTTCTAAGTGCCTGTCATGATCAGAATGAAAGGATTTTCCCCATAAATATGAAATATATTTGAATTAAATTTTAGCAGAATATTTGTCACATGCTCCATTAAAAAATATGAAAGTTTCATAAATATGGACAAATAGTAAATCTGGATTTTTACACCCTTCTGTATAAGAAGCGAAAGTCATTTACCAGTAAATATATGTTAATTACCTTACATATATAATTAAGGGAATGATCATAAATAACGATACCGGGGGGGGGGTCGTCCATTTTTGGGGGCGCAAAGAAAAGTTAACCGACCCCCCATCAACATTTTAAAAAGTTGAGTGACCCCCCCCTCCCTCCGCTAAAGAAAAAGTCCTCTATATAGTCATTGCATTGCAAAAGAAAATATTTGAAAAAAATATACCATAGCGTGATAAAAAAGTTCAGTGACCCCCCCCCCCCCCCCCAGGGAATCAGAAAAGTTGGACCCCCCCCCCCCCGCAGTTGTTGGAGGATTAGACAAGTACTCTGATACTGTGACAGACTTTCATTCAAAAGCTGTTCTTTGTTTTGAACATAATCTGCGAATTCGGATTACGATAGTACTAAAATTGCCCACACTTTCTCACGCAGCTGTTGACAAAATTGCAGGCGCGCAGGATAGAAAATTAAGTTACCGCGTGTTTCACAATGTTTACTGTCTAGGCCTATAGCAGTGGTAACATTTCATCATCATCATCATCTACAACACCAACAACCAACTTTAATAACAAACGAATTCACAAACTATATATTATCTTTCAAATAATTACACACTTGGCGATCATGTCTCCTGTAGTTGAAACTAGGTCAGGTCACGGGTCACTGCGCAGTAGTTTCGTTTTCTATTATCATGTTGAATTCAAACGGGATTCGCCTTTTTTAGAAGTTCGAATGTCAATCAACGCCTGTAATTAAGTGAACAATGCAAGTAGAGCATATCATTCAATTTTATTAGAAACCCGAACAATGCAATATCAGATCTCAAATATATCAGGTTAGATTAAACAACGGGGAAACGCCGTCTGGAACCCAAACCAAGATTATTTGATGTACTAAGAGATAACGCTTTGGAAATCGTTCAAAGCTATTCAACTGGATATTGTTTATCTATTGTAAGAAATAAAATGAAATAAGCACACGACTAACAGTACCCGATTAATAGCGCAGATTTATTATTTGTCACTAATTGTCGTTTACAAAAGTTCCTAATTTCATGGTGGCGATGTGATTTGTTTAAGCGGCAACTCAGACTTTTTTGTTCCCCTCAAGGCCTTGGAATAATATGCTTCTGTCGCTCAAAGAATTGATCCTGCGACATCATGCACAGTCATGCACGCCCACTAATGTCCCTTATAAGTCAATATGTTTTCATTAAAGTTGGAATTTTCTTTGTGCTCGTAGAGCTTTGCAATCAGTAGCAGATGACTCATAGTGGTCACCTGTGCCAATTAAAACAAGAAAGCTGAATAAATGAATCCCATTAAAAAGTCTGTCCAAACACCACTCTGTTGGTCGCTGTATCAATAGATGACCATTATAGCAGGCTCTTTGAACGCCAAGCGAGGACAATTGTGGACATGGGAGTTGACAAAGTCTTCTTTGGCCATCAAGTGGTATGTTTTTCAATGCCTCCGGACATTTTGGCAAGTAAGGGCGAAACTATGGTTCCGTATACAGTTGGAATGGCTATGAAATTCTATATACATGTGTCCAAAAATAATGAGGAACTCTATGAAAGGGGTTGTGTTTGTATAACCTGTGCAGGATATGTTATGTTTGACCAAGGTAGCTACATTTACAAAGTTCTATTTGTCTAGGATGTTCCGTTAGTCTGGACATTTTATTGGTAAATTCCATTTGTATTAGTTGACAGAATGTTCCCCCTGACCTGGCAAACACACGACAGATGTCAAATACTCACACCATTTCAAATGTGACACTTTTAATTAAATTGATATAGGTATTTACTCATCGAGTTACTTATCGTATTTAGTTACATTTGCTCATGACACTGATAAATATTTTGCAGTACGATGGATATATGGGATACATGTATTCTGAATCATTATCACGTCCTACATATACTGAATATAACTATCCATTGAAAGCTATTATAGTTTATATGTTTTTTTACTGTTGTTGATATTTTTGTCGTGTTGTTCAATCATGTTTCAGGGTTTTTTTAAATCATAATTTTCTGCTCTAGGTGCGATAGATTCAGGTCTGTATTTCCTTATAAACGCAGCAACGTCTTCGATCAGAAAACACAACGCAAACAGAACACTCTTCTGCTTCACAACGCAAACTCCCTACCCCATGCATCTCCCCACCACCTGGTCCATGGCAAGAGTTACACTAGTCATGCAGCTATTATAAAATTAGCAATAAAACGGAAACTTTACCTTAAAAAGAATACGTCCTCGCAAACGTCTATATCCAAATGACATATCTTCTGAATTACTGCGTAATTACAGTTAAATCCAGTTACACTGTATACCTTGCATAGCTAAACTGTACACCCATCTAGTCTACCTACCTTTTCCCTTGTTCTGCCTGACGGTATAAGAAGATAAGAATAACTCGACCTACCTCTATCTCCCGTGCCCCTCTCATTGCGTTGGTCAGCACAAGCAGCAACAGCAGCCCTCGACGCATCTCATCCATGTAGGTATCCTTGGGACAAGCAATCCACGGTAATGTTCTCAGTCAATGCCTAAATTGGCATCGCTCATTTGAAAGCCCACTCCAGCAAGAGTTATTTGCTTGCGCGAGTACATGTTTAGTGTGTATGCCACATGTGGAACAACCATTGAGTCCAATTTGCTGCAAGATATGTTAACATTTACGCTGGCTACACCAGTCCAGCTTTTCTTACTTATAATCCTGTATTTCAATTCAATTTTTTGCCTGTCAACACACCACACTACAATATTATTGTACGTTGAATAACAGAGGACACGAAATTTAACCCAGCGATTCCACTAAAATGACTGTTTCATACATTGTAAATTCACGACTCTAGTCAATTTCTATTGACGGAATGTCGTATTAAGCGCCCGATACGATATTTGCCATGTGGCTAGGAAAGTGCCGGCGCCAAACATTGCCACAATGGGCACTATTGAAGTGAGCAACTTGCCATGTAGGTAAACTTACAAACCCTGGACAGCTTGGTGTTAACCCATAACGCCTATATCTTACAACGCCACCAGCTTAGAGCCCTAAAGCTATCCACCCCTGTTTACAGCAAAGAGTAGAACAACAAAACTTTTTTTTTAAAGAATGGATCTTCTTTTGAATCGTTGGATGTTTCCTATGGAGCCATTAGCCCACCAGTATATTTTTCATGCTAACCAGGCCTGGGGGTATATGTGGGCTTTTGCCGGATGGGGTGGAGTTTCTAACTACAATGTAAGTGAGTTACTACGGTTGTGCCATCATTTGACGGGCAACTTACCACCCTTTAGATACCTACAAGTATCATCTTGCCACAGCAATGTATCATCTATCAAAATGTTATAGATATATGTACTGGCCAGTACCCCAAATTGGTGAAGTTGACAAGTATATGATAGCTATAGGTCTAAAACAAATCCTTTGGGTATACACGAGACACGTATGGGTCCATATTCTGCGATTTTTGGAACAGCAGTGGATTCAAATTTTGGACAAACTTTCCTGCCTGGCTAAACCTGTTCAATGTCCTAAAAATCACTTTTTTTTCATTTTCTAATGTATGCATGGGTGAGTTTTTATGTCTAAAAATGAATATCGATGGATATGTGTGCTTGAAGTCCAAAATTTCATTGTTCAAACGAACCCGAGGGGCGTAAAATGAACTAAGCGATGTCTCACAGTAAACGTATCACTTCATTTAGCATACATACAAACTTTTAATCATGGAATTCACTGGACGAAATCTCTCCACATTGGGGTGACGTACATCGGTGTAAAAAAAAAAAAAAGAAACATGACGGCGCAGTAATCTCAGCGACATCTGGGTGCAAGAAAGTGGACTGATCGCATCCATAATTGATAGAATCATTCCGCCCCACAAATAACTCTCGTGAAATCTGCCCTTGAAAGCAGTTCGACGCTGGTTTACGTATGGACAACTGCTTTGCAATAACAATTTTGAAAAGGATGAGGCTGTTTTGAGTGAAAGACCTTTTCTTTATGACCATGATAAAATTTGAACTTTAAATACCTGGCCCTGGGTTTGAATGGGTTTGAATGTGATTTTTATGTACCTGAGTTGAGTTGAGAAAAAGCACAAGAAAAAAAACATTTGGAAGAGCACGTGTCTTCTTTCAGAACTTTAAAAACATGACCCATTTGATATTCTATGCCCGAGGGAAGACATGAAATTCAAAATATAGTTTTCGGTCTCCAACCAAAGCGGGTTGTCTGATATTCAGAGCCACGGGTGGGGGCGATAAATATGGGGTGGGGAGGGGGAAGTTTGTGCAGTGATCAGTGTATAGCTGAAGTACAAGTGAGAATTATGACTTCCTGTAGCTCTAATTGATGTAACACTCATATACATATATACTCAGGGCAATATTTTACCGTACATATTCATGACATTGGCTATTGGCGCATTATGTTTTACGATGGGCTCATGGGGCTTCTGTTTATTATGGCCTAGTGGGTAAGGAAAAATGAACCCATTACGTTTTGACTTTCTGCACCACCCCCACCACCCCTGCTTAAATTTGTTTGAAAACTTCGCCCCCAGTCAACTCCACCCCACCCCACCCCACCCTCAAGATTACTACTCATTGTTTCTGGTCGCCCCTGCATGTGCACCCCATATTTTCAACCCCACCCCAACTGATCAATTTAAGTGTTTCATGCCCTAGTTGTGTCATACTCCAGTGAGCCATGATGATTGGTATTCCCCTAAGCAAAGCAGCAAACCATCTCATGTCAAAAGTTTGAAAAAAAAAAGGATTTTTATAGTTAAATAGTTTGAACAATGCTCGCATATTAGATGTCTCGAGGGTGGGGTGGGGGGGAGGGGATTATATCAACTTTATGTGAAAACATGAAGCGCAAATTACTTAGATTCCGGTTCTACTATATCAACACTAACTCTTTAAGCGCCTTTCCTGAAGTGTAAATGAAGACCACAGAAAGTAGGTTTGGATATAATTGTATTGCAATTTATTTTTATATATATATATATTTTGCATTATGACTATAAATGGAGCACTGGATTTTACACCTCAACCTTCAAATGTGGATTTACATACTGGTGACACCGCTTCAGTTTTTTACGCCTATGTACCCTTTATGTCTGGTGAAAAAACTTCAACCAGATGATGCTCTAACTCAATGACGTTTACATGAAATGATACATAGTCTATAGTCTACGACATTTGTGGTATCCAACTGTTCCAACAGATCTAGTATGACGTCCTCATTTAAGAGTTTTTCACAAAACAAATAACATGCGACAAATAAAATGAGCTACCGCTAAGTAAATCTTATTTGTCGTACTTTGCTGGATGCCTTCATTTCTATCATTAACCACTTGTTATTCACATCCAAAGGTCTGTTAGTGGCACATTTATGGTCGATGATTTAATGAGTCACAACATAAATCACTATTTTGCGCAAAGGAATCCAGTTTCACGTGGAGAATATTGAATCACATTCACAACTCAGTTATCCAACCCGAATATGCAAATCCAATTGTGAAAGGTGTAAATCACCAATAATTTTGACAATAGCAGTGAACTTGTTGATAGCAAGTTTCTTTGCCATGAGAATTAACTTCTCTCTACCTTTATATACGCAGCTCTTTGCTTCGGGACCCATGGACCAAACGAGAAACCACCCCGCGCACGTATAACCACAATCCACCGCGCCGCACTGTCATGAATATTCATTATGCTCATGAATAAACAAAATGGCTGCAATTAATCAGCGTAAAGAACGAGATCGAGGCTATTCTGGAAGTCGTCTGTGCCAGTTCACCTTTTACGACAGCAGGTGCGCGGTTTCTGATTGGTCCGCGGTGAGGCAAGCGACAGTTTACAGCTGGGTTTTAGACCAGGAAAAACAGAGGGTGAAAAACACATTCAAAACTTTTTTAGATCCAGGTATGTGGGTAAGTATCCGGGAGTAAACAGTGCACTGAGTTTGAGAAAAGGGGTTAATCTAATTACATTGAACATTTATGTTTCATGCGTATCACTATTTAGCCAACGTGTCCGGGAGTGTTGTCGGTGGGAAGTCACGTAATACATTGTTTGTTTTTATCGAGGTGTTGTTAGAAATGGTGGCTATTCAATCATACCTGTCCGTATAGCAATCCTTCAAAATTATTTTGTCACTATAAAAGGAACAAACCCCTTCCACACTTATCAACCATCCACTCTAAAGACAAACCTGTTAAAAACCGACCATGGCCGTCTACAAAATCACCTTCCCATGGCAGTGAGCTTTAGCTCATACCAAACATTAAAGTACAAACTTACTTTCCCACGAGAGTGTGCTGTTGCTCATATCAAACATTAAACAGGTGCCCCAAGTGGAACACAAAAGCAGCAAATCGGTGTTATTAGGGCTAAAAGTGTGCCAAAATCAAATCGGAGACGCCGAGGCAGCAGGTACAAAGCCCTTACTGTATGTCTTTTATCTTGGCGCGCGCCAGAAGCAAGTGATTCCACACGTACCCAATCAACATATAAGTGCGGATTTAGAGGGACATCAACTCGAGTACACCCGGTGTTTGCCATTATTAATTGATAGACAAAGGCGATAAAACGAGCCCTTTGTTTTATGACGGGCCTCGTACCTGAGATGAGCTTTGGTTTGTTGTGTCCTCAAGGATTTCAGGAGAGAGAAGCAGAGAAGTAGCTCGATTTTTCCTTCTTATGATATGTAAGGACGGATGTGTGCAGTTATAATTTTGCTGGTGCAAAACACGCATGTTACATCAGGGGAGATGTCGTTTGCTCCCGATAGCACGCTGTTTCATTTGCATTAACATACACTTAAGCGTTTGAAACTTATGAAAATAATGTTGTGCTCCCGGACCACATGAATGGGAACTGGAAAATTTTAAAGTAGCCAGCCGCGGCAAAAGGTGAGGTGGACGATCTTTAGTTATTTTGCTATGACAGCCCTATCAAAAATGACCTGCCCATAGGTGTGTGAATTTTTTTAACCAGCCAGTCTAAGGCAGAAATAGAAAATATGAATAATTCGAGATAAGCGTCATTCAGATTTCAAGAGTTCATTGAATCACCATACCGTTGTAGATGAAGAATGAGCCTATACTCCTTCTCAGCTTTCTGGATGAGTTTAAAAGAAAAAGATGCAAACGTGAATATAAAGATCAAGATAGAATTATGTGCTCCATAAACATGCCTACCAACAGCAGTAACTACCTTGTAAATCTGTATGGCCATAGGGGAAGGCGGATCCACCTAGCCGACAGTGGGCTCATATTAAAGCTGTCATACAATGTTTTAGTGAGACAGAGAAAATCACGTGGCCTAAAAGTGAAACGTATTTATGTGACCATCCCAGTGCACTTCGGTCAGTTGTTAAAACTGCATATGAGCAGTTAATCAACTATACTGGAAACTCATTCAATAGATAGTTTACCTGGTATAAAGATGAATTGCAGACTGGAGCACTTGCAACTAGCTATAGGCAGAGTGACCATGATGAATCAGCTACGTTCAATTTTCCATTTTTCTAACCCGTAACAAATAATCTTAATCTTACAATAATCTCTCATATCATTACCCATCTACATGTATGTATGTGAATTGTCGTATTGTTATTTGTTATGCACTATATTCCTATGGTTATTTGCTATACTATATCATATTCATTTTACTTTTGGCTATGCATGTAACTGATGAGGATTCTAATCAACTGAAAAATTGTTAATAATAAAGTCATAAGAATGCCAAATAGCACACAAGAATATACAAAATTGTTAAAAAAAAACCTGGAAACTCACAATCTTGATCTCAATATCTGTATATATACACTACCTCATAATCACTGATATTAGTCGTCACTCCTCTGACTCGAACCTAAAGCAGTGCACCCCGATTTTTGGGGTTAGTTTGCTCAACATCCACTGTCTCCCACCAACGAGAATCAAACCCAGACCCAGCGGTCCACACCTGTAACCACCAAAAACTGCGTCAAATCACGCTTGGAAAACGTATGCACCACGAAACCCAGTAGATCCAGGAGACTGGCAAAAATAGGGAAGATTTATACCAGAGATAGCCGGGGATGGAACTGCGAGGTCTGGATCAAGCCTGGAGCGCCCATATCCCGTACGTTAAAACAGCTGAGCTCGCATGTTGCTACACTGTAGCCATGTTTGGCCATAACAATGTACAGCGCGTTTTATTGGCGTCTTCTATAGGGTAATAAACCCTTAACGGCCTATAAAAATGACAGCAAATCACGATGAATAGCACCGCGCGTAGCACACTAATTAAATTCCATGTACACGATTTAAATGTACAAGGTAATTCCTGATCGGGTCGATATAGGAAATTAATCGCTTTGAGCAAACTGAGCGATAACTTAGACTGGGATGTTTTAAGCCGATGCGCTGCGCTATTAAATCACCGTTATGAGGGCGTTATGGCAGAAAATAAGATTTATATCTCAATTATCCGTGGATAGAAAACCGTCTTACTTACTCAAAAGTTAGATTTGCATCCGACTCGAGGAGACTTATGAAGCTCCGGGGTCGGACCAAAGGCCCGTAAGTGAAATTTATTTGATTGGTCGTGGATTGAACGTTTTGAGATGCAGGCTCCAGGCATGGCCCCAGGGCATCTTTTTTTAATTATGGATATGGTCAGTTGGCAGGTAGTGTTCTATGTTTGCTCCTGTGTTGAAACACGTGGATGAACCTTGCGAAAAACACGTCCATCATCCGAGATCTATTGATTTATGAAATGTGTCACTGATGAGTCCTACTTTCATTAACGTATTATCACTCTTTGTGATATTCCAGAAGTTATTTTTTTTTCAGAAATTTAGATTTTAAGATAGCCGGGTGTGCTTCTATTCATACATTAACTTGTTAGTTTGCTATATACATAGAATTTTACAGATTTTTTTTACATTAGAATTATGTATATTTCAGTCACAGCATAATCCGATGTTGATTGTAATCTGATGATTTATGAATTGCCAATGTGTCTGACACTTTGGTTCATTGTGATACTACTGTCCTGACCAAAGAATGTATACTAATTTCGTTCCTGTGTTCCATTATTCCTGATACAAAAATATAATACAATAGTTGCCAATAATAAGAATCTGTCACTGTCAATTTTTGGCAAGACTTTCGTTGTTGTCTCAAACATGAGAGGTACATGTTCAGGTTCCTGTTGGCAACTAGTTATGTTTTGCACTGTCCTGATGTGCTGTCTTTACGGGTTCTGTCACTCGATACATGCTAGAACATTTTTAACATGGAGTTACACCCATAGATCTCACTTATACCACATGCAGATTCCCGTTCACTTATGTATATCATATGAAACTACACATATGCTTCGAAGAACAAAGAAGTAACATTATAACAAAAAGGAACCCATTGTAGACACCTATGTAGTTTGCTGTCTATCTTCGTTCAGTGCTAGTTCCCCACGTTAAAGGATATCAAATTCTCTTTTAAGGTATGACTTGAAATTTAATATTTAACTTAACTGCATCATACATTATCTTCGTGCGTCGTAGAATAACTTTCAAACACCCTCTCATGACTGATAGCAGACTCAAACCAAGAGCAACATTATTCATGTCAATTCTGATCAGTAATATTTCACCTAAAATATCGTTTTCATGGTGTGTTTTTATCTCTGCAAGCCTTTGCAAGCCTTAGCCTAAACGAAGACTATTTCATGATATCCCAAGTTTTCATAAAGATACCAATATCAACCTCCATAAAGAGACCACTTATCTACTTAGACCAGTTGAGACCAGTCCCTTAGATGGTTTTGATAGAGAGTTTCTACTCTATTTCAAATATAGTAGTTCACAAAAATAGCTGCAATTTGTATATCACATGCCCTACGCATGCTTCGATGAACAAGGAAGTAACGTTTATTTACATATTCTATATAAAAGAACACATTATATACCATCACACATATGTAGGCAGCCGTTTATCTTCGTTCAGTGCTGCTTTCCCACATAAAAAGGATATCAAATTCTCTTTTAAGGTATGGCTTTAAATTAAATATTCAACTTAACTGCATCATGCATGATCTTCATGTGTTACAGAATAACACCCCTTTCATGCTTCTAACAGACTCAAACCAAGAGCAACATTATTTATGTAAAATCTGATCAGTAATATTTTCATCATGGAAAATATGATAAAAAATATTATGGTCTGGACTTTTTTAAAATATCATCGATATGTTTGGAGATTAACATCTACCTAGACATACCTATTATTCTAGAGTTACTTATGTCAAATATGCCTACATATCTAATTAAGGGGAAAGTACACCTTCCTATTAAAATCGACTTAATGACAAAAATGACTACAAGTGAACATATATGTTGAATGTTCATTTGCTTAAGCTTTCATTCATTTTCATGTTATTTAATATAGATCAACATGTTTCTTCAATCACGACACTGAATTTACCTTAGTATTTACAGTTTTTGACAAATGTCTACAGGTATGTCCATCGTCATAATCTCACACTGCGCATGTCAGATCATGTCAGTCCGAGCAACTTATCATAGTCATAATGGAGTCGTACACGTGAGAGAGTAGGTGACCCCCCTCGTCCTGGTTCATGACATCTTTGTTCACCCGTATATGGATTGCTTCCTTGATTGTGAGAGTCTTATAATCACTTTCCCTGTCTAGTGTCTACGATCACTGCTCCTTCCCAGTCAATCTCATTGTTGTCTTTATTGATATGGTCTGTTATTGCACTTTTGTTGATCGCTGTCATGGATTCTTTCCTTGTAAGACAAGTGAAAGAAACTTGCTTGTTCTGCTCAACATCTTTCACGTGTTCTTTCAACCGAACACCAAACTTCCTGCCAGTTTCACCTATGTACACTTTCTTGAAGCCTTTGCATGAGTATCTTAATTATAAGACTCGCACCATCAAGGAAACAATCCAAATACGGGTGAACATATACAATACATATACGGGTGGATAAACATGTACATTTATTTATGGAAGAGTTGTAAAATCAATTTACACTCTTGTTTCATAGTACCAAATTCAGGCGAAAGTTGTGTCAAAGAATGCTGATGTGGTCTGTAGTGGTGCCCCTGGTGGGGTTTCTTTCCCAGATGAATTTAGTGACGTCACAAGAAACAGCAGAAACACAATGCACTCAGGACTCGGAAACACAACGTCAACTTGCGCAGCTTATGGAAATGTTCCACAAATTTACTACGGTTTTTATTTTTCACCACTTTATTATTCTATCTTGATTATCTTTATTCAATGTGAAGTTCAATTGGAAAATGCATGTTTATTCTGTTTGAATATTTGATATATGATGAAAATATAATTCCGTAGGATGTGCTACCAAAACTTGATAAACTTGAAGAAATAGAGAAAAGACTTGATCGGTTAGAGACCTACTCAGGTACGTGTACCAATCAATCTGTGGTATATTTGTGTTGTAATGTAACATTTAAGGGATCTTTTCACATGCCTTTACTCATGTTCTATATTGTGTTATTTTCTCTGATGCCTTGATGATTTTCTACATGTCTCCCACAGGCACATGCCTAGCGTTTTGTTAGAAGTGGATTAAGTTTCTTCGCACAGGCACGCGTCCATTGTATCTTTACAAATTTCACATCTAATCTCATCAGAAGGAAAAATGGTATTCAAGTATTCAAGGGGGGTTCAGCTGTGAATGCCCGACCCCACATTCCACCACTTCCCACCCCCTGAGCATGGGCCTCTTTCAATTATGTACTTTTTATTCTACAGAAGAACCGAAACTTGTGGGCTTTTGGCCTCTTTCTGAGATCCATGGAGGCAAAGACCTCAGTGGCTACGGCAACGACATCCAGTTCAACAATGTCATCTTTGAGAAAGCCTGTGATTCTTGCCCCAAGACAGTTTCCTTTAAAGGAGTAGCCTCTTCATATGGCGTGATACCTGGAGGTGGCGTGTTAGACGTACAGAAAAGCTTTACCTGGATGGCCTGGCTGTATCCAGAATCTCTGCAGAGTGGACCTCTGTTTAACTGGCAAGATAGAGCAGCAGGGGGTCAATATGGCTCACATATTTGGATACACGATGGTGGTTTATGGTACAATGATAAATATATTGTTCCTGCGATTCAAAAGAAAAGCCTGATCGTTGGTAAATGGAATAAAGTAGCAGTTTCATATCACTACGGTACCGGAGCATACATACTCTATGTCAATGGAGAAGAGGAATGGTTCAGTCATGGCAGTACAAATAGATTGGCGACGGAGGGGGCTGTGTCTATAGGGGCCAGGTACTACTTCTATTTCATTCCAGTGCACACAGCACCTTTTAGCTTGGTCAGATTTAACCAAATACCAAGTCTCTATAATGTAGTACATTACACGGGACCTGAATATTTCATTCACTGGGAAGTAAAGTAGTGTTCAAGCGCATGATGACAACACGAAATTACAAGTATTGTGCTTCGTTACCAAAGCCCTATAGAAGATCATGTTAAATATTTTTTTAGTTATGTAGTCGCATATGATTTTCTGACTATTGGCCCTTCAGTTATAGGCCTGTTGCACTAGAATCCGGGACAACAATACATTGTGTGATAAAGAAATGTGTGTATACATCAAATGTCAGTGATTTATTGTGGTACCAGGCTTATAGAGAGGCTATCAGGGTTACTTCTCAAATTGTCATTTTACATAATTTCCCCCATACAAATTTCAATAAACTTTCAACCTTTCTCGACCATATACAGACTCTCCCTTTCTCCAGGAACATTTGCCATTATAAACCTCTTATTATACTAGTCAAATAATAATTAATAAACATGATTTTCAGGACTCCCATTTATCCTGCAGACACTCGAGGTCTGCACGCCCGCATGGCGTGTATGAGGCTGTACCAGGGCAAAGCTGACGTGTCTCTAGTGGAGGAAGCGCTAGACCAGTGTCCACAGATACAGGAGTGAGGAGTGTGCAATATAGTGGCAGGAATACATTTACACTTAGTAACACTGATGAGAATGTGTTGCACATGGGTGAATTGGAGGACCTTGAAATAAATGGAATATGTAAAATAGTGCCTTCTATATCTCACAGATTAGACATTGTTGTAGTAACACGTGGATGAATAATTGTTGTTGGAGAACTTTAAAACAGAAGTTGTAAAATATTGTTTTCTGTATTCGAAAGTAACACAATATTTGAGTAAGGCTATAGTTTTATGTTTTACTCCTATGTTGAAACATGTAGATAGATAGACCGAATAAAACACACGTTTATATCAATCATTCGTTGTCTATAGAACATTGAATGTGTCACCCACGAGCTCTTCTCTTATTACAGTAACATATTTCTACTTTTTGTTATATTTCAGAAATTAAATTGCCATGAATTTAGAATTTAAGATAGCCGTGCTTACTATATAGGCACATAATTGCCATCCAAACATAGCTTGTTAATTTGCTATACACATAGAAATTTTCTATATCAATATTGTATAACATTCAGTCACACTGCAATGCCCCCCACCCCACCCCCCATCTGTAATCAAGATGAGGATTGTAAGTCACACAGCCCGAAGAGAATTATACAGCTTAGCAAATGATAGTGTTATTAAGGCAAAGCGGAAACAAAAGATTTGATGATTAATGCACTAACAAGTTGCTGTTGTTGTCAGACAGTTTGGGCTTTGGGTCATGGTGATACTACTGTCCTGATGTACCGTCTTTACTGGTTCTCTCACTCGATACATGCTAGAACACTATTCACTATCCATTAACCCACATACAGCTCACTTGCATCATACACAGGGCATGCGGCTGTAGGGAATGTGATGTGTCCCTCCCCCTACTTATTATTTTCATGTTTTATATCCTTGGGCCATAGCAAGTACTCCTCTGTTCTGAAAACCTGGATATGCCAGTGCTTACATGTACAATTATGATAGTGGAATATTGGAGGTTTCTGAAGTCGCCACCTGCGTCACTGGTTTTCTATTTCACGGACAAAAAGTGTGTACACCTTAAAAAACAACTGGAAGAGAATTATACAGCTTAGTAAAAATTAGTACATGTAGTATATGTTGTTAGAAAACAGATGATAAAATGATTTATGAATTATGAATAACAATTACCTGGGGTTAATATTGTCTGAGACTGGGTCATTGTGATACTACTGTCCTGATCAAAGAATGTGCACTAATTTCATCCTGGGTACCATTATTCCTGATACAAAATTGTAATTATGATTGTTACCAATGAGAACATCTCACTCATTTTTCTGGCTAGACTTTTGTTGTTGTCTCAAATATGTGACAGGTACCAGGTACAGATTCCTTTTGGTAACTTATTATATGTTTTGTACTGTCCTGATGTACCGTCTTTATGGATTCTGTCACTCGATACATGCTAGAACACTATTCAACATCGGCTTACAGAGTCTCACTTAAATATATATTTAACCTTTATTCGCCAAAAAGTGTGATGAGTCCACGGACATCAAGTTAATCCGAACTTGCCTTCGCATGATCATCTTCCCCAGATCGCTTTTAAATATATCTATTGCTTTTTCTTCACTGTCCATTGAGATTCTCTCTTCGTCAATTTTTTGCCTCATTACAACCTTCTGTCAAAATAATAATTTACCCAAACGAAGTGAGGGTCAATCAGACGTGAGCATGCTGACGTCTGATTTTGCGATTGACACTCCAATCTCGTGGTCAATCACCATTCTATCATGACTAAAATCCATTTTATTTTAAAATAAATCATATTATAACATTCAACATTCAAGTGAATTTCGTTTGTTTTGAGCGCGCAAAATTGATCACGGAGATTGACCAATCAGCGTGGGTTATTGGCGGTGATTTTTGCACGGAATGATAGAATGATAAATTGATTTTCAGGACTACGGTTTACCCTGCAGACACTCGAGTGTTACATGCCTGCATGGCGTGTATGAGACTGTACCAGGGCAAAGCTGACGTGTCTCTAGTGGAGGAAGCGCTAGACCAGTGTCCACAGATACAGGAGTGAGGAGTGTGGAATATTCTGACTGGAATATTACATGTACACCTAGTAACACTGATGAGCAAGTGTTGTAGATGGGTGTATAATTAGTGTTGGAGGACCTTGAAATGGAAGATGTAAAATAGTGCCTTCTATATCTAACAGATTAGCCATTGTTGTAGTAACACGTGGTTGAATAGTTGTTGTTGGCGAACTTTAAAACAGAATTTGTAAATAATATAGCCCTAAATGACCTTTGTATTAAAGAGTTAACCTACAATGGGATTACATTGTACTTTTCACATAACGTTTTTGTACTTATACTATAGTGTACATTAATCTTCATTATCAGCTGAGGATGTGTTGTATAAACACGAAATATATTCTTCTGTCTTTGGCACAATTTATTAATATATAAGTTGTAAAATATTGTTTTCTATATATTAACAAAGTGCATGCTTAAGTAACACAATATTTGAGTAAGGGTATAGTTTTATGTTTTACTCCCATGTTGAAACATGTAGATGGACCATGTAAAACACACGTATATATCAATCATTCTTTGCCTATAGAAGATTAAATGCGTGTCACCCACGAGCTCTTATCTTATTACAGTAACATATTTTTACTTTTTGTCATATTTCAGAAATTATATTGCCAGGAATTTAAAATGTAAGATAGCCGGGCTTACTACATAGGCAAATAATTGCCTTCCGAACATAGCTTGGTAGGTTGTTATACGCATAGAAATTTTCTATATCAAAATTATGTAACATTCAGTGACAGTGTAAGTCCACCCCCACCCCCATCCCCCTGTAATCAAGATGACGATTGTAATTCACACAGCCAGAGCGAAATTTTACAGCTCAGACAAATGATAGTGTTATTAAGGAAAAGAGGAAACAAAAGAGTTGGTGATTTATGCACTGTCAACTTGCTGTTGTTGTCGGACACTTTGGGCTTTGGGTCATGGTGATACTACTGTCCTGATGTACCAACTTTACTGATTCTCTCACTCGATACATGTAGGAACACTATACACTATCTATTAACCCACATGCATCTCACTTGCATTATACACAGGGCAGGTGGCTGCAGGGAATGTGTCCCTCCTTTTTCATCCCCAAATTATCATTTTCGGTTTTACTCTTTTACATCCTTGAGCCTTTGCAAGTACTCACCTTTTCTGAAAACCTGGATATGCCAAAAGCTTACATGTACACTGCACTATGATAGTGGAATATTGGAAGTTTCTAAGTTGCGTCAAAACGAAGTGTGTACACAATAAACAGTTGGAAGAGAATTATACAGCTTAGTAAAAATTAGTACATGTAGTATATGCAGTTAGAAAACAGGTAACGAAAGAGTTGATGATTTATGAATTACCAATGCGGCTATTAGTCTGAGACTGGGTCATTGTGATACTACTGTCCTGATCAAAGAATGTGCACTAATTTCATCATGGGTACCATTATTCCTGATACAAAATTATAATTATGATAGTTACCAATGAGAACATCTCACACATTTTTTGGCTAGACTTTTCGTTGTTGTCTCAAATATATGACAGGTACCAGGTACAGGTTCCTTTTGGTAACTAATTATATGTTTTGTACTGTCCTGATGTACCGTCTTTAACTGGTTCTGTCACTCGATACATGCTAGAACACTATTCAACATCGATTTACACACATAGATCTCACTTACACCACAAACAGATACAGGACAATGGGTCGCAGGGGAATGCCTCCATCCCTTTTCCCCTAAATTATCGTTTTCATGTTGTATTTGGTATCTCTGTAAGCCTTTGCACGTACGAAACCCCTGAACTCCTGTGGGTAGGCCTCTCTCTGAAAACCTGGATCTGCCAGTGTTTGCACTGCGTAATGACATGAGCAGACCCAGGAATGTTGGAGGGTTCTGGGAAGTTCCCACCCGTCTATTTTGTCGTAAAGTTAGCTAACTAAGAGCATGTGTTGTATTTGGATCCATGGGCCTCTGCATCATGCGAGGGGAAGGGTAGGGGGTATATAATGGTCTACTATTTTGGTTTACAAACACTATAAAATACAGTATCATGATATGAAAATATACCATACAGTATGATGATACAGTATTTTATAGTGTTTGTAAACCATAGTAGTATTCTTATATACCTGTAAGGTTTCCATGATTATGAGGCCCATGGTTGGATCTCTTACGACGTGGCCTATTTGAATCATTTGCAGACGGGTAAAATTTTGAATTGAAAAAGAGACCAATATATTTGAATATTAGTTTTTGAATCAAATTAGATAAATTAGAAGCTTTTCGAAATGTCTTTTTCTTATGTGTAATCACTTATATAATTAAAGATTGTTGCTAGTACTCGTTATGGTTAATAAGCAAAAGCATAATAATTATGCAAATAGCAGAATAAGAATAAAAACACATTACATACTTAAAACCTTTACCACATTATAAAATGCCACGGTCTGCAGCTCAATGCAGCATTTTTTGTGGTTTGGTTGTTGCATATACCATTCTTTGTGGATCCCTGAACTACTTGGTTGTTTGAGACCAGTCCCTAAGATGGTTTTGCAGAGCCTGCTCCTTTATTGGAATTAGTTCACTTGGGTGGAAGTATGATTTTTTCTGTCAGTACAACGGATTTATAGACTTTAGTTAAAATTTCTCCCATATAAATGAAGTTTGATCAAATTCTCTTTTTTTCTTATGGCATATTAAATAAACCAGCCCTTCAGCAACCCTTGAGGTAAACAATTTCAGGGTGGATGTTTCACTTAACAACTTAAAAAAATATATATTCTGATAAACGGAAATAGAAAAAATAAGTATAAAGATAAGTTACACAAATTTCAATGTGATATTTTTGTTGCTATAAATGTTTTGCAAATAACATTGAACAGTGATTCTCTGAAAAAAGACCACCTATCAAATTAAGATCACCTCTATTAAACTAAGACCATTTCATACAACCCCAAGTTTTCATAAAGATACCAAAAGCAATGTCAATACAAGACACCTCTCCACTACCAGACTCTTATTAGTTTTTAGTAGAGAGGTTCTATTGTATTTAAAATATAGTAGTTCACAAAAATTGCTGCTAATAACAAGCATTTTTAAAAGCTAAAAGCCCCCATCCTCACCCCATTCCCCATGTATATCATATGACGCATATGCTTCGATGAACAAGGAAGTAACGTAAATATGATTAACGTTTAAAAGGAACCCATTATAGACACCTATGTACTTTACTGTCTATCTTCGTTCAGTGCAACATTCCCACGTAAATAGGATATCAAATTCTCTTTTAAGGTATGACTTTGAATTAAATAGTTAACTTAATTGCATATCTTATTGCATATCATACATTATCTTCATGCGTGGTAGAATAACTTTCTAACACTCTGGATAAAAGAGAGGGGCACTTTCATGACTGATAACAGACTGTGTTCAGCCAAGAGCAACATTATTCAAAATTGATAAAAAACTCAAACCAAGAGCAAAAATCTGATCAGTAATATTTTCATCATGGAAAATATGATCAAAAATATTTTGGTCTGGACTTCTTTTGTAATATCATTGATATGTTTGGAGATTAACATCTACCTCGACGTACCTATTATTCTAGAGTTACTTATATTACAAATATGGCTACATATCTAATTATATACATTAGTACAAAGTTCCTCTTGAAATCGACTAAAATGACAAAAATGACTTAAAGAGAACATACATGTCGAATGTTCATTTGCTTGAGTTCTCATTTATTTTCACGTTTCAAACAATCTGATAATTTGAAGTGTTTTTAAGCTAAAGCTTACATTTAGATTTCGGTCAAGTCAAACGAGCTTTGTCAACAAAGCCTAATCATCACACGACTGTGGACATGGTGTGATGCCATGGTGCTAGAACGTCTAGAGGAGACAACAAGTCACCCAACACACTAGTGGGACCATGTGAATAATTGCACTTTACCAGAGAACACAAACTTAATGTGATCTGAACTCTCTATCAAAGAGCAAGCATCGTTATGAATAATACGGGGGTCTTCCTATATGTCGCGTAGTACGGGTGTGCCATTTCTATGGGTTACATTTTTAGACATCACAGGTATAGTGATGGGTCTAAATTTTGTGATTTTATTTTAGATATGGGTCTAAATTTTGTGATTTTTGGTATATTTATGGATCTAAATTTTGTGATGCTTGGTATAGCTATGAGTTTGAAATTAAATGTACAGATATTGTTAGTGTAAGTTTCATTTTGTTTGATACTGATATGATTTTTTTTCAATAATTTGTTAATAAAATGACTGAGGTTTGTGTGGTTATGTGATTTGACTGAAAGCTACACTTGAGCTTTTGCTAAAACATGTTCAAAGTATAAGTTTGAAACATAATAATGAAAATAGAATATGCAACTATGGAAATAAGGAATGTAAAATCAATTTACAATTGTGTTTCATAGTACCAAATCTCAGGTGAAGATGAGTGAAAGAATGCTGACATGGACTGTGAACACTATGGTGATGGCCGTGGTGATGTTTCTTTCCCTGATGAAGTTAGTGACATCACAAGAAACAGCAGAAACACAATGCACTCAGGACTCGGAGACACAACGTCAACTTGCGCAGCTTATGGAGACGTTCCACAAATTTACTATGGTTTTTAATTTTCCTTCATTTTAATGTATTATTTTATACAATGTGAATTTGAAATGGAAAATGCATGTTTTATTCTATTTGTTAAAAGATAAATATTTTTTCCATAGGATGTGTTACCAAAACTTGAAAGAATAGAGAATAGACTTGATAGGTTAGAGACTTATGCAGGTATGTGTACTAATTTATGTGTGTTATAGCACTTGTTCATTTTATAACTTTGCGAGTTATCCCTAAAAGATTCATGTCTGTCCTTATCAGAAGAAAATATACCACTCAATGCGGCTCAGCCAGACCCACAACCACCCTCACCCTCACCCCCACCCTCCGAACACGGAGCTGTCTCAATTATGTGTTGTTGTTTTTTATTCTACAGAAGAACCAAAACTCGTCGGGTTTTGGCCTCTTTCTGAGAGCCATGGAGGCAAAGACCTCAGTGGCTACGCGAACCACATACAGTTCAACAATGTCATCTTTGAGAAAGCCTGTGACTCTTGCCCTAAGACAATTTACTTTAAATGAGTAGCCTCTTCATATGGCGCCATATCTGGAGGTGGGGTGTTGGACGTGCAGAAAAGCTTTACCTGGATGGCCTGGTTGTATCCAGAATCTCTGCAGGAAGGACCATTGTTTGACTGGCGAAATAGAGCAGAAGCGAATCAGCATGGCTCACATATTTGGATAATTGGCGGTGGGCTATGGTACAATGATCACTATGTTCCTGGGTTTAAGGCAAAGAAAAGCCTGATAATGGGTAAATGGAACAAAGTAGCAGTTTCATATCACTACAGTACAGGAGCATTCGTCCTCTATGTCAATGGAGAGGAGGAATGGTTCAGTCAAGACATTACAAAGACATTGGCGACTGAGGGGGCCGTGTCCATGGGTGCCAGGTACTACTTCTACTCTGCAGTTCATGTGCACACAGCACCTTACAGCACTTTTAACTTGGCTAGTTTTAACCAAATACTAATTCTCTATAATGTAGTACATTACACGGGACCTGAAAATTCCATTTACTGACAAGTAAAGTAGTGTTCAAGAGAGTGATGACCCCACAAAATTGCCAGTACCGTGCTTGAGTACCGAAGACCCAAGATCATGTTAAATAATTATTGGGTCATGTCATCGCATAATTTTCCAAATATTATCCATCCGGCATTAGCCCTGTTGCACTAAATTGTGTAACAAGAAAATGTGTACATGCATAAAACGGTGACTGTTCATGACATCAGACTTATCAGAGGCCACCAGACTTGGTGATTTTCTTTTCAAATTGTCATTTTCTAGAGTTACCCCTTGACAGTTTCAATATATTTTTAACCTTTGCCTGTCTGTATACTGACTTGATACGTTTCTCCATGACCTTTTTGCCACTATAAACCTCTTATTAGACTAGTCAAATGATAATTGATAAACATGATTTTCAGGACTCAAGTGAAACCGGACGACACTCGAGCTCTGCATGCCCGCATGGCGTGCATGAGGCTGTACCAGGGCAAAGCTGACGTGTCTCTAGTGGAGGAAGCGCTAGACCAGTGTCCACAGATACAGGAGTGAGGAGTGTGGAATATAGTGGCAGGAATACATTTACACTTAGTAACACTGATGAGAATGTGGTGCACATGGGTGAATTGGATGAATGGAATTTCTATATCTCACAGATTAGACATTGTTGTAGTAACACGTGGATGAATAATTGTTGTTGGCGAACTTTAAAACAGAAGTTGTAAAATATTGTTTTCTGTATTCGAAAGTAACACAATATTTGAGTAAGGTTATAGTTTTATGTTTTACTCCTATGTTGAAACATGTTTATATCAATCATTCTTTGTCTATAGAACATTGAATGTGTCACCCACGCGCTCTTCTCTTATTACAGTAACATATTTTTACTTTTTGTCATATTTCAGAAATTAAATTGCCATGAATTTAGAATTTAAGATAGCCGTGCTTATTACTATATAGGCACATAATTGCCTTCCAAACATAGCTTGTTAGTTTGCTATACACATAGAAATTTTCTATATCAATATTGTATAACATTCAGTCACAGTGCAATGCCCCCCACCCCACCCCCCATCTGTAATCAAGATGAGGATTGTAAGTCACACACCCGAAGAGAATTATACAGCTTAGCAAATGATAGTGTTATTCAGGAAAAGCAGAAACAAAAGAGTTGATGATTTATGCACTGCCACTTGACTGTTGGTTGTCGGACACTTTGGGCTTTGGGTCATGGTGATACTACTGTCCTGATGTACCATCTTTACTGGTTCTCTCACTCGATACATGCTAGAACACTATACACTATCCATTAACCCACATACATCTCACTTGCATCATACACAAGGCAGGTGGCTGCAGGGAATGTGTCCCTCCTTTTTAATCCCCAACTTATTATTTTCATGTTTACATATCCTTGAGCCATAGCAAGTACTCATCTTTTCTGAAAACCTGGATATGCCAGTGCTTACATGTACACTGCACTATGATAGTGGAATATTGGAAGTTTCTAAGTCGCCACCTGCGTCACTGGTTTCTATTTCACGGACAAGAAGTGTGTACACCTTAAAAAACAGCTGGAAGAGAATTATACAGCTTAGTAAAAATTAGTACATGTAGTATATGTAAGAAAACAGGTGATAAAAGATTTGATGATTTATGAATAACCAATGTGGCTATTATTGTCTGAGACTGGGTGATTATGATACTACTGTCCTGATCAAAGAATGTGCACTAATTTCATCCTGGGTACAATTATTCCTGGTACAAAATTATAATTGTGATAGTTACCAATGATAACATCTCATTCATTTTTTTGGCTAGCTTGGCTAGACTAGACTAGACGTTGTTGTCTCAAATATATGACATGTACCATGCACAGGTTCCTTTTGGTATATAATTATATGTTTTGTACTGTCCTGATGTACCGTCTTTACTGGTTCTGTCACTCGATAGATGCTAGAACACTACAATTCAACATCGATTTACGCACATAGATCTCACTTATACCACAGACAGATCCAGAACGGGGGGGGGGGGGGAATGCCTCCATCCCTTTTCTCCTAAAATATCGTTTTCATGGGGTGTTTGGTATCTCCACGAGCCTTTGGACGTACGAAACCCCTGAACTCCTGTTGGTAGCCCCCTCTCTGAAAACCTGGATCTGCCAGTATTTGCACTGCGTAATGACATGAGCAGACCCAGGAGAGTTGGAGGGTTCTGGGAAGTCACCACACATTATTTTGTCGTAAGTTAGCTGACTAGAGCATGTGTTGTTGGATCCCTGGGCCTCTGCATCATGCGAGGGGAAGGGTAGGGGGTATATAATGGTCTACTACTATGGTTTACAAACACTATAAAATACAGTATCATGATATGAAAATATACCATACAGTATGATGATACTGTATCGTATAGTGTTTGTAAACCATAGTAGTAGACCATTATATACCCCCTACCCCCTCCCATGATGCTGAGGCCCATGGTTGGATCTCTTACGACGTGGCCTATTTGAATCATTTGCAGACGGGTAAAGTTTTGAATTGAAAAAGAGACCAATATATTTGAATATTAGTTTTGAATCAAATTAGATTAATTAGAAGCTTTTCGAAATGTCTTTTCTTATGTGTAATCACTTATATAATTAAAGATTGTTGCTAGTACTCGTTATGGTTAATAAGCAAAGCATAATAATTATGCAAATAGCAGAATAAGAATAAAAACACATTACATACTTAAAACCTTTACCACATTATAAAATGCCACGGTCTGCAGCTATAACTTCAATGCAGCATTCTTTGTGGTATTGGTTGTTGTTATATATACCAGGGGTCGCCCTTTATTGAATTCAAGAGGTGGGTATGATTTTCCCACTCTTTATAGACTTTATAATATCGGCTGGTGGTACACCAGCTTTCAGCAGGCCTTGATATTCAGGGTGGATGTTTCACTTAGAATTAAAATATATATTCTGATAAACGGAAATAGAAAAATAAGTATAAAGAGAGTTACACAAATTTCAATGTGATATTTTTGTTGTTATAAATGCTTTGCAAATATTGAACAGTGATTCTCTGAAAAAGACCACCTATCAATTAAGATCACCTCTATTAAACTAAGACCATTTCATACAACCCCAAGTTTTCATAAAGATACCAAAAGCAATGTCAATACAAGACACCTCTCCACTACCAGACTCTTATGTAGTTTTAGTAGATAGGTTCTACTGTATTTCAAATATAGTAATTCACAAGAAATAGTCGCAAATAACAAGCATTTTTAAAGGCTAAAAGCTCCCATCCTCATCTCATTCCCTTATGTATATCATAAGACACTACACATATGCTTCGATGAACAAGGAAGTAACGTTATAACAAAACCAACCCATTATAGACACCTATGTAGTTTGCTGTCTATCTTTGTTTAGTGCTAGTTTCCCTCGTAAAAAGGATATCAAATTCTCTTTTAAGGTATGACTTGAAATTAAATATTTAACTTTACTGCATCATACTTTATCTTCGTGTGTCGCAGAATAACTTTCTAACACCCCTCTCATGACTGATAGCAGACTGAAAGCAAGAGCAACATTATTCATGTAAAATCTGATCAGTAATATTTTCATCATGGAAGATATGACCAAAAATATTTTGGTCTGGACTTTTTTGTAATATCATTGATGTGTTTGGAGATTAACATCTACCTCGACGTAGCTATTATTCTAGAGTTATTTGTGTCCAATATGGCTACATATCTAATTAGGGGAAAAGTACACCTTCCTCTTGAAATCGACTAAATGACAAAAATGACTTAAAGAGAACATACATGTTGAATGTTCATTTGCTCAAGTTTTCATTCATTTTCATATTAAAAACCATTTAATATGATTTGAAAGTGTGTTTTAGCACAAGCTTAAATTTAGATTTCGGTCAAGTCAAACGAGCTTTGTCAACAAAGCCTAATCATCACACGACTGTTGACATGGTGTGATGCCATGGTGGGAGAACGTCTCAAGGAGACAGCCATTGCCGTAGCAAGTCCCCCACCACACTGATGGTACCAGGACGTGAATATGCACTTCAGTTCTAATCATCCACTAGATCACAAACTTGGTGTGGTCTTGCACCACAGAACTAGTGTTGTTATGACCAAGACGGAAGGCACGGGTGACAATAGAACGTGCAGCAAATATGCTGGGAGAATGAAAGTAACACATCAACAGCCACAGACTAGACCCAGGAATATGAAGGCGCACAAAGGTCCGCCAATCAAATTCATCTATATCGTGACGATTATTAGGCTTTGTTGACAAACACCATGTTACTTGAACGAAAGCAACAGTTGAGGTTTTGCTATAAACACATTCACAATATTAGTTTAAAACATAAAATTGAACATAGAACATGTGTCTATGGAAAATTAGAAATGTAAACGTTAATTTACAATTGTGATTTATAGTAGGTCCTACCTAAGCTCGGGTGAAGTTGAGTAAGAGAATGCTGACATGGACTGTGAACACTTTGGTGATGGCCTTGGTGATGTTTCTTTCCTTGGTGAACTTAGTGACATCACAAGAAACAGCAGAAACACAATGCACTCAGGACTCGGAGACACAACGTCAACTTGCGCAGCTTATGGAGATGTTCCACAAATTTACTATGGTTATTAAATTTCTCCACTTTAACAGATTATCTTGAGTATCTTCATATAAATCTGAATTTCAAATGGAAAATGCATGTTTATTCTATATTTATTAAAGATAATTATAATACCATAGGATGTCTTACCAAAGCTTGAAAAACTTGAAAAACTTGAAAAACTTGAAAAACTGGAAGAAATAGAGAATAGACTTGATCGGTTGGAGACCTACGCAGGTACGTGTGCTAATTCATCTGTGGTACATGTATAGTTGTGTTGTCATAATTTAATGATCAGCAATCTTTCCACGTGTATTTTTCTTTTTTTTTTCACTGATGCCTTGATGGTTTTCTACATGTCTCCCACAGGAACATGCCTAGCTTTTGTAGAGGGGGGGGGGGGGTGATGGTTTTATCTCGCAAACAAGTGTCCATTTTGTACATTTACAAATTTCATATCTAATTTCATCAGAAGAAAATATTGCTTTCAGTGTGGGGGCGGGGTGATGGTTACAGATTAGCTTAAATGAGCCCCCGAACCCAGTTCCACCACCTACCACCACCACATGAGTACAGGCGTCTCTCAACTATGTACTTTTTATTCTACAGAAGAACCTAAACTTGTGGGCTTTTGGCCTCTTTCTGAGATCCATGGAGGCAAAGACCTCAGTGGCTATGGCAACGACATCCAGTTCAACAATGTCATCTTTGAGAAAGCCTGTGACTCTTGCCCAAAGACTGTTTCTTTTAAAGGAGTAGCCTCTTCATATGGCGTGATACCTGGCGGTGGCGTGTTAGACGTACAGAAAAGCTTTACCTGGATGGCCTGGGTGTATCCAGAATCTCTGAAGGATGGACCTTTGTTTAACTGGCAAGATAGCATAAACTCTGAGCAATATGGCTCTCATATTTGGATATTGAAAAACGGGTTATGGTACAATGATGGGGAACTACTGGAAATCTCATTGCAAATCTGATAACCGGCCAGTGGAATAAAGTTGCAGTTTCAAATCACTACAGCTCTGGCGCTGTCGTTTTGTATGTTAATGGAAAAACGAAATGGTTCAATCGCAGCACCGCACAGAAACTGAGGAGAACGGAGGGAGCTGTGTCCATAGGAGCCAGGTAAAAATGATTTATACATGATTATTGCAATTGATTATATATGTACTGGCAGGCTTTTGTTTGTCAAAGTGATTTGCAACAAAGATCCCACTACCTCTGATTTTCCTCTTACCAAGACATCAATTTATTGGCAGGCAAATGTTTTTAAAGCATGATCACCAAAGAAAATACAAGGCATGTTACCATGTTAACTAATTGTTGGAGCATACAGTAACATAGGTTTTCATCAAAAGTGTATTGAATCGGACATCAGGTTAATCAGACACTTGATGATTTTTTCCTTCTCACATGGTCATCTTCCCCAGATCCTTTTTAAATATATATTTAACCTTTATTCGCCTGTCCACTGATTCTCTCTTCTCCATAACATTTTGCCTCATTACAACCCTCTGTCAAATAATAATTGATAAATTGATTTTCAGGACTCCCGTTTACCCTGCAGACACTCGAGCTCTACATGCCCGCATGGCGTGTATGAGGCTGTACCAGGGCAAAGCTGACGTGTCTCTAGTGGAGGAAGCGCTAGACCAGTGTCCACAAATACAGGAGTGAGGAGTGTGGAATATAATGGCTGGAATATTACATGTACTTAGTAACAGCGATGATCAAGTGTGGTACATGGGTGAATTGGAGGACCTTGAAATGGAAGATGTAAAATAGTGCTTTCTATATCTCACAGATTAGCCATTGTTATACTAACCTTCAATCTTCAATCTTCAATCTTTATTTCCGAAAGGGCCGATGGCCGTACAGGAAATTTTATGCATTTGTGACATACCATGTACATGAATTAAATATAACAAGTGCAATAATAAAAAAAAACAATCACAGTGAATTAGAAAAACAACAAGAACAAAAAAAAACAAAAAAAAACAATAACAACAGGAACATTTCTAATGAATACAGTAACAATAAAAAGTATATTTGTACGCGTCGGATTGGAGAATTTTAACCCTATTGTATCTTACATCAGATCTGTATGACAACTGTACAGTGGATGGGAAGGAAATATTTACAAGGTTATTCTTAATCTTATAAAACATAGACAGGTTATAAATTGCTCTTCTATGCTGCAAGGGCAGCCACTTAAGTTTTGTAGTAATGTTATCACTCAAACCAATTTTAATTAACACGAGTGTGAATAATTGTTGTTGGCGAAATTGAAACAGAAGTTGTAAAATATTGTTTTCTGTATTCGAAAGTAACACAATATTTGAGTAAGGTTATAGTTTTATGTTTTACTCCTATGTTGAAACATGTAGATAGATGGACCGAATAAAACACACGTTTATATCAATCATTCTTTGTCTATAGAACATTGAATGTGTCACCCACGAGCTCTTCTCTTATTACAGTAACATATTTCTACTTTTTGTCATATTTCAGAAATTAAATTGCCATGAATTTAGAATTTAAGATAGCCGTGCTTACTATATAGACACATAATTGCCATCCAAACATAGCTTGTTAATTTGCTATACACACAGAAATTTTCTATATCAATATTGTATAACATTCAGTCACACTGCAATGCCCCCCCCAGTAATCAAGATGGGATTGTAAGTCACACACCCGAAGAGAATTATACAGCTTAGCAAATGATAGTGTTATTAAGGGAAAGCGGAAACAAAAGAGTTGATGATTAATGCACTAACAAGTTGCTGTTGGTGTCGGACACTTTGGGCTTTGGGTCATGGTGATACTACTGTCCTGATGTACCGTCTTTACTGATTCTCTCCCTCGTTACATGCTAGAACACTATACGTTATCCATTAACCCACATACATCTCACTTGCATTATACACAGGGCAGGTGGCTGCAGGGAATGTGTCCCTCCTTTTTAATCCCCAACTTATTATTTTCATGTTTACATATCCTTGAGCCATAGCAAGTACTCCTCTTTTCTGAAAACCTGGATATGCCAGTGCTTACATGTACATTGCACTATGATAGTGGAATATTGGAAGTTTCTAAGTCGCCACCTGCGTCACTGGTTTCTATTTCACGGACAAGAAGTGTGTACACCTTAATAAACAGCTGGAAGAGAATTATACAGCTTAGTAAAAATTAGTACATGTAGTATATGTAGTTAGAAAACAGGTGATAAAAGATTTGATGATATATGAATAACCAATACGGTTATTAATGTCTGAGACTGGGTCATTGTGATACTACTGTCCTGATCAAAGAATGTGCACTAATTTCATCCTGGGTACCATTATTCCTGATACAAAATTATAATTATGATAAATACCAGTGAAAACATCTCACACATTTTTTGGCTAGACGTTCGTGGTTACCTCAGATATATAACAGGTACCAGGTACAAATGTACAGGTTCCTTTTGGTAACTGATTATGTGTTTTGTACTGTCCTGATGTACCGTCTTTAAGGGTTCTGTCATTCGATAGATGCTAGAACACTATTCACCATCGGTTTACAGACATAGATCTCACTTACACCACAAACAGATCCAGAACAGGGAGTCGCAGTGGGAATGCCTCCATCCCTTTTCAACAAGCCACTGAACTCCTGTTGGTAGGCCCCTCTCTGAAAATCTGGATCTGTCAGTGTTTGCACTGCGTAATGACATGAGCAGACCCAGGAATGTTGGAGGATTCTGGGAAGTTGCCACTCGTCATTTTGACATAAGGTAGGTGGCGAGAGCATTTGTTTTTGGATCTGTCACGGAACAACCCATTTGAAGACAGGTAAAGTTTTGAATTGAAAAAGATTTCAATATCTTTTAACAGTATACATATGTAGTTTTGAGTGAAATTTGATTAATTAGAAGTTGGTCAAAATATCTTTCCTTATATAATATAATCCCTTATAAATCACGAGAATGTTGTTAGTACTCCTTATCATGGTAAGCAAAGCATATATATGCACACTTTGAACCTCCATCACGTTAATAAAGTTAATGTCTGCTTGTTCTTGTCAATTCGACTCTGTTCGAGGTATTGATTGTTGTCATTTCTTCCAGGCAGCGCCCATTGTTAGATTCAGCGGGGGGGGGGGGGCGGCAACAACAATTAAAACATAATTTCAGATATTACCGGAAATAGAAACATATTTTCATACTAATTGAAAGATGCATGTAGCAACTTTTTACGTGACATTTTGGAAGCTATAAATGCTTTCCAAACACTATACAGCAGATCCTCTAATTATGCAGTTTTGGTAGATAGGTTCTACTGTGTTTAAAATATAGTAATTCACGAGAAATAGTTGCAAATAACAAAGATTCTTAAAAAGCTAAACGCGCCCATCCTCAACCGATTCCCCCATGTATATCATTTGATGCTACGCATATATGCACACTGAATATCAAGTGCTCAATACCTATACGTTTATCAAAACTTGCTTTTGAGTTTCACGAGCAGACATTATATAGAGTGCATATATGCTTCGATGAACAAGGAAGTAACGTTTATAATGAAACCCATTATAGACACCTACATGTAGTTCTGTCTATCGTCGTTCAGTGCCATTTTCCCACTTTAATAGGATATCAAATTCTCTTTTAAGGTATGGCTTTGAATCAAATATTCAACTTAACTGCATGATAAGTTATCTTCATGTGTGGTAGAATAACTTTCTAACACCATAGGCTTCTCATGACTCATAAAAGACTCAAACCAAGAGCAAAATTATTCATGTAAAGTCTGATCAGTAATATTGTCATCGTGGAAAATATGATCAAAAATATTTTGGTCTGGACTTTTTTGTAATATCATTGATATGTTTGGAGAATAACATGTACCTCGACGTACCTATTATTCTAGTGTTTCTTATGTCAAATATGCCTACATATCTAATTATATACATTAGAGGGAACGTACACCTCTCTAAATCGACTAAAATGACAAAAATGACTACAAGAGAACATATATGTTGAATGTTCATTTTCTTAAGTTCTCATTCATTTTCATGTTTCAAACAATCTAATAATTTGAAAGTGTTTTTGAAGTAAAACCTTACATTTAGATATCGGTCAAGTCAAACGAGCTTTGTCAACAAAGCCTAATCATCACACAATCGTGGACGTGGTAAATGTAAATATAAACGTGGTGGTTTATAGTCATGATTGTAGTGCTCTCACGACTTTACATTCACATCAGGTCATGGCATCCTTATCACACTATATCTATCTCATCTCCCCGGGTAGGGGAGCATACAGCACAATTGCTGCCGCAGCGGTGCAGACATGCTAATCATTCACATTTGCGTTCACTCGCCTGACCTGTACCAATTTCGGGTAGGTACCACAGAGCAGTGTGCAACCTGTTAGAGGTAAGTTTGCTCAACACTTACCACCAGACCCGACCGGGAATCGAACCCACGACCTTCTGGTCACGAGTCCAACTCCCTATCCACTCAGCCACGGAAGCACACGTGGTGTGATGCTATGGTGGGAGAACGTCTAGAGGAGACAGCCATTGTCACAGCACATCCCCCACCACACTGGTACATGTAGTACCATTATGTTATATATATGCACTTCAGTTCTAATCATCACTATATCACAAACTTGGTGTGGTCTGAACCGATTAACCCTGCACCACAGAGCAAGTATTGTTGTGACCAAGACGGAAGGCACGGATTCAGAAAGAACGCGCAGCAAATATGCTGGGAGAATGAAAGTAACACATCAACAGCCACAGACTAGACCCAGGAATATGAAGCCGCACAAAGGTCCGCCCATCAATTTCATCCATCTCATGACGATTATTAGGCTTTGTTGACATACCATGTTACTTGAACGAAAGCAACAGTCGAGGTTTTGCTATAAACACATTCACAATATTAGTTTAAAACATAAAATTGAACATAGAACATGTGTCTATGGAAAATTAGAAATGTAAACTTAATTTACAATTGTGATTTATAGTAGGTCCTACCTGG
>CM032667.1:50712256-50749350 GCA_019095985.1 Streblospio benedicti
CAATTTTTTCATTTCGTATTTGGCTTAAAAAAAAATTTTCATGTATTATTATATAAACATTATTATCTAAAAGCATTACGAATGGGAGTGTCAATTTAAAACTGTATCCGAGGACAAGAGCTGAAATATCGATGATTGTTTGAAGCTGCTTAAAAAGTGGTAATTTATATGATATAATTATCAAATGCCCTGATATATGACATGTGAATTCCTGAACTTCAGTACAAGTGTATACAAAGTATTTACTAAGATGTTGGCAGAACAATGCCTTTTTTATGAAGTAGGGGCAATGTGGATTATTGTGATAAGAAATCCTAGACACAAGACCATTTCAATTGGGTGATCTAGTCTAGCTGATGAGTATGTAGACCCGGCAGACTTCATAGAACCTGGATTTGCCACATAGTGAAGTAAAACAGAGTTTATATATACAAAATCTACAGTGGTTTATGCAAAGCAATGGAGTATTCATCATATGGGGCAGGGTGGTGGGGGCGTAGTCTGATGGATTTTTCATTGTACCCCCAAAGTATTCATTGAAAACCAAAAATGAAATGAAATTGAGCTGCAGGACTGCACTTACATAAAGAGACATTCTTAAATCATCTAGTTTCAAAATGTCATCCTTGGATAGAATATTGTCATTTCCATGTGCTCTCTTTAGATTTAGTTTTTTTCCTATTATGTTACTTCCGCAAGATATATGTGGAATAACAATATTTTTTCTTCAACCTCTTTCTCTCATAGTCTACATCGCTCTGGCAACATTTTATTTTTGTCGCGAATGTATTTGTTTACTCCTGTATTGATGTAAGTATATCTATTGCTACTCCCGTGTTACATGTGTTAATATCAATAATGAAGTCAAATACGATTGTGTGAAACCAATTGAGTTACAATTATTACATGATATAGAATTCGATTAGAATATAATGCAATTCTTTTAAGCCAGATTGGCATATTACTATTTATTAATTCGTATTATCACACAATTTGTGAAGGAATCTTTAAGATGTGTTTTAATATCATGAAATTGTTAATATAGAATTGGTGTAGAAATACATTGTCTCAGTAATGTCCTGTATCCTATACATGTAGCTGTAAAGCTTAAATAAAGGGAAATCATTTTCTTTCATTTTTGTATGCTTCTATTATTTTTAGAGTAATTAAAATGAGAACAATAAACCTACCAGTAAGAACAAAAATAAAACTGCACGAAACACATCAAATATCTGTGTGAGTGTATTTATTGCCACATAAAACATTCGAAAAGAATGTAGATCCCACACCGACATTAATACAAAAAGCTTCATCATGACGTTTCACCGATCTCCATGTAACTGAAAAACCTCTTCAGATCCTTCATGGATCCCTCGGCTATCTGGATCTGCCCCGCGTCCTGGACTGTGGTGGTTCCCGCCACAATCTCTCGGAGGCATGCGGTTGTCATAGTGACAAACACATCCCGGGGTGAGGCGCATGCGCTCTGGACCTGCAAGGAAACGATTTGATTGGCTGCTCCACATGTATCATTCATCTGATCATCTTGAAAAGTTTCTCTCGAACCACAAATGACAACAATGGAAAGTAGTTGGTTGCCAGTCCTTCCTACAAATAGGCTGCCCAACTATTTATTCCTAGTCCAAGAAATAATTATTTCATAGACTTGGAATAAACAATAACTAAACTAGAGATCAAAGACCACTTGCTTTTGTATTAGATTCATCTACTTTACTTGGTATAAATTACTGGTTGTGAAGTATGCGGTGGTTTGCACTGCATTTTTTTTATCCGTTGTACGACCAGTCATATGTTGTTTCTGTTAACTACAATCTGGCCTTTTTGCTTCTTCTCTCTCTCACACTTTTCTACGGCAAGCAAGCTACTACCACTATATTGACATAGCTGAAGACACGTTTTTACAATGGTAGCAGCTTGCTTGCCATAGCAGAGAGAGAAGAATAAAAATTGTATCCACAACCAAACTTAGAAAAAACACATTAGAAACATCTGGCATTTGATTTTTTAAGCAGTCTCATGGTAATGACTAATGACCTTATTACCGGAAGAATGCCTGTTGTATTTTTACTGCACGTAACTCACTGGCACAGCCTAAATTTGGGTCAATTTTAACTATTATTTGGCATATTGTGAAACGTGTTGCAGTAACTGTTTCAAACATGTCCTAAAATTACATATATTTGTCTAAAACTCGTACATTTACGCCATATCTACACGAAAGGCATACGTCTTCTACCAGTTTGATTCTAAGCGAAACAAACAAACAATCACACAAACAAACAAGAACAAACACACAAACAAACAGAGTACCTCCAGTATACAATTTCTGATAAAGAATGTGTAGGTCTCGTCCAAGTCGGATAACGTAATGATGACTGTCATGGTGACGTCCACAACGTCCTCTGCCTTGAGAATACAACCCATGCGTCTGCAAACACAGTTTAATATTTGATACAGTCTCAAAAACCTGTTCATTTATCTATGAACATATGCAGTTTCAGTGTACATTAGATACATGCACACTATTTCACCTGTAGGATTCCACTATCTCACACTGTTTATAGTGTATCTATCATTAAAAAGGAGATGTAACAATGAAATTCTCAATGTGAATAAGATCTTTAATCAAATACACAATGTGATGGCTGAAAGTCGCCCATAAAATCATACAGATATACGTGATAGAGATATACATTATATAGATGTGCGATGTACATTGAATAATGTTGGAAATGATATACCAATTTAGGATTATGACTACATTCTGCAAACACCAAGAAAGTAAACCTCGCAATTAGTAACAATGGTGACAAATAATGTCACCATTTGAGACAACGCGCTTAGTGACAACGCATTGTCAATGGGAGAGTGAAAATGCATATATCCCCTACTGCCAGATGTCCCGGTTAGAGATGTGCCCCCATAGTGAAGTTTCACAGTAGCCACCTGAAGAGGGCGTGCAGGGGCATGGAGCGGACGACGGCTATGACGGAGGCGGGATGATGGGCCGGTAGCACCGTCGCGTCCTCCAGAGCACAGCTCAGCAGGTAGTGGCGCCCGTTCGTGGACGTCTGCAGCAAAGAGAGCGGCAGTGAAATGGCTATGTGTCTTCAGTATCCATATGATTAGTCAACCGTGACATAGATACTGGATTTTTAAAAGAAGCTGTGGGGAGGGGGGTGGGGAGATACTATATGTAAAGTGTCTTATAAACCCTTGTAGTTGGGTGTTTTAATATTCATTTGTTAACCTAGGAATGGTTTATATGTATTTTAACACATGACACCATAATAGAATAAATCTATCAATCTATGTATGTATAATTGGGAGTGTGGAATGCGCATTCCGTCGGATGCACTCTGTGGATCAGTTGGTCGGTGATGGTGAAACACAGTGATAAAAATTTGGGCATGTATCGTGTCTATAGATTCAAGATTATCAAATATTATCAAATGTGTTGCTTTCACAGGTTAAAAAATAAGCAAATCCCACACATCCATATCCAATAAAAACAAACAAAAGAAAACGAAAACAACGCCACTGCCGATGTAGACGAAAACGACGTGTTGACGTGAAGACCTGTTGTTGTGGTTACCTGAGTGGCTGCCAGGTTGAGCAATGCCTGAGAACGCAACTCTCTAGCTTCCGGGTTTTCCGGCTCCGCCAGAAACACATGTGATGCTAGTTCCAGGGCCCACTGCGGGTCTGACGTCACTGAGGAGCGCGCCTCCTCCAGCAGCTACATTTGATGACATCACAAATGTTTAAAACAGTGTATTTGTCATTCAAGATGAGTCCCAGTTGCCACTCTTGATGTAATATAACAATCCATCGCTATGTTTGATTGACCATAATACTGTGTAGCAGAAAGTTGGTGCCCGTTAACGCACTTAACAATTAAGTAGTCCACGTACGAAAGTGGAGTATTGGACATGAATATGGAAACATAATGGTTCAAAATATTAGAATCGAATAAAGGGAAAAAGAATGAAATCATCTTAAATATTGAGAGTCTATATTGGAAATCCTATTTTCTCTTCCAACTCCAATTTTGACTAATCCCCAATCAAAAGTTATTGTATTTTTGAAAATCTACTTAGAATTCAGGTCCCACTTCACCATTTCTTTTAAAGCCGTTTCCCACATCCCATCTAAAGGGCATAATCGCCTCCCCCAATAACAATCACATAGAAAGCCCTACCCCTCCTTAAAAAAGAAGCCAAATGAAAGAAAAAATAAAGTACAAAACATACAAACAAGAACAATCAAAACAACCAAGTAGCCTCCCGCCCTCCGCCGGCACTTACCTTGTTTGCGCCGAAAGTTCGGGTCATGCGCTGGGCGCGCTGTGCTGGGGTTATCGCCAGGAGTTCCTCGGGAGCGCCGCTGAACCAGCCAAGGTACCCGTCTGCCACGGCACGTGATGACCACTCTGCACGACCGTAGAACTCCTACCATTGACAGAGATTTTAATCTTGATGTTAATGAAATAATGTACTGCTTTCATTAGGTGTTTACATGTACCTGGTTGGAAATGACTGGAATAGTGGAATTTTATATTCAATAAATGTTTACAAATAAAATTATATTTTTTTAGAATTCTGGTTCTTATTATCTTAGTTTTTGCTCAGTGGTGCTACCTAGTGGTGGTAATGTAAAAATAGCCCGTATGTGTCATACCATATATAGCATTCTATACCTACTTGTGCATTGGTCCGTTTAGTTACTTGCAACTGAGAGTACTGTGCACATATTTAGAAACACAATATTTTGGATAAACATTCTTTGATTTAATTTTGATAAGAATGTCTGGAGAAAATGGAAATCACCTGGTATTAAATTGGTGTTCTGCAATTAATAGCAAGAACAACTGAAAACAACATGGAGATATATTGAGGGTTTTTTGTGTGTTTTTTTATATTTATGTAAAGAAACATAAACATTGAAACAAAAAGCATCCGCTTTGTTATCAAACATATATTAGTTTTGCTTTATGCTTGCCTTTTTTTCTAAAGAATATTGAATAAATTGGTGTATATATAACTAAGACGAAGAATATGTTGAATGAGTTATAGGTGTGAGCAGTGGGTTAGTAATTTAATTAAAATAAAGACAGATGGCAGCACATAGAATCAAATGTTGTGTCTGTGAAATGATGATGTTTGTTTTTATTTGTTTTCCCAAATCATATAGGAGAAAATTTAGTACGTTGATTAAAAAGAAATATATAGTAGGATATGTAACAGAAACATAAACATTGAAACAAAAGCATCCGCTCTTGTTATCAAACATATATTAGTTTTGCTTTATGCTTGCCTTTTTTTCTAAGTAGAATATTGAATAAATTGGTGTATATATAACTAAGACGTACAAATATGTTGAATGAGTTATAGGTGTGAGCAGTGGGTTAGTAATGAAATTGTGTCAATCTTTGTAAAATCAAAGACAGATGGCACTTTAGAATCAAATGTTGTGTCTGTGAAATGATGATGTTAAGAAACTCCTTGAATAAATGTTTTTACACTTCCATGTTTTCTCTCTTTCTTTGTTTTGATATCATATATCATATCATTTTGAATAACATTAGTTTCTGCTAGATTTATATCATAACTCAATATTAATGATAATATTGCAGCAAGTACTCCTTTTATTATATACTAGCAGAGATCATTGGCATGCGTTTATACATCATCACCACAGGGCAGCGCTGCTGTGCTTGCAGCACAAAAAATCTATATACAAATCAATAGGCTGCTAGCTGGAGTGCCGGAACGTTAGTGCATCACCAATGTAACAATGCAAACATGGCCGATAGGAAAAAGCAGCCCTGTTTTGGGTGCGTTATGTATTTAATCCATTTTACATCTATTCTACAATATTTGATGCAAAACACAAGAATATTGACACATTATTGATACATCATTTGTAGCTTATATGAATCATGCGAATAGAAATACAAAATGATACAAAATAAGTGTCTTCTGAAATTAAAATATTTAACAAGCGTCTCATATTTGAGATACATATATTTTCATATACAAACATTTTTATCCCTTGCCATTCGGAATCAGTGTCATAATTCGGCATTGTATCCCGAGGCCAAATTTCAGTATTTTATCATTGTTTGAGGCCGCTTACGAAGCGGTATAGTGTAACTGTAAACTCGAATGTACGTGGAATGCAGCATAAGGTCTCACTTGATACACAACACTATTTTATTCACTGCCTTTATTTCCAAAACTCAAAACACCTCAAAACAATATATAAAACACGTTTTTGAGATCCTTAGTCTCCTTTTCAATAACAACTAATGAAATTGAATACATATCAATAACTATGTAATTTTTTTTTACATTAATCCTCTCAAGTATTTTACATTGTTAAATTTCTATTTTGTATTTAACACTCTATATTAATCTATCTTCTTTGAACTAAAACTATATTGTTAAATTCGTTTCGCCGGTGTGGACGTTTCGCCGGTGTGGACGTTTCGCCGGTGCTTTTCTGGACGATTCGCCGGTGTTTTGTGGACGTTTCTCCGGTGGACGTTTCGCCGGTGTGGACGTTTCGCCGGTGCTTTTCTGGACGATTCGCCGGTGTTTTGTGGACGTTTCGCCGGTGGACGTTTCGCCGATGTGGACGTTTCGCCGGTGCTTTTCTGGACGATTTGCCGGTGTTTTAATGTGGCCGTTTTGCAGCGTTAGGCGAGATAGATTTCCGATGCGTGTTTTCAACCCTTTAGGCAACAAATCATGGCCGAGACCACTCTAGGCAATTAGACAATAATATGTATGTTCCAGTCAGATGTCTCAACCCTCCTGCACCTCAAGCAGTTCTAGAACTTACAAAATGTGGCTGCAAATCTGGATGTCAAGGACTGCGTTGCAGCTGTTTCAAGAATGCCCCTCTGTGTAAATGTTTTGATAGCAATTGTGACATGATCAGGCATAATACTTCTGATGAAGATGTAGACTAGAGACAGTGTTGTACAATGTGCACGTTAAAAAGATATGTTATATGACCGAGATATTATCTCGTTGATGATTGCTAATTCATGTTGCTGAGAGCTACAATATTGAAGAATATCTATGTAGATGCTTTGATTGCTATTCTACGACAAATATCATATGTAGGAGTAAATTGCTTCAAGTGTATTGTTATTGATAGATAATAGAATAAATGTAATGAGCATTGAATTTATGCTCATATATTGTACTTAAATGTAGTTCTAAATTCATTACTTGTTCTATTGTGTTTTCTAAGCTAGAATATTACAATAAAGGACAATTTTGCCACAAACGCTTCAATATATCTCAATAAAAATATTTTAATTGGCTTCAGCGTCCTCATTTACCCCATATATGAGACTAAATTTACAAATGTTACCACTTTATTAGCAGATATTAACCCCCCAAAAGCCAACAAGCACACTTTTCCGTATGATGGAATGTTGCATAATTCCTTATAATAAGTGTAAAATAAAATATAGTATCATTTGTAGTCATATGGAAACGTTTGTGCACTTGAAGTAGACTGTATAACTGTTATGCCGAATGTAATGTTCACGAGATTTAATATAATTAATTTATAAACCACTTGTGCAGAACGGCTAAGATGGGGTCTCAACGAAAGCACATGTCGGGTATGACTTGTAATAAAAAGCAATTTAGGTTTGAGATCGATTTTTTGAAGAAGCCGTAGACAGGGCTGTAGGTAGCCTCAATTGCATGATGGCCTTTTCATTTGTGTTGGTTTACGGCCATCCCTCCTGTTTAATACAAGAAATTCTTATTGAATGAGTTGGGCACTTGAGGGGGCCACTTGAATCCCCCGAACGTTTAATGTGTGCTGACAATGGATGATGGTTGAGGGGGTGGGAAATGAGGAGAGGGTAGGAGCTTTTATTGTATTTTATAATTTGGTTGGGGGAGGGATGCATGATGGAAGGGAAAGAGGGGGTGTGCTGTGCAGAGAAGGAGGAGCTTCTGCTTTTGTGGCTGAGTGGTTAGTGAGTTGGACTTGTGTACAGAAGGACGATGGTTCAATTCACGGTCGTGTTTGGTGGTGAGTGTTGATCAAACTCATCACTAAACAGTTGGTTGCACACTGCTCCGTGGTACCTACAAGTTTAATAGGTACAGGTGAGGCGAGTGAAAGCTAATGTGAGTGATTAGCATCTGTGCTCAACAAGAGCAAATGATGTGATTGCTGTATGCTCCCCAGGGAGTTGAGAGAGATAAGCAGAAACTTTTCAGTAGCTGATATAATCTGCATATTGTATGATTTTATGCTTGTGTGTATTTATTGTTTTGTTGCCTTTACCTATTTGTTATTCTAGTTGTTATATTGAAAAGCTCAGATGACAACCCATGGAGCCGGGCCCTAATATGAGTAGATACATATAAGCATCTAATGTATAGAACTGTAACAATAATACATCACAGCATACACAGATGTTTGAATCTATTACTGACAGTTGAATATTTGATTACTGACAAATATCACTACCACCCCCATGTACACAAGTAAACAAGTACTGTACTGGAGATTTAAAGGGTTAACATAACGTCTATTCACTTACGGCAAACCGTCTCACCGGCGAAACGTCCAATCGTTGGACGTTTCGCCGCCATAAATCTGGACGTTTCGTCGGTGACAAATATGTACCGGCGAAACGTCCACACCGGAATTTTGACAAAATTATTATTACGTCATTTGTAGCTTATATGATTCATGCGAATAAAAATGCAAAATAATACAAAATAAGTGTCTTCTGAAATTAAAAGATTTAACAAGCGTCTCAAATTTGAGATAAATATATTTTCATATACAAACATTTTTATCACTTAGTATTCGGGATCAGTGTCGAATTCGGCATTGTATCCCGAGACAAAATTTCAGAATTTTTATCTCAATATTTTATTATTGTTTGGGGCCGCTTAAAAAAAGCGGTAATTTAGTGGGATACTTCGATAACATGTGAGTCTGGGATTGAGTTTACCAAATATCAAAGCTAGCCTGAGTTCGGGGTATGCTAGTCTTTATGTAATACCTCCACAACCTATACCCTTTTCACTCCCGAAATTTCATGTTCACGGTGTTTTTATATCTCAACAAGTATGCAAAAAACTCATGAAATTCTGTGTGTGTGAGCGCTCCTAACCGATTCTAAAAACCTGGATCTTCCCAGTAATGTAGCCTTTGACAAGGCCCAGAATATCATTTAAAAAAGATTATTGAAACCTGTGGAGATGATATTCAGGTATGATGTTTAAACTCCAGGCTGTTAGAGTCAGTCTAAGATGTGCTATTGTATAGACGAAGGAGTTGTATTCTGTGTGGGTGTTTGATATGAAGGAAACTAAATATGAATAAGTATAAATTGAATATCATAGCCTTTAGAAAGGCTACAGTAATGGCCCTGTCTCACCTGTAGATGCGGCTGCCTGGCGAGGGGTGGCGGCAGGCTGCCGGCGCGCGCCGCGGCCTCGGCTGGGGCGAGCCCTTCGGTTGAGCAGACGACATGTCTGGTCGTGCACGTACACGATGGCGTCACGGTAGGTCGTCAGCCGAGCCCAAATCTGCAGCAGACGAGACAGGCAGTTATGGTATCGATACCTACTAGTGCAGTCTAAATTCTCTGGAGGTATATATCGAGAGACCAAAGCCTAATATCATAACGTCATATTTACAAGCTTGATGTCTGACTCACTTGAATTTAGTTTAAAGATGACTCCATCAGACTATGGTGTATATTTTAGGTTTATGTTTAAAGTATTACATTCATAAATTCACACCCTTGATACTTTACGAGTAGCTCTCCTGCCAGCGTCAGGAGCGTGCGTGAAGTGCATGTGACCATAAGGACCATTACCCAATTGTCTCGGCTGATGGTGTAAAGGTTTGCCTGAAAGTGTGTGCGGAAGTGAGTGTGTAGCTGCTTGAGAGGTTGCATAAATGTGTGTGAATGCGTATCTCTTCCTTGCGCCTGCTTGTTTAAGTAGGGTGCACGTGTGTGTGTGTGTGTGTGTGTGTGTGTGTGTGTGTGTGTGTGTGTGTGTGTGTGTGTGTGTGTGTGTGTGTGTGTGTGTGTGTGTGTGTGTGTGTGTGTGTGTGTGTGTGTGTGAGAGAGAGAGAGTGTGTGTGTGTGTGCACGTGTGTGTGCAAGTGTGTATGCAAGTGTGTGTGCAAGTGTGCTTGAGAGGTTGCATACATGCGTGTGAATGAGTATCTCTTCCTTGCTGCTGTGTGTTGCTTATAAGTAAGGTGCACGTGTCTATGTGTGAGTGAGAGTGTGTGTGCGAGGTTCCTTGAGTGTGTACGAGGTACGTGTGTTTGTGTGTGTGTGCGTGCGTGTGCGGTTACCTCCTCCTCTCCGCTGACAGGCCGCGTATGCGAGGGCACGAGGTGGCGTGGCCGCAGCGCGCGCATCTTGTCGAGGGACGAGGCCCATGCCAGAACCGACCGCGGCACCGTGCCTCTTGTAGAGAGGAGCGAGGGTTTAAAAAAACACAGTGGGTGTACTGGTAAAAAGAATTACATGCAACAGAATTCCTTTGAAATGACTATTTTGTTTTAAGAGTACCGCAAAATTCGTTTGCGATAAGGAAATACAACAAATGCATGTAGTTGAATACATGAGATGTAACTTAACATGTTAAAATGTATGCTAAAGATCTGGCAGATATTTGGGGTTCATGGAATGTTGAAGTACTTCACAAGCAGATACAGTTTTTGGAAAAGGACGTGTTGTACGCAAGATAGATGGCAGGCGTGCCAAAAATCCCATGAAATACGAAATATGCTGGTGGAAAAAGTGGGGACGTGCGCCTGGACCCGCCTATGTATTAGTCATCAAAGTGTGTTAGCCTACCTCAAAAATCGTCCAGAGAAACAACCACTCTGAACATGTCATCATGTCAGAATAGATCAGGCAGTTATTGAAATTTGTCATCATCAAATATAATTTCTATACATACAGTGCATGCATATCATAACAAGTAAAAATTGTAACACTGAATATATCATATGTACAGTGCAAAAAGATTCTGGAAGACGGACGATTGGGGTTTAGTGACCATAGGCAGATCCAGGGGCGGGCGCAGACCCCCCCCCCCTTTTTTTCCCACCAAAATGCTTCATTTTCATAGTTTTTTACACGTCTGCCATCGATCGCGCGTACAAAACCCATGAAATCCCTGAACTGTGACCCGCTTTTCTAAAAACCCTGGATCTGCCATTGGTGACGCACCTGATGGCGTAGAGGTTGGGGAAGGCAGCGTAGTAGTTGTCTGCGGGCAGCAGGACGCGGCCGCGCGGCAGCCACACGGCCAGCTGGTCCGCGGTCTCCCCCGGCACGCACAGCAGCTCCAGCTCGAGGCCTGCAAGCAGCATACCAAAATCATGTTGGTATGCACGGATATAGGATACAATAAAAGACTTGTTCCACTGGCAGATCCAGGTTTTTGGAAAAAAAGTGGGGGTGGAGGAGTTGCCAACCACCAAGAGTTTGTGAGTTTGGCATGCACGCACACTTCTGTTGATACCAAAAAAAAACTCCCATGAAAATATTTGTTGTGTGTGTGCGTGCGTGTGTGAGTGCGTGCATTTGTGTGTGGGTGCGTGAGTGAGTGTGAGCGTGTGACAGAGAGAGTGTGTTGTGTGAGTGCGTGAGTGCTTCTGTATGAACATCTATCTGTGTGCCTCGACCCACCTGCGATGTTGATTGCAGTGTCGGCAGTCACCACCCTGTTGGGCGGCACGTAGCTCGGCACGTGCGAGGCGCGTAGGCGCGGCCCGATGCCCGCACACACGCCCAGTGCCGATGGGGCGACGCGCGACATGCCCACGCCGAACTGACGCACGTTACGTGAGGTCATCACGCCTCTAGAAAGACGAATGGGAAGTTTTGTAGTTTTGGTGGAGAGAAAGCTTTACACTGGCTGTTACTTGTATTGCAGACAGAGGGCCACACTACCTAGCTTTTACATACCCAAAATGGTGTGTGTGTGTGTGTGCGTGCGTGCGTGCGTGCGTGCGTGCGTGCGTGTGTGTGTGTCTTGCTATTGCATCAGGTATATGGATCTGATTGAACCCATGGTCCAGTGGACAATGTCCACTTCCCCTTTTTGGAGAATCCGCTTTTTGATCCATTGATACTTAACGGGTCTACTTCAAAGTTGGAGCTATTCCCCATGACATGTAGGGCTACTTAATTAGATTGTAATTGCCTTGCAAAAAGTACCCAATTACTGTCGTTAACTGATATCACTGTCCCTTTAGGCTTTCAAACAACATAAATAGGAGGAAATACTAGTTTTACATGGCAGCAATCAATGACACTCTAAAAGCACATGCTCACTTGAGGTAAGTGTTGTACTCGTCACGCGTCTCCGTGAACTTCTGGTGTCCCCAGATCTCCACATCCCCAGCTGCATTCTCGTCTGGCAGAATTGCCTGATGGAAATGTCACCGTAGAACAGGTTAATGGTGGGATGGTCAGCGGGACGGTCAGTGGAGCAGGTTCATGGTGGAATAGTGAGTGGGGCAGGTTCACGGGAGAACAATTAGGATTAACAAATGAGGCAAGTGTACCCTCCTTTCCGCTAAAAAATAAACTACATTTACTACTACTCATCTCCTATACCCCAATCCCTATACACCCCAATACCTTAGTGCCTGCAAAGTGGTCCCCATGTGAATGCGTGTAGATGATGCCTCGGACTGGTTTGTCAGGCACGATCCGCCGGAACTCGTCCAAGATCTCGGCCATGGCGTCCACGGACTCGGTGGTATCCACGATCACCACGCCGGCCGGACCCTCCAGCAGTACGGAGTTGGCCAGCGCGTAACCCACGGCAACGTGCACTCCCTCACATACCTGCATGGAGGACAGCAGATTAGTGGATGAGTGGTATGTTGTTTGTTTGGTTGTTCGTTTGTTTGTTTGGTGGGTAGGTTGTTTGGCTGGCTGTTTGGTGGGTTGTTTGGTTGTTAGTTGGGCTGTTTGGTTGTCCGTTTGGTTGGTTGGTTTGCTAGTTTGCTAGCTGGCTGGCTGCCTGGCAACACTAACAATTAATCTGCCCACCAGGCTGTGAACTTGGGAGCCAGCGGCCCTGTCCAACACTAACGGCTGGCAGGGTTGATAGGGTTGGTAGTGACCTGTGGGCGTTGTCTCACCTGATAGACTTGCTTAGTGAACTCCTGGTGGCTATAGTCTAGCAGCGACTGAGGTGCGGCGCATGCGCGCACACGAGCTGTGATGTCGTCTGTTGAGGCCGAATCATCCACAGACTGCACATTGCTTTCTGGGGCGGCCACTCCCTTGTGGTCAGCATCCATCTCTTACTTGTAAGTAAAAATGATAACTTCGAGACACTTTCAACAGGTGCCAATCATCTATCTCACACCCCTCCCATTTTTTTTTGAATACTGAACCGCTGGGCCAGCCCAATAATACATTAAAGTGTACCTATATTCGAGCCCATATAGGAATACAGTGAGAAAACCAGAAACCGGATGTTTACATCAGACTTGACCAGTTTGTATTTCAAAGGGCCACTGCCACAATGTTGATGTGATTTTTTAACGTTCGTCCATGTATTTATCACGTAAAGGCATGAATGAGCTGTGGCATGTGGTTAGTCTTTTAAGGCGCAGATCCCAGCTGACCAGTCATAGGCAGATCCATGGGGCGGGCGCCCCCCCCCCCGCCCCCCTTTCCCACCAAAATACTTCATTTTTGTAGGGTTTTTGATGAAATCCTTAAGTGCGCCCCCGCTTTTCCTTAAGTGCGCCCCACCCCCTTCTTTTCCAAAGACTTGGATCTGCCTATGGCCAGTGCTCATTATGGGGTCAACGTTCAACATCTGGAGCGAACAGAATGCCATAATTTTATACTAATGCGTGTGGTATTAAAAAATCGTTTTATTTGTATAGAAGATAATGTCAAATATAGTTATTGTAGTCCATGGTATCCCCTTTATAATTGACTCGTGAACTAAGAATTTCATTTGCTGTGTATTTGATACTGTATAATAAATGAATTCTTCTTATCAATAGCTGAATATTGGATATTTATATAAAAAAAGACTTGTGAAGTTTTCAAACCATACCCGCGTTATAATGATGTAACACTATGTAAAGCCTCGTCATATCTCACGACTATACGCAGTATATAGTCTTGTTGGTATGAACAAGGACTTTAAGGCAGTGTGACGGATCAAGCCGTGAAAACCGACGATGTATATAAAGCGAATGACAGAAATTTACAACGAGCTTGATTGTTATTTTTTGAAATCCTCATTAATAGTCGACAAGTGTTGAGTGTCGATATCATAATCAGATTGAAGAAAAGCGTATTAAATGTATTGAAAAAGTTCTTTATATCCGTGATTTACCAAATGCCAGCTGAACCCCCATCTGCCCGGTTTCTGTGATAGTCCACACATGTCTTATCACATATGTAGTATCCATATCCACAGTCAAAATATGCATTATCAGTAACAGGCGCAATCCACCTCTTAAAAAATTTACACGTTTGTGATTGAATATATTCTTTTCCCTTTTATTTCGCAAATGCGTTTATTAACTTGACCAGCATTTGTAGCTGAAATGCGTTCAATTGCATATACATGTGTAAATTTGTTTTGAATTTATGTGAAATTTGATTCGAAATTACCAATTTTCATACACAGTATTAAAAAAATACACAGTATCCAAATAACAACACACACTTGTACTTCCAGACATATTGATATACAGTTATTTTAAAAATTAACAAAGGTCCACTTACTTTCAAATGGTAAAGTATTTAATTCATGAACGATACAAATCTTAACTAGTCTTGTCATATATTCCAATAACAAATTCAGTGTTTCAAAGTTGGTCAACAAATCGCAAGTTTATGTGGCATTGATAAGCAAACATATGCAATAAAATGACCTGCATTTATAGTTTTATATGTACTTAAGAATTGAATACAATCATAATCAGTGTTTTGTAGAAATATTTTGTTCAATTTTGAAATTCAGAATAAAGGAGAAAGGAAAGGTTATTCCACGTTTTTACTAAAATCTGATCTTCTCTCTAATTATTGCTTCAAATTTTTACAAATTGCATTTTGTTGTCCAAACAATTATATTATCTAATGGTGTGGCATACTGCTTGAAACATACGGATTAGTACACCAGTGTCCTCTCTGTGGATACAACGATGTGCATAGATTGAGTAACGTGGGACATTTGCACTTGGTTCACAGTCTATTCAGTACATATAGTGTAATAACTTAGAAACTACTGACCTTCCATTGAGGGTGCTGGTCCACAAACCACCCGATGAGGGTTCGGTGCCCTGTGATTGTCTTCGGGACGTTTTCCCCGTGTGGACTAACTGTACTGTCTAGCAGGTCTCGACAGTTCCCCCATATGGTTGCCCAACTGATAGTTCCACGATTTAACAATAAATGAAAAATAATGGACACAACTAGTGTATAAATATTTAGACAGTGGTGCTCTCATGGTGTACTGGACTTCTTCATGATATTCAATTTACATACTTAAGATTCTAACACTAGTTTCCTAACTAAATTGTGTAGTTGTCCTGGCCGTCTGATTAATGTGTTTGTAGTACCTTGACTTTACTCATTTGGCAGTCTACTTTCTCACTGAGCTGCACTATGGACCATGCCTATTTCCACGATATATGCTTTCACGTAAAATACGTGAAGATTCAGTTGTTTGTTACTACCACCATTTCAAGCTGTATTTCCTCGCCTGACTTGTGCCCACAGATATACCGGGGGTGTGGGGTCAACAAGGCAACTGCCTGTACACGATATATGTAGGTGACGGGTGGCAGATTTGTTATAGTTTGCTCAACACCCAATATTGAACCTTACAAGTACTGTAATTTTGTCGACAAAGGCTTTGATTTGGCAACATAAATTTCATATATGTGTACCAATTGAATCATTTCAGAGTGCGTATATATTCACCTTGTGCTCTTGCGCAACTCAATCCATTAGTTTGTAAACATAGCACAGCATTATAGCATGGAAAATCAGTCATGTTAAAACTTTTGTTTACTTAGACCCCGCAGATTTATTTCTCTGTGGCATTTAGTGAAACGATTAATGAGTGATTTAACAAGCAAATATCACCCGGTATAGTTCCAATAAAACACATAGCAAACGTTTTATGAGTTTCCTTCAAATACGTTATCACAAGATAATTCCGTTAATAACATCTACTGTATTAGGAATAAAATTGGCAGTTTGTTCCTTTTTTTAAGAATACAGGTAGTTAATATATTTCAAAAATGACAAAATGACTGAAGTGTTTCTAATTTTAAGAAATAAATATACTATGTGATCAAAAGGAAAATAACTATCTAGTCATGGATATAAAAACTGTACCTGGTCTAATTTTTATTATCTTGATCACCATCGGTAAGTTAGCTGTGTTTTATATATTTGTTTTAAGGGTTTTTTCCATCCTTTTGTATATTTGAATATGTTCTTATTTCATCTTAGTAGTTTTATCAGAGTTTGAATTTTATTTCTTTATATTGATTGTTTTCGTTGTTACTGTGGGCTGCTAAGTGCATAGCGGTCAAATCATAATAGTTTTTCATGAAAATGTGTTTTACGCAAGTACTCTTTGGGGAATGTTCTTGTACGTTTGTGGTAAGAAATCATTCTGTTAAAAATGAAATTAGTTGCACTAATCATCTGTCTTTTTACTATAAAAGAAAATGTATATTCTGCCGAACGACAATTATTACTTTGGAAAAGTCCAGTTTGAGGATAGTCATGCAAAAAGTAAATATCTTGGCAAACGTGAGAATATCTTAAAAATGGGAGAGAAATATTTTTGTCAGAAAACAGGTGAGCATGCATTATACACCCTAAAATACTTCATTTTCATAAGGTATTTGGCATATCCGTTATAGATCGCCTGTAAGTTCCCCAAACCATGAAATCCCTTAAATACGCCCACCCACACCTCTTTTTCGAACAAAACTTGGATCTGCCATTGAATAAAAAATGCAAATTTCAACCATATCATCTCCACACTTCACGATCCCCAAACTCAGAAAGTGAAAAATATATAACTAAAGATAAGCCTACATAATATGATATAATATACCAATTGGAAACCAGACCTGTCATTTTTAAGAGACTTTCATCGTTATCTCAACAACTTGTGTGCTTCCGTGGCCGAATGGATAGGTTGTTTGACTCGTGAACAGAAGGTCATGGGTTCGATTCCCGGTGGGGTCTAATGGTAAGTATTGAGCAAACTTACCTTCAACAGGTTGCACACTGCTCCGTGGTACCTACACGTTAAATAGGTACAGGTCGGTGATAAGCGTGCGCAAATAGCAGCAATGCCGTATGCAGCCAGTGTTGTATGCTCCCCGGGGAGTTGAGAAAGATATATATAGTGTGAGAATTATGCCACTGCCCTGGTGTAGATGTAAAGTCGCTAGAAAACGGCATGAGCTGTTCGTTCAGACTATAAACTAGTACATTTACATTTAACAACTTCATTGTCCGAATGTCACTGATGTCACATGATTGCCGCCACCATGGTGGTCATATGACAATCTAACGATCTCATTCGATCCGATGAAGCTGTTGAGACCACAGCAAAGTCTCTCCAAACATGACAGGTCAGGTTCCAATTGGTATCATATAGCATGCTGTATGTAATCGTAGATAATGTTGCCCAGGATGAAATAAGGGAACGATCATAAATAACGATACGGGGGCGGGGGTCGTCAATTTTTTGGGGCTCGAAGAAAAAGTTAACCGACCCCCCCACCAACATTTTAAAAAGCTAAATGACCCCCCCCCCCCACCGACACACACACCCGCTAAAGAAAAAGTCCTCTATATAGTCATTGGATTGCTAAAAGAAAATATTTGAAAAAGTATACCGTAGCGTGATAAAAAAGTTCACGACCCCCAAAAGGAATCAGAATAATTGGACGACCCCCCCCCCACCTTTTTGGACGACCCCCCGGTATGATTATTTATGATCCTTCCCTAAGCATACATTATCACAGGCAGATCCAGCTTTTTAGTTTTTAGAAAAACAGGGCAACACTTAAGGGGTCTCATCGGTTTCGTACGCCAACCAATAGCGAACTTACCAAAACCCCTATCATGAAAATAATGTATTGAGGTAGGAAAAGGCAGTCCCCACACCCCATTCCCGCTCCCACTTTTTTTTAAAAAAAGCCGTCTGCTCCCTCCACCGCGTGCTTTCAGCGCCCGCCCTGCCCGCCACGGTGCCCTTCCAGCTGCGCTGCTACACGTGCGCGGGCTGCGCCGAGTGGGACTACACGCGGCCGGAAGCCGACCTGCAGATCTGCGCGCGCACCGACACCGGATGTGCGGTCAGTTGTGGTGTTAGTCTCGTTCAAACAGGCTCTCTATCTCTATATCTTCTTTTCTAGCGAACACAGGGTCTGGTTGATAAAGACTAGTATCAAAATGATGAGTAACATTAGTTCATAGTTCTGGAAGTCTCGATCAATTGGACCATACACTTGTTTTCGTATAGCTATAGGAATCATGGGAAATAAATAGACAAACAAACCAAACACGTGGCTGTTTTGCATATGCATGAAGCTTTTTCGCTGTCTCAATAGAAATATGTTAGTACAATTTTTACCCTCGTGGTGCCAGTCTCAATCAACCAAAGCTCTGTAATGTATGGCGTGGCAGAAAGAAATGATAAAGACTGATACTGTTTTTCTATTTTTTCCCAGAATGCGATTGTTTGTAGCCACCTGCTGGTTTTAAACAGGAACTACGATCACACCCTAAATATTTCTATAAGAAAATAAGTGTATTGATGAGTTATTCACGTGCTCCTTGCCCAATAGAGAGCCTGGTTGCACGAGGGTATAGTTTGGTTGGTGTGTGCCTGGTTGCCACTATGTGTGGGTGAGCGGTTAGAGTCTTGGACTTCAGATGAGTATCGTTGTAGGGAAGGGGAGACGGGAACGTACCACACCGATCATTGACACTGCTGGGTGTAGATTGTTTACAAGCGTATGCTTGTTTACCCGAAATCCTCATTTACTCTAGGAATTGAACAGACAACAAACACACACAGGCAGCATCATCGGTAGTTGTGGATATATGCTACTAGTGTTAGTGATTTATTATACACTTGTTGGAAAAAGGTAAAAAGAAAATATTCATTTAAATATCAACTATCATGCATTCAGGTCTGATGTTTCATCAAACCTGCGCTTCACGCATTGGCCTGATCAGTCATCGCAGACACAAACATTAGGCACAGGAGACAAGACATTCATCGGAAAACGATGAATCAATCCATCATCATCATGCATTCAAACGACTAGGAGTATACACAACCACAGATGCTGGTGCCTATTTACAACGTGTTTCTTACCAATGGGCAGGATTCTATAAATGATTATCTCTGGTCGAGTATTATCTTTTTTATCTTGTGTCCCTTTTTGGTATATTTAATGTCTGCATGAATTACACAGATGTTATTACGTACTTAACTAGCTTTATTTTGGATTAGACCGTGTAAAATATATGTTGTTTCTGTACAATAAATAGGTAAGTAAAATCAATACAGTTTAACATCAATTCATCTTCATTGACTTCTCTACCCTGATATACCATGTTCGTGCTCGTCCTGTGCAGATTGCCAATATATGAATGTCCACTCGACAATGCGTAACCCATAACCAACCATACAGCAAAGCCTAGATCCAACACCTCAGCCCGTGTCTTTGTCGGAAATAATGACGTTTGATCCAGATGATGCTAAAGTCCCAGATCAGCCCAGCATACCATGGATGCCTTAGTTCTCTCACACTCCAACATGCCCGATATGCCCTAGTCCCCATCAACCCATAATGCCCGAGATACGATAGTCCCCAACCCCTGAATGTTCTAGTCCCCCTCAATACAACATGCACTGGATGGCTGCTCCCCCCCCCTCACTCCAGCATGCCCTGAATGGCGGCCTTCAATTTCTCCACGTCCACCTTGCTGATGACGTGACATGTAGACGGTCCGTGTGGGATCCAGTTCCTCCAGTCCACCAGCATCTGGCCCCGCGTCTCTTTACCCTGAAATGGTAGTCAGCAGCTATGCTACTTATTTTATTTGTCTAAAATGTTCTTGTCTTTTTTCCTTCTTTATTATTGTATTTTTTTATTATTAACTTTTTAGCTATTTTTATGACCAATCTAGATGTTTGCAAATGGGAGATGCGCCTTTCAGACTTTCAGGGTTTCATAGGTTTCGTCAGCACGAAGGAGATGCAAAAGGGGAAGTGCATGCCTCCTGCGCAATGACTCCTAAGATATTTACATATAGACATATTCAAGCATCTATATCGAAGTTTCAAGCTTGCTACATTTTCTTCCATTCTACTGTTAAAAATTTTCTAATGCTCTTGGACTACTGGGCCTATAGTAACCATTGACCAACCTGGAGCTCCACGGTACAGTGCCTGTTCTCAATCTCCAGCGCCACGGATCTGTCTATGGCAAACGCCATGGCGAGCGGGTCACATGTAAAGTAGTGGTCACTCTTCTCAACCTGCCGCTTGTATGTGGAAAAGTTCTTGTTCATTTGCAGGTGGAACTTGCTCTTCTTGGTGTCCATCTCGTGTATGGAATCGAACCACTCCTACAATATGGGGACACATCTATAGTACATGTGCTTGTGTTTTTTTTTTTTTTTTTGTTTGTTTGTTTGTTGTTTTTCTTTTATTTTTTGGAAGAAAGCTATACTTTTAAGGTTTTTTTTCATAGCGTCTTGTCTGTCACATATCACATACATGTGTGTTATGTCCAGTGGGTTAATGCATGTATGATGTATAGTGCATGCAATGCATTGTCAAATGCAACATTTACCTGATTTTTCATATTTCATAAAATTCATGGAAGAAAATGGTCCAGTTAGGCATATCACTGAACAGTTTAAGTAATGAGCTATTACAATTAAGATGGTGTAGCTGCTATATACATAGACCATAAATCCAATGGAATGAGACTTACCCAAGAAATGGGCGTGTCCATGCATACTTCCCAGGGCACAATGTACACAGGGCACGTAACTTGTTTCAACACAATGTACGCAGCTTCCGGGTCACACAGGAAGTTGAACTCTCCACTGACTGTCATGTTGCCCACTCCTAGAAACACAAACATTCCGTAGACGTGAATATGTGAATTTTGGCTGCAACTATATGCATGTTTGGTCTACATGTTTTCTGATAACGATACCATTCTACAACAACAAAATTTCTTGTGAAAACTATCAGGAAATTTCAACTCCAATTAGATGTCTAATGAAAAATAGTGCATAGTTTTCTCCAAGTTTTACCTAGACCCTATCTGGAGTACCATCTCAGCTCATTTGTTTTAGTACAGTATAACCTTTCTATTAAGACCACTAATACCAGTATAGCGATGATCTCAAAGGTCCTAATCAAATGACGATCACTTTATGAAGGTTTTGGTTTTTATATCAAATTGCGCGACTGCAAAATTGGCCTTATTATTATGGAGGTAGCCTCTTCATACAGGTGGTCTGAAATTGGACTGTCCACTGTACCTTTCGCAATTTTCCCTTTGCCATTTGCTTTAGCCTCAGTTGATACAGTTAGGGGTAAAATTTAATAACTCAAACTTGAACAGAATAAATTTCTTTAAATATCGAGTTGACCATAAGCGAAATACCTATTTGTTCAAGTAATCCATTAATTTGAGTTATCAGAGGTCAAGCTCAGTGGGCCCTACTGTATGTGTGGTCAAGGCAAAGGCGCAAACACCCACCATGCAGCGTTCCTCCCATGATGACCACGTCTCTCAGTTTGCTGCCCACATTGCTGTCCAGCTTTTGCACCAGAGCCAGGTTGGTCAGGGGGCCAGTACTGACGAACGTGATCTGTCCTAGACAAAAAGAAGAAGAAAACTCTTTTTTTTCTGTCCATCTTTTCCAACTGTTGCACATCGTATCAGTGAAAGAGCTCACACTAACGATTGTGATTTACCCTATTATGGGGTAAATATATTACATCTATTGGGCAGGGTAGTTTGTCGCTTCCGGGTGTACGTAGCAAAAACAACAACAAATACGCCGTTGGTGGACGATGGAATGACTGAAATTCTATCCCAGGTTCAGGCTGTTTTCCATATTCATTTAGATATACTATAAAATTCGTTCACTGGAAAGTGGTGCGTAGATTCAAACTTGTAAAGGTCAGCGAATCATGTTCTTACATTTTAAACGTAAATTGGAGTACGTTTTAATGATATTCATTTTCAAAATCATTAAACAAAATGTTTTGGCCTGTATTGAAAAATGTTAACTCGGATACGCTTACCTTTAACACGTTCTTTAAAGCTAGCAAACGCGTTCTTTAAATTGATAAGTTTAAAATATACTTAAGTACTTCATATATCATAACCAGCAGAAAAAGAAATCAGCAGTAACATTAATAAGAAACAAACTACTATACACCATTTAAATAACATTTTGAAACATGTCTGTTAATGACCAACACACGACAAAACATTAGACCTTCAACTATATCTTTGTAGATCCGCGCCAGTGGACATAAATACGTAACATCATTTGCTATCACATTACATGTTAAAGTGAAACCTAATTTGTCCTGTATTTGGAATCACAAATTCTTTTTTGTTTTATTTTCATTATATGCCCTACTTTATTCATTTGATAGCCTCAAACTGTGGCCTTTCAGTTCAGTGGTCTTTCAGTTACCTACTTTTTGACATATTTCATACGCACCTCACGTTTCATATTCTGGGGTTGTTTCGGTTAATTCTTATTGCGATGTCACATGGAAATACCATTGCAAACATATATGCATTGAAAGCAGACAAATTAAATATTGCTTAACGACAGCATCTGAGCTTTCCTCTACAGTCAGAAGCTTGACAACCACTTTTTCTCAAACGATAAAGCCCGTCTGCTTCACTAAAGAAAAAATAGCATAATTCTATTTTTGACTTATTTGTTATTTGACTTATTGGAGATGTTGCTTTGAAACAGGATATAAAGCTCCAATAGATGACGGCCTAACACGAAAACAGCTTTTACAAACAACCTTCATACCGGCCTAGTAGCATGACAAGACCTTGAAGCTGTCTTTTTACTAGGATATAATGCGTCAATGGATGACGTAGCACAAAAACAACTTTCACAAACAATCTCCAAACAGGCCTATTACCATGCATAGGCAGGTCGAGCGGGCGCAGGGGGCGCCCCAGGGGGCGCCCCCTTCCCACCAAAATACTTCATTTTCATAGGGTTTTTTACAGTTCCACCATCGATCGTGCGTACGAAACCCATCCATGAGATCTTTTAAGTGCGGCCCCCTTTTTTCCAAAGACTTGATCTGCCATTGCCATGAATATTCAAACTCAAAACTGAGAGTTTCATACCCGGAAACGCGTTGATAAGTCTCAATATTTCAATGGCCGCCGTGCCGCTGCTTGGCACAAGCTCATCTGCAGTTGGTTCTACATCCGGACAGTCACCTAGAAGAGAAAAAACACAATACACTTCTAGATAAGATAGACCAGTGATAGATCCAGGAATGGCCCTTTGGGGGCCCGGAACCCCTTTCAGCAACAGAGGCAGATCCATGGCGGGCGCAGGGGGCGCGAGCCACCTTTTTTCCCACCAAAATACTTCATTTTCATAGGGTTTTTTTTAATTGTCCGCCATCGATCGCGCGTACGAAACGCATGGAATCCCTTTTCTAAAAACTGGGACAAACGCAACCTCAATGAGACCCACATTACTTTAATGCATAAAATTCTTCTTCTCCCGTACTTATTTGTGTTGTATAAGCTATGTATTTGCAACGTGGCTGTTTTATATGACTTTTTAGCTACTTTATTCACTAATACTGCACCAACATAAGATCTGTGCCATAGCCAATCTTTTGTGTTAGGATTTTATGTTTATGTAATATTATCAAGTTTTATATAAACATTTGCTGTCTCATTGCGTCATCTGGCTTTTATCCCCGAACCTTTCTACTACCCCAAAGGCGGTGCAACCTCAACAGGAGACCACCTGTATCCGGAGACACTTTGTTTACATATCATTGTCCTTATATTTCTTTCCAGTTCTAGGTAATTCTTAAAATGAAATAAAACTAATAAATGTAATCTAAACTGAGAATTTCATGTATTAACTATACGTGTTTCCCAGTGCTTTTATTAACGTTTTCGAACTCAGGAGTTATTTTCAACTACTTTGTTTACAGTATCACCCAATTGCACGTGCACATATGTGGGGGGGGGGGGCGTTTATAAGGGCTCTAGAAATCCCATATCCCTCTTTTTGGAGGCCTTTTCCCTTATCCCTCTTTTGGGGCCTTTTCCCCTTATCCCTCTTTTGGCCCTTTTTCCTTTATTCCTCGTATTTCAGCCTTTTTTTCTCTTATCCCACTTCCTTATAAACCCGCCCCATATGTGCTCCCCCACTCCCCCCACGCCCACCCCCTCACACACAGAGAGCCCCGGTTCACTCACCGAGTCCGTCCCCGCCGTGCACGCGCTCGGGCCGGTCGCCCGGTAAGTCGAGCAGAGACTCGCTGGCGCCACGGTACACGGGCACCTGCAAGTAGTCCAGAGGAAATGTGACTGAACCCAGAAGAAATTGCGACCCGTGTCAATTTGGAACTGTTAGGGAGCTGAACTTTAGTTGAGTGTCATGGTGTTTTCTAAAAATAAATATGAGCGTGATACATTTGTCATCACTCCTTTGAACTTCTATTTGGACAATGGATGGTGTTTAGCATTTGTGGGGAGCTAGATCTATATACAAAGTCTTCTGTCTACCTACTTTCTGAGCAGATACCACAGTTATTTCCAACTCACACGTTCTCTTCAATTCAAAATTTAACACCGAACAAATTTACGCAATTAATTTTGAGTTTGTATTTCTAACTATAATTGTCATTTGCATGAAGGAGTCTTATCAAAATCAATTACAATTAGTCAAAAACCAGCGCAATCACAGAAGTTAGTTTTTAAACAAAATCATATAATTGAAACAGATATGTCTCAACATAATTACAACTACACAATTAATTATACATACAAATATCGCTTATGTCTAATCTTCCACACAGTTTGAGGATCCTCAAGGTGTTCTTGATGGCATGCTCCAAATCCGTGTTTCCCTGGACACACGTGATAGCCAGAACATCTACATCTGGTCTAGAGAGGGCTAGCATGATAGCCTGGGCATCGTCTATGCCAGTATCCACATCAATGATAATCTTCTGATTCATTGTATCTTACCCAAGTGTTGTGAAGATAGCTAGCAATTTGGAAGTGTATATTTGCTAAACTAGTGGCAAGCACACGTTACGCTTTGGTTTTATAATGTTTGTCTGTTGTTCAACTTATATAAAGAAACTTTGACAATGCATCTAGTTGACATACGAAGCCTGTTTACCTTAAACAATCATCGGGGTGAATAAGAAGGCCACTGCATAAAGAGTTTGTTTTTGTTTTTTTAAAGGGATGTAATTGGAATTTGTTTCATTTTATATACTGGCATCACTCAAGGTCAAATGTTAATAAATGTCGCATAAATCAAGGTAATGTAAACAGAACTTGATAAAACAGCTACGTACTTCACTCATCCCACACCCTACTCATTTATGAGTTAACACCTGTCCACCCACACTAATCATGGCCATAAATGGCTGTATGTCAACATGTCAGAAAAATTCATACATTCGATACATTGATTTGCAAATATAACACAGCACATAAATTTCTGCATGACATCAACACGTCACTATTATCATTATCATGATTATTAATCGCTAGTGTGCATTGGTAATTTAATTATATGATGAGCAATCTCGGTAAGCATTTTAATCTGGTAAAACTAAAATTCAAACCCTACATATGGTGGTGTTTATAAACGCATGCATGCAGGTAATGTACACAGAACTTGACACAAACATCCACATACTTCTCTCATCACACATCCTACTCACCTGTCCACGTACATGCACAAATACCCTCCATTTTTTAATTACTTTTTATTCATACTTAAATAATAATATTATATATACGATTACAAATACAAGTACAGTATGAATATTAATAATTTCTACAAAATGGCAAAATATTTTCCACAATATGACAGAGTAATTACTACTAAACTTCATCAAAATTACATAATAATTTTTTCAAATAGATAAATAATAAATTTGTATTTAACATTTCCAAAGTTATATAATAAGTATATATCATTCTTTTAATGCTAAACATTATATTTTCAATTTCCAATCTTTTTCCATTATCATTTATCAAACATTCTAAATGCACCAAAACTAAAGTCCACTTTCACTTTCAAAGACGTCAGATGTCTGTTGATGATTTTATGTTCTTAATTACCCCCCCCCCCCCCCATTACATATGTGCCGGCAGCACGTATACCAAGGGGAGCATACCGGCAGCACAGCTGTTGTTTTTCATTGTTTTTTAAAATAATTGAAATAAATTTCAACAAGTGCGGGAGTCATGCCGTGGCGATGTCGCCAACGGTGCATTAGAGCCGCCGACAAAACCTGCCCATGGTGCTTTAAAGCCGCCGCCGAAGCCCGCCCACGGTGCTTTAAAGCCGCCGACGAAGATCAAAGGGAATAATCCCCTACCGGACGGCATGGGCTTTGACGGCACCCTGCGACCTTTTAGAAGTGGCAGGAAAAGTGGCCGGGGCGTGGCTTTTTGGCGCCGACGACTACCCGCGGTGCCCCATTTGTACCGGCGGCACCAGTATATTGACGTTTTTGTGCCGGTCCTTGCCGGTGGCCTCAATGCGGCGTTGCGCCACCCCGGGGACCAATAGTTAAACAAAAATATTCAAAAATATTCAAAAAATGCTATTTTTAGTAACAAATCTATGATAAATCCTCGTTGCCGCCGGCACGAAGGTGCCACCGCCACGTATGTAATGGGGGTAAGAGGGGAATCTGGCTTGTGTCAAAGCATTCGTCACATCTAAGCCCCACTGGCATTGTTGAAAGCATTTTGATCATACTAGTTTTATAAAATCACAAAACTTACTATCTCTACAAATAAAAACATGGTGTTATTACACCAATTACTTGAGTAAAAACAACTTACAATGGTTAATTTGTCGTGTGTTCATCACTACCGGCGCATATTTCTAAAAGGTGGCAATAAATATGAGGGGGGAATATTTGTCCCCCACGTTCTTTGCAAAAATTGGTTTAGTGACGCCTTTCCCCCACATGTCACTTCTTTTTTAACCGATGCCTCCACCCCCATATATTTTATAAGCAACATGTAACGTTCAATATTCGATGTTTCGACTAAATACTATCAATAGTACATGCATCACTATATTCATTTTTAATGCACCTATTTCTGTTAGCTTCTATATTTCTAAACGACACCTTGTAGATAGATATCATTTTAAGTCAAAGATTTATTGGATATGTTTCGTGTGATGGACACATCCTCAGCATAAATGAAAAAAATATTACATGTCACAAGTACAACCATGGTAATACTACAATGTACAAATACATTTACATTTATATTTACATCTATAGGTTTGTTGTTGTCTTTCGTGAGTTCGGTTTGCTGGTTTGTTGTTGTTTTTGTTTAATTTTTGCGAGGGGGTGGGGGTTGTCAACTATTATTGATAAAGAACAAAAACGAGAAACACATTCTTATATTTTTAAATCAAAAATGACAAAATCACACTATTCCTTCGCATGGGCGCCATTCTCATATGGTGGAGGGTGTATGTTCCATAGTCACAACTTGTTGATAATTTAGATAAATATGCATATTACAAATTATAATATATACAAGCTTTCTAAAAAAAACTGTAAATGCACACAATCGAGTGACTCAAGTTAAGAAGATCATTATGCAAAATATTAGAAATCAATGTCTAAAATTGTCTTGTTTATCATGTATCATTTTGAGTTCTTTCTTTATAAAATATGCCTAAATTCCAAAATCAAAACCATATAATTATTAAATATATCTAAAAATTATTTATTAAACTGTTTTCAACTATTGTCCTCGTCAGAATACAATAAAAACATAAGTACTTAAAAGACACCTAACAGTTAACACATCTTAGAAAGGGGATTTTTATACTTTGCAGTATGTGACAGAATAACAATAGAGATTACTAATACTAAGAACAATGAATTGACGTAATAATGAAAGAAGAAAAATGAAAATAAGAATACACAGGTGAAACAACCAGATCTTATAATAATAATGATAAAAATATGCTAAAGACATTATAGTAATGTCTTGTTTATGTTCCCCAGAAAACCACGTTTTTCGCGCGCGGAGCGTGGTACACTAACCGCCAGTGTGCAACGGACTGTCGCCAGACTAGCGGCAGTGCGCTGCAGTTAGGTACAGTAATTTCATTTTATTTCTATTCATTTTACATATTTATTTAGTTTTGGATGGGATTCCTAGTAACTTTTTAGTGTTTTCTTTTTGTTATCAATTGTCTCTTTTTTTTGGATTTTCATGTGTCTACTATAAACCTTACTTTACGTTATAGCTTTAAGCTGTATTAAAAACGCCCTATTTAACCACGTACGAGATGTATGATTATGAAGAAAAAAATAGATAAATCATTGTATTTTCATGTTTGCTCACTTTGAGTTTTCAAGTAGTTTTGTCATGTATAAAAATCGTAGTTTTACTAAGGTAAGTTTGATCATAAATACTGAACATCGCAATCAGTCATAACAATCACATTTTCTGATGCAGGGGCCCGTGTATACTGCTGTGAGGGCACTGGCTGTAATGGTGCCACATCTGGACGGTCAGCCGGAAACGCGGCCGTTGTGATAGCTGTGACTACCGCCATCATTACTAGGTGGAAACTGTAGTCTAATAAGACGTGATTATTATGACTATCCACGAACCACCGTGACTTTTAAAAATCTTTTATAAAATGCATTGGCAGATCAAGGTGGCGGGGATGGGGTGGGGGTCAGTACCCACTTCCACTTTTCCCCTCGTTTTTGTTTATCATTTTGACTTGTCTCGGACCAACTACTACACCACACGGACTAATTACATGTGCATTTTGTTTATACACGCGCCTCTTTCCATTACAGAAAATCATGGATTTGCCACTAAACATCAACATGTTACTGTTGTGGATAAACTTCAGTATGAAGTGTCCCGTAATTTCAGTAAACAAGGTTATTACCAAAACGTGAACTTGGAGTGTATCTAAATGGTATTGTGGATGAGCTGATATTAAAACAACATTAATTAGAAAGCCTCTATATTTGTTTTGCTTTAAACATTAAAACTTATAATGTATTGTCAACTTTATCTACAAGTGATCCTTAGTGTTGTGGGGCAAATACTAATTGCAATTTGCACTGGTATAAAAACGTATTCTAATTTGAAATTAAAGATATTGATGTTAATTGTATGTTTTTTATTGTTTGATTAACAACACATAGGAAATATAATATAACAAATAATATATCTAATTGCAATGTAAAATATATGGCTACAGTCTTGAGCAATGGTATTGGTTTCATTTGCACCACCATCGCATCGTTTCAGTGTTCGATTTCAAGTGTGGTGTCAACTTGTGTTATCATACACTATTCACAAGTTTATAAAAGTTTATCAATTGCAAACGTGCTGTACAGTAGACAGTATATATCCAGATGATATAAATGTTCTTGGTACGTTTGGGACTAGCACTATTTATCTGGTATGTCATATGACTAAATTCCTCTTGTTTGTATTGTAATACAAAATATGTTTGGGAAAACAGAATTCTGTTATTGCTAATTTAAAACGATCTTCTATATGTGCAAATGTAAATTTGTTTATTTGATTTATTACATGGAATTGGTAAAATGTTCTGTGTAAAATAATTCAAAATAAACCAATCATGATTTGTCTGATCTGACACTACTTCAACAGGTTTCTTTTTGCTAAGCGCCAATGCTCGTTTATGAATAAAAAAACATGTGCAAATTAAACATTCGCATAATTAACATTTTTACTGCCCGTAACAATAAGGTCAACATTTGCCAGTGATGCTGTGCTCTCTAAGCACTTTTGTATTTGTTTACTGCATCAACAAAAAAATGCTTAAATGGGTAAAATGCCAACAAATCATCCGGTCTAGCAGTGCATCACTTCAGTATGTCAACAGCACAGTACAACTAAGTATATTACCAATATACTTATTACTTGATTTTATGATAAATCCATTGCAACTTACTATAAAGTTACTAACTGTCACGTGCTGCCATCAGAGCTGGCGCTCACTTATGCAAACAAAGATACCACTCGTGCGGAGATAGGGTGATGTCAACACTATAAAAAATATGCAAAAAATATGCAGACAGTAAGTTGCAATGGCTTAATCACAAAATCAAGTAACATGTCTATAGAAGAAGAAATCCAATGAATCTATTCTCAAATCTAAATATATCATCACTTTAACATGTCCAATATGTATTCCTTCATTTTGTCTGCATCCACCCTGCTCACAAGGTGCACGTGCCCCGCTTCACTCGCGTTCCCTCGCCTCCGGTCCACAATCAGAGATCCGCGCGTTTCCCGACCCTGGAACATGACATGCGTCTTTGTGCTTTTGTCGCAGATCACTGGTCGAACCAGAGTTTGAAGTTACATGTATCACCCACCCCACCACATTGGGTTTTTATTGGAATCCCCAGCTGTCGTCTCAAATATCTGTATGTGCTTTCTTTTTTTTTCTTTTTTTTTTCTTTTTTTTGCGGGGGGGGGGGTTAAACTCCCAACACAATTATGACTATTAAATATCAGAGGTCTGCAGCGATTCTTACCGTCCCGTATCTAAATATTTTAATAACATGGCTTGAAAGATTTAAAATCTCAAAAAGGTAAATTTGGAACCTTACATATAGATCTAGATGCACATATTGAGACAAGCATACTGTAAAAACAAAATTAAACATTGATATTGAGTAAATGTAAATGTAAATGTGTTTATTTATAGTCGCAATTCACTGTTATCGTGCTCTAGTGACTTTACATATTTACACCAGGTCATTGGCATCCTTGTCACACTATATCCTTGCCAACTCCCCGGGGAGCATACATGTACATATATTTCACGGATGTGTAACCAACCTGGAGCTCCACAGTACAGTGTCTGTTCTCAATCTCAAGTGCCACCGATCTGTCTATGGCAAACGCCATGGCGACCGGGTCACATGTGTAGTAATGGTCAGCTTCGAAGACCTCTTTTTTTAATGCTGAGAAGTTTTTGTTTATTTGAAAGTGGAAATTGCTTTTCTTGGTATCCATATTGTGCAATCGGTCAAACCAATCCTGTTGACATAATAGGAAAGTGTGATAAGCAAGTTTTGAATCGGAAATATAATGTTCAATATCACTGCCCTATCCCACAAAGTCACAGTACTTACCCAAGAAATGGGCGTGTCCATGCATACTTCCCAGGGCACAACGTACACAGGGCACGTAACTTGTTTCAACACAATGTACGCAGCTTCCGGGTCACACAGGAAGTTGAACTCTCCACTGACTGTCATGTTGCCCACTCCTAGGAACAGGAATGTTGAATGAATGCTAATGCAACCAGTTTGAACAGTGAGCTGTAGATGTTGTCTTTGCAAGAAATGTTTAGACTGATTTAATATAATAAAAACATAAATATCTATGATGTCTGCACAAAATTATCCAATATTTGAATACATGGGTATGCAATCAGATTTAAAATGACGCCTAAAACATATTTCTTATTATTAAAAGAGGAAATGGATTTGTGAAAATGTCATACGTCAATGCAGGAAGCGTCAAAACAACATTTCAAAGCAAAAAAATACTCGGCCAAATATTAAGCAATAAAATGAATAGATAAATAATATTGATAAGAAATTAATTGAAGTGTGCTAATCCCGCATCTAATAATGAAATATGCAATAGTATAAATTATAGAACACCTAGAAAATTTGTGGAAGAAGAACAAGAAGCGTCCAGAGCACGAGACTTTTTCTTGCAGCTATAGCGCGTACACTGAATCGTTATTTCTAAACCTGGAATGTATGTGATATAGCTTTAATTTTCAGAAAGTATGGCGGTATGCATACCATGCAGAGTTCCTCCCATGATGACCACGTCTCTCAGTTTGCCCCCCACCTTGCTGTCCAGTTTTTGCACCAGCGCTAAGTTGGTCAGTGGGCCTACACTCACGAATGTGATTTCCCCTACCAGAAAAAAATATGTATGATTATTTTTCATGTCCAGCTGTTCCATGAACGGTTTTATATGACTGAATAGGGGAAGAGACATCATAGATGAATTTTCAAAATACATGTAGGAAAAATTGAATTGATACATGTTTCCTTTTCAACTGTCCTGTGTTGTACAATGGCTGATCTTACAAGTCGACGATGTCTAGCTGATGCCAGGTATCAGAGGGATCTAAATGGGTTGAGCAATGCCCTGCCATCAGGGACACATTCTGGACATGGGTGGCCATCTTGTATTTATGCATTATTATTACTTATGTGTGTGGTTAGCATGGGTGGTGCGTTGATTAAAGTAAACCTATCAATATAAATTATTATCTTATATTTTCACTCGCATGAACTGATTATCATAGTAAAGAGGCAGTCATGACACACACAGAAATTCCTACCTATGCCATGCACTTACCAGAAATTTGTCCACAAGTTTTATGATTTCCAGAATAGCATTTTCACAATTTGATGACGCCAATCCATGTGATGTTGGCTCCACATCAGGACAGTCACCTGTTAGTCATAAACACAACGTTTACGTGTTCATAACCAGGACCAATAAGGAAAATAATGCTTTTGTAGAAAATCAACGTATATTCTACTTTCACATTAACTGTCCTTATAAATAAATGTTCCCGATTATAGCACGTTCATGAACATACATACCTTGTTCTTTTGACACTCCATTTTTGTAAATACATTAAATAAACATTCATATTGTTAAAACTGCGTTTGGTTCATTACGTGAATTTTAGTGATAGTGTCCATATACCATATCACACATGCATAAACTCATCATCATATCTCACGGCTATATACTGCATGTATACATACTGAGTATATAGCCGTGATGCAAATCCCTAAATATTCGTGGAAGTCGGTCATATAATCCAACCAATCAAAAGCCACACTGCCAATATGTTAGGCGGGTTTAGGCTCCATAATAACAGCACAACATTGGTATTTTGCACAGCTGCAAAGCGTTGCTTTCCGTTCCACAATAATCTATCGGTTTATTCCAAGGCTTGACAATAAACGTGGACTGGTAAGTGGTAAAGTCGGTGTAAAGTACAAAGCCAACCTAGGTTCGAATCCTGGTCACGGCATCAAAATGTCACAATGTGTTGACAGGAAACAGAAGGACCAGAAACGTAAATAAAAATGTTTATTCTCTTTCCAATAAACATAGAGCATAGGAAAAAAATATAGACAAGCATTATAACGTGCTCTACTAAATACTTATCACATTTATTATCAACAATTCGGCATTGTAAATGCATCAACACAACCGATATCAAACGTAAAAACATCATCTTCGAATAATAATGACCACATTATATCATATGGCAGAACAGCACTGATTCTGCTCTACTTCTTTATAAACCCCTATATTATGTACACAATACAATCAGTAAATGATAACAACTGGTATACATTCCTTAATTTCACCTACGATGATATAAGTCATATACATCATACACGTTACAATATGGGAAACCATAAATAGAGCTATAGGCGTTTTATCTATATGCCATCAAAGTTTACGTTAGGGATGATGTACATTTTGTCACGCTCCGCAAAAGTGGAACAGTGTTCTCTTTTTTCTTAACCCCCACCGCCTTTCCCCCAAAAAGTGGAAACATCAGATGTGTGACATAGTCAAAGAATATCTACACAGTATTTTGCAATATTTATTCAAATATTACTTATATATGCCATTAATTAATATTTATTATATATCAGGAATGTAAATCATAATATTAATTAATGTGTGAAATCTGATGTGTATCTTTCTTTAATGCCAGATTTAAATAGTAAATAGTGGGATTCAGATAAAATATTAGACCCACAAAAAAGTGGAATATCCAAAACTTGACCGAAACACCCCCCTAATTGGAACACTGTTCCACTTTTGCGGAGCGTGACAAAATGTACATCCTCCCTTAACTGTTTGCTGACCACAAGAGGGCCTAAAGCACAAATGTTCACCTAGTCCGTCGCTGCCATGTACGCCTGCAATCTTGCCATCGTAGCCCTCTCCCAGTAGGGGGCAGGCTGCTCCCGCGTAGACGGGCACCTGGAATCAGACGTAGAGGGGGCTATAGGTGGTCAAGAAATCCCACATTCCTAATTCTTCAACCTTTTTTCCCACCTCCCACAAACTTTACGGCGTTTTTCCCAAATCCCACTTCCTTGAAAACCCACCTCCATATGTTTTTGGCCTTTTCCCCAATCCCTAATTTTTTTAAGCTTTTTCATCACATCCCACTTGATTATAAACCCACCCCATAGAGGCTTCTTGGTCATTTCCATTTTGGGGTTTAGCATTGGTTTGTGAAGACTAGCATCGATTTAGTTGCACATTGCATGTACCTATCGCATTTTACTGGCCAGGCACATTTCCTCAAAGTGTATGTCATGCTATTGAAGATTAAAGGAGTGGCTGATCCAGAGATTCCTGGCTGGATCAGAGGTCCATGCGGCATGTCCACTCACTAATCAAGCCGATCTGAGACCTGGGCAAAAATATTTATATTTAGTTGATTTCCAAATCCACACCCAATCTTAAATTCATGTCCCACTTGACACGTGATTCCATAGTCATTACCTACTTTCCATATAATTTTATGGTCATTTTCCATTTTCCAGTAATCTTATATAGAGAATTGCCACTTTGCATGTATAGGGATTTGGAGCATTAGTCTAAGAAGTTAATTAATTTCAGGGGTGAGAAGGTGCTAGTCCTATATTGCTGCATATTTTGTGTGTGTGTTTGTTTTTGTTTTGTTTTTGCTTTTGTTGTTTTGCTATATTTTTGTTATTTACACCCAAATAGTCCCTACTATATAGATATCTTCATTTTTGTTTCTCACTTTGAATTTTTAGAATATAATTTGAGCCTGTGTATGAAGAAATGTAAATAAAAAGATCTCACAAAGTCAATAGGGGTTCAATCTAAAATAGCATTTGAAACATATACATGTATATAGGTAACTAGCTGTTTACCCGGCGTTGCTCGGGCTAAAACAGATGAGATCCGGAACACATTAAATGCTCCTCCCTCCCCATCCTTCCTCCTGTCCCACATCCCTCGAACCAGTTCTTGTCAGTATACAGGTCTGTAACAGATTAAATACATCTCCCTCACCGTCCTCCCATCATCATATGTCACAGCCATTTACACAGTAAATGTACTAAATGTGGCAATGATTGATCCCTCTAATATCCCTCCCCCAGCTACTGCTACCCATGGTAAACACGTGCAGAGCAGTTTAAATGCTCACTCATCCCTACCCTTCCTTCCACCACCCCCTCTTCTCTCCCCAACCCTCTCTACCCCATCCCCATTTAAACAGGTCCATAATTAATGCACACCCTACCTGCTGCTGCTCTGGTTGAAACGGAAGAGATCTGGAACATACTAAATGCTCCTTCCTCCCCATTCTTTCCCCTTTTCCCACATCCCTCACACCAGCTCCCGTCACTATACAGGTCTTGGAAAGATTAAATACACCTCCATCACCTTCCTCGCACAGTCATATGTGACAGCCATACACACACTACACTATGTGTTTCAATCAGTTAATGACTCTAACATCCCTCCCTCCAGCTACTCCTACTCCTGCTAAACACGTGCAGACCATTAAACATCAATCACCCCCTTTCTGCTGCTGCTCGGGTTGAAATTGATGAAATCTGGAACCGATTAAATGCTCCTTCCTGCCTCACCACCAGCCATACCCCCACCCCATATGGACACCAGTCAGTCATCCCCCCCACCGCCATATGGACACACACACCCTTTTGTCCAACAGCCCTCCTCAAAACAGGTCCGGAGAAGATAAAATGCACCTCCATCACCATCACCACCACCCTCCCCAGCTCCCTCGTTGTATGACTGTACGTGTGACGTGCAACGTACGTTTGACATAACTGTGCCTTGTGACGTGCAACGTACGTTTGACATATACAAACAACGTTTAACGTATTACGTACCTTTAACAAACATGGCCTTGTAAGAAGCAACCTTTCTAACAAATTCTTTTTTCTTGTTTTTATCATTAAAACCAATTTATTTGGTTTGAAATGTGTCATTATAACGACCACCAAGTTGTCCTGATGGTACATACATAATTTGAAGTGTGTTCGTTTTGTGGTTAAAAAGCCTTTTGTGACGCAAAAAATCGCCTCTCCCTTTATATATATAGATGTTATCTAATCTTCCACACAGCTTTAGTATTCTCCGCGAATTCAAAGTTGACTGTTCCCTAACTTGTGTTTCCATACACACAAGTGATGGCTAGAATTTTTATCTACATCCGGTCTAGAGAGGCCCCAGCATGATAGCCTGGGCATCGTCTATGCCAGTATCCACATCAATTATGATCTTCTGCTTCATTGTATAGTAGGTAATAAATTGGACTAGAATATAATTTATTTTCAAAAGAATGCACTCGCAAGAGTTTTTTGAGCTTTTAATAATTGGTGCCTTGCTCAATGTATTTTCTAGGATGGGTTTTCTAATGGCTACAAATTGACATTATAGCAATAAGAGGAGTTATTCCAAACGTTTATAAAAGCGATTATTCCAGTTTAGGGAACCACATCTACATTAATCTTCTGCACACTACTTGATTTTATAAGCAAGTGTTAAAAAATTTAGTATGACCTTTGTTGGAAATACTTTATTGATTAAATATTGTGACAGTACTC
>CM032667.1:50749450-50786278 GCA_019095985.1 Streblospio benedicti
AAATAAATATAGAAAAAAAAGGGTTAAAAAAATTTAATCCCCAATAACCCGTTCACTTTTTAATTTTTTAAACTTTTTTGTCCGTCGCTGCCAGCGTACGCCTGCAATCTTGCCATCGTAGCCCTCTCCCAGTAGGGGGGCAGGCTGCTCCCGCGTAGACGGGCACCTGAAATCAGACGTAGGGGGCTATAGGTGGTCAAGAAATCCCATTCCTAATTCTTCAGCCTTTTTCCCACCTCCCACAAACTTTACGGCGTTTTTCCCAAATCCCAATTTCCCTGAAAACCCACCTCCATATGTTTTTGGCCTTTTTCCACCCAATCCCTAATTTTTTTCAGCCTTTTTTCATCACATCCCACTTGATTCAAAACCCACCCATAGAGGCTTCTTGGTCATTTTCATTTCGGGGTTTAGCATTGGTTTGTGAAGACTAGCATCGATTTAGTTGCACATTGCATGTACCTATTGCATTTTACTGGCCAGTCACATTTCCTCAAAGTGTATGTCATGCTATTGAAGATTAAAGGGAGTGGCTGATCCAGAGATTCCTGGCTGGATCAGAGGTCCAGGGCTCCACCCACTAATCAAGCTGATCTGAGACCCGGGGCAAATATTTATAATAAATGCTAGAATGACCTGTCGTTAGACGCTTCAATAATATAAGGGTTCATGTTGGGGTGGGATCCTCTTCTCATTTCATTCTAAAATTTAGTTAATTTCCCAATTCACACCCAATCTTAAATTCATGTCCCACTTGACACGTGATTCCATAGTCATTACCTACTTTCCACATAATTTTGTGGTCATTTTCCATTTTCCAGTAATCTTTTATAGACATTTGCCACTTTGCATGTATAGGGATTTGGAGCATTAGTCTAAGAAGGTAATTAATTTCAGGGGTGAGAAGGTGCTAGCCCTATATTGCTGCATATTGTGTGTGTGTGTTTGTTTTTGTTTTGTTTTTGCTTTTGTTGTTTTGCTATATTTTTGTTATTTACACCTAAATAGTCCCTATTATATAGATATCTTCATTTTTGTTTCTCACTTTGTATTTTTAGAATATAATTTGATCCTCTATTAAAGTGTATGAAGAAATGTAAATAAAAAGATCTCACAAACTGAATAGGGGTTCAATCTAAAATAGCATTTGAAACATATATATAGGTAATGTTAGACATATAGCTGGAGTTGCCATATATGACAACGCGTTTCTACAATTACTGATCACTTACATCTAATCTTCCACACAGCTTTAGTATTCTCCGCGAATTCAAAGTTGACTGTTCTAAACTTGTGTTTCCATGCACACAAGTGATGGCTAGAACATCTACATCCGGTCTAGAGAGGGCTAGCATGATAGCCTGGGCATCGTCTATGCCAGTATCCACATCAATTATGATCTTCTGCTTCATTGTATAGTAGGTAATAAAATTGGACTAGAATATAATTTATTTTCAAAAGAATGCACTCGCAAGAGTTTTTTGAGCTTTTAATAATTGGTGCTCTTGCTCAATATATTTTCTAGGATGGGTTTTCTAATGGCTACAAATTGACATTATAGCAATAAGAGGAGTTATTCCAAACGTTTATAAAGCGATTATTCCAGTTTAGGGAACCACATCTACATTAATCTTCTGCACACTACTTGATTGATAAGCAAGTGTTAAAATGTCAGTGTGACCTGTTAAAGTATGGAAATACTTTATTACGTTATTGAAAGTACTGTGACAGTACTCTGACAACTTTAGTGCAAGGTGACTTTCATTATGCAAGACCAGAAGACAATACAATTTGTGTATTAGAATCTGACAATCTCACTTTCAATGTTACTAAACACTCTACCGTCATATTTGATATTAGAAAAACTGTATCATTTAAAAGTTCTACAAAGGATAATAGATACAAATATTTACCAGCAAATATTTACAAAAGTTTTCAACAACCTCTGCTGTCATCACTGCGAACAACAGCAAAGGCTGTTGAAAGCTTGGAGCAAATATTTGCTAGCTTGTCTTGTTTAGAACTTTAAAATGATACCTAGGTTTGTATCTCAAATCCAGGATAAATGAACTTTCGTCAGACTTTATTTAATATTGGTGCATCATTATGCTAATAGCTGTGGCAGATCCAGGTTTTGAAAATGGGTGTATAGGTTTGTACCATAGAGAAGTTCCATGACAGCTAAAGCCGATTTAAATCTCATTTTGGAGGGAGAGGAGGGTGGGTGTGGGTGTAGATATTGAATTTTTGATAATTTCAGCTTTCAAATGGCTTATTATTCATAAGAATTCTATCACTACGGCAGCAATGGTTTGTAACACAACATGAAAAACTAGATCAAAAGTGCTCAGAGAGCACAGCGTCGCTAGTGCAACATTGACCCATGGGCAATAAAGATGTTTGCTTTGCAATCAAAGCAGAAACAAATCTTACTTGATTTTATTGGCATTGGAATGCAGGCGCTTTCTAATCATGGCTACAGTAAATATCTATTGCCCATGAATCAACATTAATATGGTAACACTGTGCTCTCTGAGCACTTTTATTCCAATATAACCACTATGCCAATTCGATGGTCATGTTTCGCACAGTATTGAAACTATAGTGGAAAAATGGAAAGAAAATAATCAAAATGGCCCTCTTAAGGGTAAACTCTTATTGGCAAAGTGCCAAAATTGAATACGGTTAATGTTCAGTAGGCATGTAAGCATTGTACACAGTTCAATTGCTTTCTCACAAGCATCAACAAAACTATTGCAGAAAATGTTGAAAATGGACCCAAAATGGCACTAAGGAAAGCACACTTTAATTGGCAAAGTGCCCAAAATTAAATCACTTTGGTGTCTCATTATACCAAATAGTTGTGTAAAGTTTGAATGAAAGCGTAACGAAGCGTAATGAAGCGTAAAATACATACATACATACATACATACATACATACATACATACATGTCCTGCATACATACAAATACATACATACATACATACATACATACATGCTATACATACATACATACATACATACACATACATACATACATACATACATACGTACATACGTACGTACGTACATACATACATACATACATACATACATACATACATACATACATACATACATACATACATACATACATACATAAACATACATACATACATACATACATACATTATTACATACATAATACAAAACTAAGCTTTCCCTTCAGCTGCTGAAGCGACGCAATGACTGAAGCAATATTCCATTGTATGTACGCCAGTCTTGAATTAGCTCTCCAGGTGAGTCATAATTTGTTTGAGATTTAAATTCGCTGCAGCGATAGTTCAAGTAACTGTGGTCATTATGGAAAACTTACATAATTTTAATACAAAAATTTACTACTAAAATTGTTCTGATATTAAAAAAACAACAAGTTGAAACTGACATTCGCTAACATTACGCTGAGTTGAACCTTCCAGTCATGTGTGAGGTTTTGAGATTAAAATTTTAGTGACAGTCATTAGATAATTATACATTCACTGGAAAGTGATTTTTGTTTTTAACCTTTAAATTTTACATATAGTCTAAGGGACCATTCAGTATTTATGGCAGGGTGGGGTAGGAGGATTTTACAAAAATGCTGTGAAAAAAATAATAGCCCACTCAAGTCCCTGTGAAAAAATTGGTAACCCCCTCAATTTCATGTGATAAAAATTGACGACCCCCCCACCGAACAGTTAATGATCATTGTTAGTAAACACAAATCCTATTTGATGGATATCCATAATATACAAAAACAGTAAATTTAAGTACAGAGTCTCTCAAGGGGTAAATGTCTGTGAAAAAATTGATAGCCCACCCTCCAAACATTGTGACAAAAGTTCATGGCCCGCCCCCTAAAATCCTCCTACCCCACCCTGTCATAAATACTGAATGGTCCCTAAGAGGATAACTTTTCCAACATACTTTGGAACATTTTGTCCCAAACTTCATGGTACACTTGCGAATACATGATAATGGGCAGATAGTTGCCATCTGATGTTGCAGCAGTAGCAGCAGCAGCAGCAGCAGCAGCAGCAGCAGCAGCAGCAGCAGCAGCTTCATCAAATCTGCTATAAGGAATCTTTTAACTGTTCAAAAATACATGAATAATTATACGGTGAAGTCGAAATATAAGAACTACGCCTCGCCTGAAGTAAAAATGGGCATGTTCAAATTTTCTTTTAAATTCTAACATGATAAAATACTTTTAAGATCTTCATATTAAAATATGATTTTTATGCTGTGTGATTTAAAATATATGTTAAAACGAGCATCTTCTAAATATTGCATCAATATATTGCAACTGCTGTGCGGCATCTTTGCCATTTCTTACCTGCATTATTTCCTCTATAGCAAATGCCATAAATACGTCTATAATGAATAGAATTACTAATGTTTGCATGTGATAACATCGTTAATTTTGGAATCCTCAGCGTATAACATAATCATTGATTTTTAGAAACTAAAGTGCAGTAAGGTTATCAAGCTGCACAGAATAAGCACAATAGCAGAGTTTCTAACGTGAATCGCCTACATTTTACTCATAAGGTAGCTGCTGCTTTAGGGTCTCGTCACTCCATAAGCCGTTGAAGTGACAAAACCTAATTTGTTGGTTTTCTTCAACAACAACAAAAATTATAATCATGAAACTCGCACTTGCTTTAGTGATTCTTTGTATCTTCGTGGATGTGGTTAGATCCGGTAAGTTAAAATTTGAGCAATTTTAGTTGTTAATCGTATACATCAGCTGATATACACACTCTTCATATTGCCGGTCATATCGTTGTGAAGTTATTTTTGTACTTTTATACCGTGTTCACCACTCAGTGTCAAGTCACTGTCACATAGAAAAAACGGATGAAACATGTTATATAGGACGTACAAATGTTTTGGTGCTTTCTTGATACGATGGGCTCCGTGAAAAAAAAGGATAAAACTTTAAGCAGATTTAACACGAATGATACACGGACAATACACTTACAAAACACAGATGATACACGGATTGTCCACGTACACTCCACATACACTCACTGCAAACATGATATTTTGGTTGCAAAGTACTGAAAAACCCAGCACAGATGAACATCGGATAAATGGCGTATTGTGCGGACGTTTTACGACAATGTACGTTTGTATCACGGTAATATCTCGTACAGTCCACGTAATGATATGAAAATCCATCCTGCAAATACTTTTGAACATTCCAAAAGGATTAGCGCGGACATCTCGACCCGTAAAACCACTCCACGTAATTCGACGTACAAAAACGGACGAGGCACTGATGGTCGGCGTATCCCGACGGATGAACCACAGATGAACCACGTACGACAACAATCTATCCATGGTACATGTACATACGTGTTTCATCCGTTTTTTTCTATGTGACAGTGACTTTAGGGAACGATCATAAATAATCATTCCGGGGGTCGTCCAAAAAGGTGGGGCAGTCGTCCAACTTTTCTGATTCCTTTTGGGAGGGTCTCTGAACTTTTTTTTATCACGCTACTGTATATGTTTTCAAATATTTTCTTTTAGCAATGCAATGACTATATAGAGTACTAAAAATGTTGATAGGGGGGTCGTTATGAAGAAACAGAATGTGTACAGGACATTCCACCGCTGCGTGAGTTAACACATATCTATGTGCAGAATGGTGCACTACGGCTCAGGAGTTCTTTGAATGCCGCACCAGTTAGTTTTGTTCTGCAATCCTCTGTCAGATGGATATCTTTTAAATTAAATGCACGTTCACTGCCATTTGAAAGTGTTAGCTAGCGGGTAGTTATTTTTGTTATCTATTTCACATGAGTACGCACGTAGAAAATAAAATGACATTTTACAAAAAGATAATCTTTCAATTTTAAGAAATGATGCAAAAAACTGTCAATCACTGTGTTGAATGAAGCAAACGAAGTTCAATGCCATACATGTACAAGGGACATATACTTATTATTAATGAATTATCAACACAGGATAAGAAAAAGTTGGTGGGCTTTTTATACCAGCAATGGGTGCATTCCTCTCCTAGCTCTGCATGTATACGAATCACGTATATTTAAATAAAATAATCATTCTTGTACTTCAGCCCCAAACTGTGAGGGTGACGTGGTTGGGTCCAACTGCATCTGCCCTGCCAACAGGTACGGTGTCACCTGCCAGGACACCACTGACAGTAAGTACTACTGCATTGAGTTGGCTTTATTAAGTAACATCAACAATAATGCAGGTTAAAATTGAGGTTAGCGATAAATTAGACAGGTTGTAGAGGGCAGCCATGATGTGAGGAAGGTGTGTGCTGACAAAACGGGGGTTCTGGGTATTAATATGTCATGTGCATGGTTGGTGTCGACCACATTAATTATAGGCACTTGCATCATCCTAGACATAATGTTGAGCTAACCGATCTTACCGCGGCGCATTGTTGCTGGGTCCAGCAAACGTCACGCAAGTGTGTGGCTTTGGAGATGAGCTGGTACACATTTAAGAATGGTGACATTCTGGCTAAAAAAACTCTGGGGTTGAGACCTGAGAACAGTCAGCATGCCCGTAGATCCGCCACTGATATATGCTTAGACCATCATCGACCCTTCAACAAAAACTTATTGTACATCCTGTGCAATTTTAATTCAATGCAGCTGGTGGATGTGACACGGTCATATATTGCACTGGTGATGGTACCTATTGCCCCGACGATTTTGATGGAAGTTGCATTGAGCCGTTGGGATTCCTTACACTATGTGGCGCATGTCGTCGTAGATATGTATTATTTCTAATTCGTGCTGTGCACACATTATTCTACCTGATAATATATTAGCATGCGTTTATTAGATGTCGTATATTGCATGGTAAATATGACAAAATCTACAAAAACTTCCTTCTGAGTGTTCATTTACACTGTTACATTTTTCCCTTTGTCTGTTGCAGGCGATGGATGCCCAAATGCACGCAGCAGTTCTGAATTTGGCATACAGAAATTGCTCGGCCTATGTAACAAAGTCAATAAACATCTACGACTTCTGCAGTTTTTTGTTAGTGTTTGCTCATCATACAAATTGACACACTGCAACATCTAATTAAAACAAGATTTATATACATGTAGTTATGTGCATAGAAAATTAGACAACATAAAATTTCTGTATTTGAAATGGCAAAGTTAAGTTTTAAATGAAACATACATCATATATCGCCATAGGAAGTGTTAATGCATCTACATTGAATATGATACCAACATAAGAACTACTAATGTTTATCTCATCTGTTCAGTGAGCATTTGAAAATATTGTTTCACCATGAAACAAAATTTTTCCAAAACGTTTTAACCTGCTTACAATGGAAAAAGAAGTATTCAATAGTGTCAATTGTTTTGAATACAGTGCAATTCGGGTCCTCATGATTGTACCATCTGGCCACATTTTCGGCACATGGAAAAAAACGATTTATTATTTGAAATTGGAGGCTTTGGGGAAAAGTTTCCCTCGCGACTTTGTACGGGATAGTATGAATTGCAGACCAATCAAATTGAACATAATAGTATGTTCAACGTAACATGACTTGACAAAAGTACACACAGATTCAATTTCAATAAAGCATATCTTAAATATTGGGTAGATTAGATGGTTAAGTGAGGGGTAGGCCGGTAGGGGTGTGTGCTTCAGTGGCCGAATGGTTAGGGAGTTGGATTTGTGACCAGACGGTCGTGGGTTCGATTCCCGGTCGGGTCTGGTGGTGGGTGTTGAGCAAACCTACCCCTAGCAGGTTGCACACTGCTCCGTGGTACCTACACGTTAAATAGGTACAGGTCATTGGGTTGAAAGAGTGAGTGAGTGATAGTGTGAGTGATGAGCATTGTGCGCTGAATGTGCTGCCGATGCAAGTATATGAGAACTAATCAAATGCTGATCAATAAGTGTGCCAATGACCTTGTGTAAATTGTAAAGTCATGAGAGCCAGTCTGGGATCAGGACTATAAACCACCACATTTACATTTACATTTGGGAGAGGATGTCATGAAATTGACATCACTATCATGGTTGACAGAGGGCTGGGGGTGTTTGTTGGGGGAGGGTGTCCTCAAGTTGACGGCAAAGGGGGGGGGGGCATGAAGTTGACGAAAGTTGACGAAGGGTGGGGGGTGGGGGTGGGGGTCAGAAAGTGCCAAAATGTGGTTGACGTCAATCGTGAACGCTCCCTTAGACAATAAAAGTTTGAAGTTTGAAATACAGAGAAATTGGTCACTTATTTGTGGGGATTTAATTCATTTGTATTTGGAGGTTGCGGGTTGATATCATATTTTGCAGTAACAAGAAAGGTTTTCTAACAACAGTTATCCTCTTTACCATAGTGTAATTCCTTCTGTATCTGTATACAAATTACTGATACAAATCATTTATGACCATTATCAACCAGCCTTCAATAGAATAATATATTGTGTGGCATAATCTGTAATAAGAATCTATCTTCATCTATTAAGTAGGTACTACATGTATATTGTTAAACTGATAATCTAAAACTGTATATTCTACTTTTACTTCACTTCTTTTGGTGTTTTAATTTGAAAAGGAGCCGTTAGCAGCTCGAAAACGTTAATGAATAAAATCAAAATTACATTTCAAAACTAAAAATCTGTTATCAAGAATACAGCCGAAAAAAGAAAACTATAATCTAAACAAAAGAAAACTGCAGCTGGTTCTAGCCAATGCCTTTTCCATCATAATATTGTGCGCAAAGCTGCGCAAGCAAATGATAAATGCTTTGTTCCACTCTCCAAGAGAGATCAGCTTTTTGTGCGAATAATATTTTGTATTATTTTATTTGATAATTTATCGTGATAGAATGATGTTAAATTTTATAATATAATGAACATCTAATTTATACATACATTTTTTAATCATGCCTTTTCAAAATGATTTCCGCAAAGTAACCGGTACTAGCACAGAAGAACCACTTATTCAAGACAAAATACAGAAGAACCACTAAATTAAACAAACAAGTATCTCGTACTCGGGGAGTGGGTGGGGGGGGGGGGTCTTGCTCAGAAAATGAGAACTGACGTGCCTCGGACAGGTTGAAAACCGCACCCGCCAATATACCTATTTTTGAGAAAAGGTGACCCACAATATACCAATATCTGAGAAAGTGTTACCCACCAATGTATAGTGGAACCTGTCTTATGTGGACACCTTCAGGAGAAGTGAAAAGTGTCCACATAAGACAGGTTGTCCACATAAGACAGATTTGACAGGTTTTGACAGTTTGTCTGGGTATAATGTGCTTGACATTTACAGTCTATTAAAGAGATTTTCCTTTTTGTGTATAATAATTACTTATTTAAGGGATACTGATGTGAACATATTACCAAAATAAAATTAATGTTTATTGTAATTTTACTTGTGGACATAATACAAATTATTCGTAGTTACTCCCCATCATGCGACCAATTTACATGTGAAAGATTTAACGTCCAGGATCAACTGACTACCTTACAATTTAGCAGGGTTGTTTATATACAGATGGGTTGTTAAGAAGAATGTCTGCATTAGCACTGAAACAAAGAAATGTTACTAAGCGACATAAGTTGTAATTTTCTTAATCAATATTTTGGACAAAATTCTGCTCATGTCACATTTTAATTACTTTCGTCCCAAAAAGGTTTATGACCTTTGTAATGTAAATAACTCTCATGTAATATTATTATATCAGTATTTGTTGTATTAATTTTGTTCACTAGTCATCTTGTCACTGTGATAATATAATGTGGTCCACTATGGAAATAAGTTTTTGTTCAAAGCAAAGACTTTTAGTGCTCCTATTTATAATCTCATAGTACTAGTACCTTATTTCTTATGTTATTTATTCTAATGTTTAATTTTATTGGTTATCTTTTTATATCTTGTTTTTCCTATTATATTATCTTGTTTTTATCTATTTAATGTAATACAACAATGTACAATGTTATTATAAATAAATATCTGAATCTGAATCTGACCATGCAGGAACTAGTAAAAACATACATATTTTAATTACTGCTCTGCAAACATTAGCACTTGTGCACATCGGTTGACCACATTACCTTAACTGGTAAGCAAACAAAATCAAGGCCTCTTTGTGGTGAAGGTCACAAGTCTTTAATCTATGTTTGCACAGGAGTCCCTTCCCCACTGAATATTTCTTTGTTCTAATACAGTGGGGAATTTTGAACTGTCCACTATACAGAGGTATATACGCTATTTGGGAGCAGATATAGTGTCCACTGTCCACATAAGACAGGTGTCCACTATACAGAGGTTCACTTTTATATATGTTATATAGGAAAGCTGAAACGGGAGAAGTGAAAAGTGTCTACATAAGGGAAGTGTCCACTATTCGGAGGTGTCCATAATGGACAGGTTCCACTGTACCAATATCCTAGAAAAAGATGACACGCCAATATATCAAACTCAGATTCTAATACATGTAGATATCAAGAATGAATATAATGAATATCAATATTTTTTATCCTGATAAATATACTAAAAAATGTGAAAAAGACAAACAGCAATATACCAAAAATATGAAAAAGAACACGCAGAATATACCAAAAATATGAAAAAAGACACCCAGTAATATACCAAAAATGTGAAAAAAGACACCCCGTTTCGAGGCACGTCCGAATGTAACAAGTTGGCCACGTTGGTAGCTTCATGTATGTATGTGTTAATTGTGCTGTGACAGATTTTAAATAGTTTACTATAATATATAGATTGAAGTACTGTTTTTAGTGAGATTGTAGAAGTTTGTGCGGGAATTGGTTTTTAGCACAGGACCAGTGATCGAGGGTGGTTGTATACTGATATGTATATAACAAGGACGCTAACTACCTATAAACATAGCCAGCCTTTGTCACACACAATCAGCCTTTATCAAATATCCTATGTGTAAACACGGCTGGATTAATGGACAAATTTATCGTCTGTGCAGGAATTAAATGGTAGTAAATATGACAAAATTGAAGTAAATCCTACAGGTATTATAAATGATGCAATAACTGAATTAATATAAACAGTGATGCATCAGGCGTACAGGTCTTCAGACTTACATGCCTGGTTGTCTTGCAGCATTTTTACCCTTCATTTTCACATTCCTTTGTCATAAGCTCCAATATAATCGATCTCACGTGAAAATCTTTACCCTGTCCCCCATCAAATCTGCATAGTTGATTAAAGAAATAGATAAACATCATTTTTTCATCGTCATTCTTCACATTTTCGTGTAAAAATCACCCTGGCCTCGGGTCAGGAGCTACACGTACTAATCGTGATCCTCCCCCATGCTCGTAGAGAGTGCTTTGTTTTCCAGAGGACAATACAATGTAATTTCTCCCGCATGGCACTAATTGTAAAATACACCGATCAAAGCTTCCTTTCGTAAACAATCAAAGTCGATAACGCCAAACGTCTAACAATAGACAATAGATTCCTTACAATCGACTAACCAACTGATAATTAAATAATTGCTACTTACAATCAATTCGCCACCGATTGTTTAAATAGTTATGTACGTTGCGCAGTTTGATATGTAATTGTTTAATGGCGAAGTCGATATATTTATCTGACATTCATCTAATGCGTGGGATGTGTGATAGATAAATATTTAAGACGTTATGGACACTTTGTCATAATTGTATGCAGTAAATGGCTTTAGATTTAATAGGATGTTTGTCGGAAATTTTGAATCCTTAGTTTCCTTCTAAATGTATTTATTTATCAATCAATTATTTGTTGAATACGATTCATTTACAATATGCTATGAACCTTACTTACCAAATATTAAGTATTTAATTATCATTGGTTGTTACAACAGTTTTGGAAAGTTTTGTGAAGAGTGTTATGGGAAGTTTTATAAAAATGACTATACATATTATCAATATTCCAGCAGCAAATAATAAATTTATATAGACATGATTTTTAATTCAAAGATTTATATGATAACAATTTTCGTCTGCTTACTATGCTTTAGAATGGAAATAAAGTGGAGAAAGAATGCCATGGAGCCCAATTTTCTCGTGTGCATGAAAAGTCGTTAGCACATGCTAACACATCACATGCTAGTTCGAAGTCATATGGTCGCCTCCCAACAGCTAATTGTATTGTAGTGTATCAGTTTATTTAGCATAAAATGCATAATAAAATATCACAGTACATATCAAAGTTTAGTTAAAATGAGTTGTAAAACATATTTCCCCCCAAAATGTTTTCGCCAATTTACAGAGTGACTAAAATAAAACTCAAAATATACACTTTGAACGCTTTGAACGTTGTCATCTAAAATTACAATGGCTATTCTATATAATACTTTAAAGGGGTCTACACCATTAAACATATACTGGACTCATCAGAGACCAAGCAAGGGTTAGATAGGCTCAAAGTCTATCATTTTTCATAGAAAACTGAAGTATTATGACCATCACGCTATTTATTATTTAATCCGGCACTAGATCCATGACTAAATCTGGGAACAAACTCTTGTTAAATCAGCTCAATGCCTCACAGCAATACTCCTGTATATCAAGCACACAACTGTATCATTTATATCTTGTAATACGTTATTAAAAAGATATAAATAGTGTATTGCTTTCTTTTACGGTTGCATTCTTGGAAAGATGAAATTTTATTTTAAAGAGTAATTTTGATTTCATTCATTAACGTTTTCGGGCTCCTAAAGGAATTAAAATTAAAACGCCAAACGAAATGAAGTACAAGCCAAATATACAGTTTAAGATAATCAGTTTAATGATGTACATGTAGTACCTACTTGATAGATTAAGACAAATTCTTATAAAAGATTATGACACACAATAAATGGAGATAAAATTAAAGAAATAAAAAAAAATCTCCAAATATTGTGTGTCATAAACTGTTATAAGAATTTGTCTTTATCTACTAAGTAGGTACTACATGCATATCGTTAAACTGATGATCTTGCATTTTACTTGTACTTCATTTCTTTTGGTGTTTTAATTTGAAAAGGAGTCTTTAGGAGCTCAAACACGTTAATGAACAAAATCAAAATTAAACTTTAAAACAAATTTTCATCTGACCAAGAATACAACCGTTAAAGAAAACTGTGCACTATTGAAAATGAGACCTAGTGCTGTAGGCCAAATATACAGAATATTTAATATGTTATTAAAAGGACAATCACCATCCAAACAAATGCTGTGACACTCCAAGTACCACACCATACCAGACACTGATTATTATTGGCGTCTACCACAAATCTTATGATACTTTGAGCGCAATCTCCTCAAAATTAAACATGATTTTGGGTATGGCAAAACCAATAATGTACAGCTCAAAACCAGGGCATATTATACTCTCTCGTCCGTCCTGTACTTGAATACTCATCATCAAAGCGACATCTAAAAACCTCCAACAGGCTCAGAGAACTGCAAGACATGTATTAAACAGACACCGTAATACGAGTAGCCCTTCTTCAGCAATTGATTGATTGATTTTTATTATAGTGACAAGTATTTTACATTTTCAAATACATAAATAGCTATATAGTGAAATTTGAAAAAGAACTGGACTTATTTGTCATCTCGTCAATATGAACAAATGCCATGTGACATTCAACAAATATGAAAACAATGAAGTATATAAGATATGAAATAAACAATCTATAATTTTGAATATGCACATAAGAAATAAAGAATTATGTATAAATTCGAACATAGCATATAATACAACATAATATAATCTACCAATTATGTATAGTTCTAGACATAATATGAAATTAAACATAGTATTAATAGAATACATTTAGATAATTATGTATGTATTAGACATACATGTATGACATGACTGAATCCAACTTAAGAAATATAGACATAGCACAAAGACAATAAGAAAACGATACCAAGAGATCTTAAATGGTAAATCTATACCATTTGCATATAAACTAACTGTAGAACGGATTTTGGCGTATGTTCGCGTAATACAGGTAACCCACTAGTAATGCTGGGTTTAGAATAGGAGGACTTAGCTCAAAGAGAGAAGAATGTGAAATTATTCAATTTTGTAAAGAAAAACTTCATTATCATCTCGTCATTACACAAATGCCATGTCATATTCAACTAGCACCAACACGATCCAGATGAACAAACAACCTAATAAATTTGCAATTTGCACATAAACCATGTCGATTGACTCCTACAGACATCCACTTTGTTTTTAGTCCCGTCATTCTGTGAAAGGGAGAGTCTACCAGCAGAGGTGGTTAGCGCTCCAACACTGGCGACTTTTAAGAATCTTCTAGCTCATAGCTCCTTCTAAATCTTTATTTTCATTCTGGCTTTTTAACATACACCACTAACAAATAAAGACACAAATAAAAGACACAAATAAAGACACAGATTGCACAGTCTTGAACAATTAAGTCACAGTGATACCGCCTTCAAGTGTGTACATGTACACACTCTATGAGAATATGACTTTCGTACTCTAATTGTATGATCTCATAATGTAGGGATCATTTTCCCCCTGCATTCATCAAACACCAAACTCGAACGATTATGGTACTGAGCTAGTTCAGCGGCAGTGTAAAGCAAAACACTAATGCAATAACTGAATTAATATAAACAATGATGCTGTTTGTGTATGAATATATTTTGACTAAATGCAGCGTGGGAAATGGCTGCATGCACGTTGCCACGAGGCACACGAGGCAGGCAAGTTTTACCATCAGGCGTACAGGTCTTCAGACTTACATGCCTGGTTGTCTTCCAGCATTTTTACCCTTCATTTTAACATACTTTTGTCAAGCTCCAATGTAATCGATCTCAAGTGACAATTTTTGCCCAGTCCCGCATCAAATCTGCATAGTGAGTTTTACCTGGATGTCTAAACTTCTTCAACGTATGAGGAAAATGGGACATGTATTTAGGAAGTAGACAGTGGTGATTCTGACTGACTCAGATTGTTTCTCTGATTTGCACAGGAACTGAAGTGATGACGATCTGAGCAATGACATTATCATTGATGAGCTAAATGATTATTAACAGTTTGTTATTGAAATGATAATTTAACTGGTGCTCTGTAAAAGTCTATTATAAAAGTTTGAATTGAATGTGCACGTGTCTTATTTCAATGAAAAAGACCTTCTATGCAGATAAAGAGTGATTAAGTAAAAAAAATTCACACCAACATTTTATTATCAAAGTCAATTATCAAAGTCTTCCAAATGGCTCCTTTCTTCAATATATATATAAAAAAACTTGCGGACCCCCTAGCATGGATACCTGAGTGCCATTGGCACTCATTGCCTTTGTTGTAGAGTATCAAGAAAGATGCTCTTTCAGCACTCCTCTATACGGAATAAGGCTGTACGTTGGACGCTGGATAGGCCTGAAGGTCCCTCCAGCCCTCCACTGTCCACATCCTCTGGATGCAGTTGTAGATGGACAGTGGAGGAGGAGGATGTAGCTATCGAGTATATTAACCATTTGTGCATGGGTTCACAGGGATGGGGGTGGGTAGCTAATAAAATACCACAGAGTATATGAACCATATACATGTATTAACCATATATTAACCTTATATTAACCATTTGTGCTGCGGATGGGCATGTTGAACAGTGGTGGGGGTGCCTACATGCCTTTAATGGATTTTCGCAGAGCTCATGCGGGCCCACTCATGCACCATTCCCTATTCCGATTTTCAGAGGGCGGGGCGACTTGACCAGTTGAAACGGTTAGGCTGTGACATATGTATGTAAGGTGAGGCTACATATGTATGTAAAATGCAATGAAATTAGGTCATAATCGCGGTTAGGCAGTGGTCAGCCACGTGGGTCGCGCTCTTCCACGGAAATCCTGTCCTCTCATTGGCAGATTCGTGTTGGCTTCAAGTGCGCTGCCCCAGTATATAAGGGCCGGCGGGATATATTTCAAATTATTCGTTTTTCTTCATTCGACGTTGAGAGTACACTATGGATATGGATAAATCAATGGATAAACCCAGCAAGATGGATAAGACAAGGAAGATGAAACCCAAAGAGTTGATGAAGAAAGTCCTGCGGGCTTGGTTTTTGGAGAAGAATGAGGTGACTGGGTACGCGAACTATTGCTATCCATATCCAACCAGGGAAGTGCGGAGGAATATGGTTGAAGGTGAGTACAGTTTGTATTTATTATTGTATAAAAAAAAAGAGGATTTAGTACCCACTGATTTAAAATTGGTCTTGTGGTACATAATTGTGAGTAAGACTTTGTAGATTTCACATATATTGCTGCAAAATTTATTTCTTATACACCAAGAATACAAACAAATCTTATCATTGGTTTGGTCGTGTAAGGTAATGGTTTTGAAAGGGTGCCATGAAATAAGTTTTAATAAAAATGGATTGAAGTGAATTAACCTCTTTTGGTATGGAGAAATCCAAGGTGGTGGTAGTAACCCCACGTAATCAAGGAAGTCTCAAAAGTGCTATTTTTTCAATCTGACACCACTTAGATGATTCTGATGTTTTAAACCAGGTTTTCAACAAGGAGGTTATTGACTTTTGATCAAAATTTTGTTTATACGAAATTCCGGGATGGCCACCAAAATGCGGCAATGCATAAGTTTTAAACTCGTTGAAACTCACCCTAAATGTACTTTTTATAGCTATTTTAATGATTGAACACGTCTGTTCTTGTCATCAGTGTATATGCACCAATATTTCAAAATGTGACGATGTTGATAGAAGGAATATATTTTGAAAGCACTACGGTTGGTTTTGAGATGTAATAATCCGTCATTGGTTGTCATCAATGTGTGAGACCTTTTCTATCTCCGGACCCTTTGATATATTGCATTTAAAAGCATTGACAGCAATTGGTATATCCCGAAATTAACAATACTTTAATTTTGAATTGAAACAATGATTACAAACCCGACATCGCAAAATAGCGCTGACTAGGGTCGTTCTGGTTACATATTGAGTTTACTAATTAATTTCTGGATGAATACTTGTCACATTTCAGCCAAACTTCTCGCTCAGTAAGGCTACTCATCTATGAACCATTAGTACACCCTTAAAGCATATGCAAGTATATATTTTGAGTGAGTTTCGACGAGTTTTGATCTTACCAGGAAATGTGTTAAAATTTTGGTGGCACCTATGAAGGCTGTATCGTTTGTCATATTTCAAAATTTTATCATTGGTTTGATCAGGTAAGGTGATTTTCTGAAAGCGCACTCTGTTCCCCATTTTACAGACGATATAGGCGGGAAATAATTCCAATACAACGCGCACTATAATTTGAAACCAAATAACATAGTAGTTTATTTGGCATACATGTATATGCGCATTTGTGTTTAATAGTGCAAAGGCGTGCAGTGTCAAGTAACAGTCGATAAAACTGACCACGGGTACCTGCAGCTTTGGGGGCTTCATTAGGAGATGGTCATAAATATAGACGGTAATTCAAGTAAAAGCATAAATCGGGCATAAAAACCTGGTTGTGCGCGCATGTGCGCTGTGAGTTTTTAATATCTACTATATGAATCACAAAAGACTACAGAAAGATAGCCGATAAACCACTGGCAAACTGCTAACAATCCAAGAATACGAGAAAATTACTTATTTTTGTATGTGTGGTTCATTGAAAAATGCGAACTTCACTGCCGTGCACGACAGTCCTCTGACACTCCACTCTGCTGAAGTATCTCGTTTACCACTGATGGCTTACGTAAAATCAGTTTTGAACAGTGCAAAACTTGGAAGCGCGCACGTTACAGGCACCCAAGTTATATGTGAGAAAAACTGTTAAAACTAGAAAGGTCCTCATTGGAACACAACTAGTCACAGTATTTTGAGCACCAATTAGCAGTTTAAACTGGCTTAAATGATTTTTCATTGGATTGCCAATTATGGCTCTGGACACCCCAGTATTGTGATGAGCCTCTAGTTTTGCTGGGTGTACCGATAATGATGTTACCATTATGGCTATGAAATGGTCAAATATGAAGATAAAGAAATCTCTAAGCATATGATCTTATTCACCGGATAATATGCTTTGTGATTTCTGTTATGTATTGTTAATGTTATATTGCTGAGTATAATTTAGACAGGCAGTACTGTAACCTAAGAAGTATTGCTGTGCTTTTCAGTTCCAATATCAGTTGTATTTTATGTAACTATTCAGTACAATAATGTAAGTTTGTTTTGATTAATTCCTAAAGATGAATGAGGCTATGTGAAATAAATGGTGAGAATATTTGGAAATGAATTCTGAAAATTCTAAATTAAAGTCTACATTAAATGAATATAAAGTAAGTAATAAGTAAACAAAATCAAGATATGAGAAAGGTGGAAAAGACAATTGGATACATGAGGAATACTACCAACTGGCGAATAAAACAACTGTGTGGAGTTGTATTTTAATTTTGGCCAAAGAAAGATCATTTTGTAAAATTATAAAATTAAGAATGTCTCTGATTGAGATGAAACTCTTAGCTTATTAAGATAGAATTGTTTAGCAAAAAGAAAGTTTGTATTGTGAATAAAAATTTGAAAGTGGTAAGGAAAGACAATTATACGTGTTTAATAGTGCTATGGCACGGGAGTGCCACGAAACATCGTCTATAAAAGTGACCACGGCATGGCGGGGATGCAGCAGTGCTGGGTCAAGCTTTGTGTTGGGTCAACAGTTAGAGCAAAGTTTGTGCATGCGCCCTCTTAAAACTAAGTGATTACCTCTAGTTTTGCTGGGTGTGCCGAAATGATGTTGGAGTTGTGATTATCATGTCTATAAAATTGTCAAATATGAAGATAACGAAATTTCAAAGTGACGTCAGAATGACGTCATGCGCCGAATTTCAAAACGAGACTCAAACCGAAATCGCGCATGCGTACTATTCCACGTCACTTTTAAAAATTTTCGCGAACAAGACACATGTATTTCGGATTACTCCTTGTTTTCTTGGATTACTCCTTGTTTGTGTTTTGATTGAATTTGGTTTAACATTCAAAGTGTTACTCTCACCACACGCTTGGGATTACCATAGTGATCTTTACATCGGATTAGTGCGTAATCGCGTTGTGAGTTATTTGTTTTTCGTGATTGTGTATTGTGTATTGTGAAATGGCGGATTCGCGTGATGTCTCCCCACATGGGGCCCATGCGGGCGACGGGGACACGACGATCACGTTAGAGGATCGAATGGAGAATCAGGTGGATACCAATACAGGTAATCTGACCAGCACACATGCCCCTAACCCCTGGTCTAGGTCAAGAGACAGTAGAACCAGTCGGTCACGTTCCCGTTCGGTATCTAGGCCACGAGGCAAAAGGTACCGATCGCGGTCAAGATCGTCGTGTCGAGATGGGCCACGAGGCAAGAGACACAGGTCACGATCAAGTGCATCCCGGTACGAGCCACGAGGCAGACGCCACGGGAGGGATTCAAGGTCACGATCCCCTTCAGTTTGTGATCAGAGGGACTATGAGTCGGACAGATCACAGGAAGATGACTACGAGCCGGTCATGCCCTCGGCGAAAAGTAGTTCAGCTTGGTCGCTGCCACGCCGCATTGCCGAGACGGCAAACACTTATTTTACAACCCATTTTACGGCGGACGAAATGAAGGGTCTGCTGGAGGAGCTGCCCACACCCTCTCATGATTTCCTCAGAGCTCCTGACATGGATGAGGACTTGAAAGCGTATTTTGCGGGCAAGAAGGATAAGGTGGTGGCAGCCAGGGACGCCAACTGGCAACATGTTGAGTCGAAGCTCAAAAGAACAATGGGCCCCCTAGGCAGGCTATGGGAGGCAGCAGACCAGGCCAGGAAAGGCCACCTCACCTCAGTTAAAGCAGAGGAGCTACTGCGCCTGGTAGAAAAAACAGCCCTGTTCGTGGGACAAGCGGCGCAATCAGTGACATACTACCGCCGCACAGAGGTGCTATTTCCTGTACTGAAAGAGAAGGAGGAAGTGAAAAAGGCTCTGCGAAACCATGCGGATAAACTCCCCACGAGTGGGAAACTCTTCGGCAAGGAGTTTCAGGCCGCGGTCTTTAAAGATAAGACCGAGATCAGCGACCTGGTGGCGCTAGCACGCCGGGAGGAAGAGCGTCGCAAACGCCAACAACAGAAACAGAACCAGCAGCGCGCCCCTAACCGTTCCCAACAAGGGGACAGGAGTCAACATCAGAGATCGTCGCAACAGTCTGGTGCATGGGGCAACAACAGCCGGTGGGGCAACAACAACCAGTGGGGCAACAACAACCAGCCCTTTCCTGCAGCCCAGTCGTACAATGGGACAGCACGGCGTGGGCACGGTCAAGGTCCCAGTAACCGAGGCAAAGGCTCTGGCTCCAAGGGGAAGCAGGGCCCGCCAAAACCACACAGCGGGTACGTATTGTTTTTCTCATCTTCCCAATCAGCCCGTTCCGAAGTCCCCCCCCTTACCCCCTCTGAGAAGCCCCAGCCCAAACCCACAGTTGCAGGCAACCAGCTCCTGCTTGTCGGACGAGGTGCAGTTGCTGCACGAGATGTCCAGCCTCCATCTACAAAAAGTAGCTTTCCCAAGAGGGTTAGTAGGAGGGCGCACAAGATGGGCGTTGCCCAATTGGCAACAGCTAACCTCAGACACGGAGGTTCTAACCATAGTGTCAGGGTACATGATACCATTGATAAACACGCCACCTCTCAATACAGGCTTCAGCCCAAAGTTCTCAAAAGCGGAAACCGAGGAAGTTTCGCAAGTCGTAGCGGACATGGTGTCCAAAAAAGCAGTCGTGAGGGTGACGGAAGCAGTGAACCAACACGTAGCACACATTTTCCTACGTCCCAAAAAGGACGGATCATCCCGACCAGTGTTCAATCTGAAGAAGTTGAACATGAACGTGGAGTACGTGCACTTCAAAATGGACGGGATGCCGTTAGTGCGCAACCTGCTTCAGAAAGACGACTGGTTACTGAAAATCGACTTGAAGGACGCATATTTTTGCATTCCGATTCACCCCAAACACCAGAAGCTCCTCAGGTTTTACTGGGAGGGGGCGCTCTTTCAGTACACTTGCCTCCCCTTCGGCCTGGCATCAGCGCCAAGGGCGTTCACGAAGGCCTTGAAACCGGTGGTCAGCTTCCTGCGACGCATAGGGATCAGGATAGTGATATACCTGGACGACATGCTACTGATGAATCAGGACCCCAACAGGCTTGTTCAGGAAGGAAAGACGACCTGCCACCTCCTGGAAGCCCTAGGGTTCATTGTGAACAAAAAAAGAAATCCGTCTTGACTCCCACACGGGAGACGGAATTCTTGGGGCTCATGGTGAACACAACGATGATGTGTCTCACGTTACCGGAGTACAAGAAACAGGAAATCCTGACCCTGTGCAACAACACGCTACAGAGCGACCGGGTGTCAGTCAGAACACTGGCTCAGCTGATAGGCAAACTCTCGGCGACAGCTTTGGCAATCCTGCCAGCTCCACTCCATTACCGCAACTTGCAATTGTTGAAAATCAGGGCACTGATCTCCAAACGATCGTACGAAGCCCAGGTCACGTTGAATGCCGAATGCAAAGAGGACATCAGGTGGTGGATTGCACACCTGAACACGGTGACGGGGAGGGCACTGATTTCGCCCTCCCCGGATCTGGTGATGGAAACGGATGCCAGCAACACAGGCTGGGGAGGCATGATCCTGGGAGGTCAGACAGCCAAAGGTCGATGGACGGAATTGGAGGTTGTGGAACACATCAACGCTCTGGAGATGCGAGCAATCTTGTTGTCGCTGCAGACGCTGGTGAAGAACAGATCGAACCTCCACGTTCATGTCAGGTCGGACAACCGGACGGCAGTAGCGCACGTCAACAGGTTGGGAGGAACCAAATCCCCTCTGTTAGTGAAACTCACTCAGCTGATTTGGGACTTCTGTCTGAGACGCCAGATCACGATATCGGCAGAGCACATCCCAGGATCTGCGAACGACCGCGCGGATGCTCTGTCCAGGGAGACCCCAGATACGAGCGACTGGAAGCTGGACCCAACGCTCTTCCAGCAGATCAACAGGATTTGGGGCCCCCTGCTGATAGACCTCTTTGCCAGCAGGACCAACACCCAACTGGACCGTTACATAAGTTGGAAAGCGGACCCTCAGGCAGAAGCGATGGATGCGCTGATTTGCCCCTGGCCTCAAGGGACCCTGTATGCTTTCCCACCGTTCTGCTTGCTGCCTCGCTGCCTGGCGAAGATACAGAAAGAAGGCTGCAGAGCAGTGGTAGTGGCGCCAATCTGGAGCAATCAGGCTTGGTACGCCACACTGCTGGAGATGTCAACAGCAGAGCCAATCAGATTGCCAGCAACATTGAACACACTCACGTCGACGACAGGCTTGCCACACCCTCTCTTGGTGAACGGGTCTCTGCACTTAGCAGCGTGGATGGTCTCGGGAATCGAGGAAGAGAAGACCAAGTTTCGGCAGAGGCTGCCGCGATTCTCGCCAATTCAATTCGACCAGGCACCAAGACTGTTTACCAGTCAGCCTGGCAACAGTGGCGTAGCTGGTGCACTGAGAGGATCCTTAATCCACTTCAAGCACCTGTGGAGTCTGTAGTCAATTACCTATCAGAGTTGTACCACAGGGACCTGGCATACAACACGATAAACATTCACAGATCTGCTATCTCACACAACCATCAAGGGATAGAGGGAACCCCCGTGGGCCAACACAAACTGGTTCATAAGCTCATGTTGGGCATCTACAACCAAAATCCTCCCAAACCCAAATACAAAGATGTATGGGATGTGGACATAGTCCTCAACTTCCTGGACAAAGCAGGCGACAACGCTCACCTGAGTGACAAACTGCTGACGCACAAAACAGCCATGTTATTGGCACTTACCACAGCAGCGCGCGCGAGCTTCAGAACTGCAGGCACTCAACTTAGAGTTCTTTGTCGATCGCGGGGACTACATAGAGTTCCAGTTGACCAAGCCCACGAAAACATGCAGACCGGGCTCAAAACTCAGAACTTTCAAGATTCAAGCGTTTAGCCACAATGCTAAACTGGATGTGGTTGAGTCAGTACGATGTTATGTGAAACGCACAGCTGCGTGGAGAACGTCGTCAAAGCAGCATGCACTCTTCCTGACTACAACAGGAAAACACACACCAGTTGCTATAGCCACAATCTCAGGGTGGTTGGTTAAACTGATGAAAGATGCTGGAGTGGACACATCCATTTATAAAGGACACTCAACAAGAGCAGCATCAACCTCAAAAGCAGCACAGATGGGCATGTCAGTACAAGATATCGTGCAACGAGCCAACTGGACAAATGCCCGAACCTTCCACAGGTTTTACCACCGCACATCTAGTGATGATGATGATGTGGATTTCAGCAACCTAGTCCTCAGTAAGCATTGAGCTTTGAACATGCTATCATGAAGTCTTACGAAGTTCCCGATGAAGAATTGAAAATTTAATGAGGGCGTATAGCGCCAGTAATTAAATTTGAATTCTTTGAGGGAACGAGTAAGACTTCATGAGCCCACCCTGTCTTCACCCACCCTACTATGGACTTCGGACTAGGGCTTACAAATTTCATTGATTTTATTTCATTGAATGATTTATGCCAGTCTTTGTGTACTTATCGATGTTCATCTGTTTTAGGTAGACCATCCGCGTCCCAGTAGCTGCAATCATCAGATTGTAGCTTGTACATATGTATATAGTAGAAGTAGGATTGTAGAAAAAGATGTAGACGAAGTAGAAGACAGTAGCTTGATTAGGACGCATACTACCGTCAACCATTTGAGACTGGCAAAGGTTTATTACTAGCCCTTTGGAACCAGGGCTTTGTATGGTAAGCTTGAGTCTTGTTTCTGCGAAAATTTCTCTAAGTGACGTGGAATAGTACGCATGCGCGATTTCGGTTTGAGTCTCGTTTTGAAATTCGGCGCATGACGTCATTCTGACGTCATTATGCTATCATGAAGTCTTACTCGTTCCCTCAAAGAATTACATCGTTTGTGATTTCTGTTATGTATTGTTAATATTATATTACTGAGTATAATTTAGACAGGCAATACTGTAACCTGAGTAGTATTGCTGTGGCTTTCAGTTCCAATATCAGTTGTATTCTAATTTTGGCAAAAGAAAGTCATTTAGGAAATTTGTAAGAAATATAAAATTAAGAAAGAAGACAGATGAGTGCAGCGAAAATGTGAAATAATATACTAAAAATGTGAAATAGATAGACTATATAAAACCCGCGAAATCCTGTTTTCCACAGGATCAGAAGCATCGTTTGTGCTAGCAGTTATTTTAAAAAGTTTTCATCCTACGTGGCATTATCCCCATACCGTAACCATTCTTCTGCCATCATCATTAATTTGGAAAAAGTATTTATGGTAAAATATGCAGCTATATGCTTAAAGAATGTTGAAAAATCATGGAACGGCATTCTATCTAGGGTTCATTCTTATACATTGATATTGAAGTTCTTACTATGTATTGACAAGTTCAGAATATTCTATCAAGATGTTTGTGGCTGCCTTTATTGCATGTAAAAATGATTAAGTTAATCAGAGGAGTTCAAGTTAAGTTCTTACTGAGTAGTAGGAAGAATTCTTAGAAGTCAAATTACATTTTACTCATCATTCATAGGGCTTCCTAAGCCTTCCTTAGTAGTTAATATACTGGCATGTATAGGTTAATTGCTTACATTGATACCTAATAGCTAAATGCATCAATGAATATACATATTATTGCACGGAATTTGCTAAGTAACACCCTCAGCTTGAATTGAAAAAGCTTATTTTGTTATTTCAGACACCTCTTAAGAAGTAAGAAAGTTACAGACACAAGAATTTGTGTATCTGGTGTACGTATACGGTGTAGTAAATAATTGACAAAATGCTATTTTCAGATGCCAATACTGAAATCAGAGCCGCCGGCAGAGATGACGAGGTTACTGACAAGCAGCTGGTCAATTTCCTGTGCAACAACAGGTCAATGCGCAAAGTTAAAGGCGCCCGCATGTTAGAGCGACTCATATGGCAGGAGGAGAGGCGCACCTTAAAGATGATCGCAGTGCAACACAAATGGCCAAGCCATACACGCGTAAGTATAGTTGCTTCTGTTCTATGCATGGTTCTTCTTCTTCCGGTATTCTTGCGCCTTCACTCATGAAGATTATGCAAGAAGGGCTTAGTGCGACACATGTACGAAGGATAAAACAAGTGTTAAGATTTACAGTGCGGTCTATAAACAAAGCAGATACTCAGAATCCTGCCCCCCCGTGACTTGAACTCCTCCAGGGTCAGCGCTGTCACAGTATCTGATGGGAGGTTGTTCCAGTTTTTGCATCTTGCCACAGCATCTATCAAATGGACATACAGTAGAACCTCTCAATTAGGACCAACTTTCAGACCGGTGTTAGGTGGTCTCAATTGAGAGGTGGTCTTTATATGTGGAGGTTCGTTTTGGTAGCTTTATGAAGGCTTGGGACCATAGAAAGTGGTCTTATTACAGAGGTGGTCTCAATAGAGAGGTGGTCTTAATTGGAGGTTTTACTGTATGTTTAAACACATGTCTATCAGATCCAGGATAAATGAACTTCCATCATACTATCTATCAAATGGTATAGATAGACTAGTATCACTAATTTTGCGGTAAATCCATAAAAACTTACTATCATTGTCTTAATTTTTCGGACATTTTCAATGTCCATCGTCTGAGACTTTTCTGTCACCAGGTTGTAAAGAGATGTAAGACATTGTAAAGTGGCACAACGCTTTACAAGGTGGCAGCACGTGACAGAAGTGGAAGTCGGTCAGTGTTTGTTGTTGGGGGGATGGTCGAGGGCGCGCACGGTGGTTTGGGGCTGCCCTAGGTCTCAGAAGGTTGTCGTAGGCGTGAGATAACTGGTATGCTCCTTCATCTCTGTTCATGTTCACAGTCTTTCGGATTGTTATCGACTTCCACTTCGGGCACGTGCTGCCACCTGGTGACAGAAAAGTCTCAGACAATGGACATTGAAAATGTCCGAAAATATTAAGACACTTATAGTAAGTTTTTATGGATTTACCGCATTTGTGGTTTATTGTTTTTTTTAATGAAAATTTGTGGGATGGTTGGTGCTTTCTAAATACTTTTGATCTAGTGAGCATTGAGTTTTCCCCGCCAAATACAATATTTCTGATCACCGTTAATTCTTACAATAAGTCACCTAATATCTCACACATCCAAATACAGTAGAACCCTATTAGTCCCACCGTTGGGACCAGTGTTAGGTGATCTCAATAGAGAGGTGGTCTATACAGAGGATCATTTTTGGTGGCATATTGAACGTTGGGAACCGTGAAACGTGGTCTTAATATAGAGGTGGTCTCAATAGAGAGGTGGTCTTGATTGGAGGTTCACTGTAAGACAAATAGTATACTGATATGTTTGATATTAATATATATCTTGAGTAAATGGTACCTAATCTGTTGTAGGCGAACAAAAAGGCCCTGGCGGCTTCCCTCAACACACCTAAGTCCAGCATGCTGCCAAAGTCCAGCATGCCGCCAAAGTCGAGCGTACAGGCAAAGTCCAGCGTGCCGCAAATGTCCATTGTGTGGCCAAAGTCGAGTGTACAGGCAAAGTCGAGCGTGCTGCCAAAGTCCAGCGTGCTGCCAAAGTCCAGCCCCCACTCTACTGAGTCCGCTAACCATTCGGATTTGAACACCATTACGGAGTCAATCCGTGTCGACCAACCGGAGTCTGTGATCACGTCAAAGGAAGCGTTTATGGCCATGTTAGGCCTCAAACCAACGGTGCTGGTGGAGCAGATGGCCCTCGCACCTCGGTCTTCAAGGCGCAAAAGAAAGGCCACCAGGCGGCGCGGGCCTACTGGGCTGGTGAGAAACGCAGAGCGGCAGGGGAGAAAGAATAGAAGAGGAAAGTGGGAGGAAAAAACAAACTTTCTCCAGAGGAGGGAGCATTCCTAATGGAGGCAGATGCAGAGCTTGAAAAATACAGATGCAGAGGATATGATTTAGTACTTGGTATAGGGCGTAATGTTAAATATTATTCATTAAATAGATCTAGTTAATGTGTGTGTGTCTGTGTGTGTGTGTGTGTGTGTGTGTGTGTGTGTGTGTGTGTGTGTGTGTGTGTGTGTGTGTGTGTGTGTGTGTGTGTGTGTGTGTGTGTGTGTGTGTGTGTGTGTGTGTGTGTGTGTGTGTGTGTGTGTGTATATATATATATAGGAGGCCTAATCTCATGAGTATGAGCATTCACTATAAATCCTAGTGATGTAATATGTGATTACGGCTTCGTCTCTACCGGTCGTACATACCGGTGTTTTGTTGTCTTACATGTATGGAAAATGATGTTGATTGTGGTGCATTGTTGAATAATCATGTTTTTAAAAGTGATGTTGTTGTATATGTATGTAATATGATTGCATGGTATTGGTTATGGTTGATCATGTTTCAAGTGAATAGTCTAAAATAAAGTCTCGGGAAACAAAAAACAACGTGTTATTGAAGCTCCTACAATTGACGCATTCACCTATAGAACAAGTAAAAGCACCTGTTCCTCACGTGTTATCGTTTACAAACAAAATATGAAACTTTAAACATAACAGTGACGGATCAAGCGGGGGGGGGCTCTAGCCCCCGCCTGCCATATTAGCCTTAAAGCCCCCCCCCCTGCCCCTACAATTTAGCCCCCCTTTTTTTCCACCAAAATAATTCATTTTCATAGGGTTTTTCATGAAATCCCGTAAAACCCCCCCCTTTCCTTATGTTTTCCTTACGTCCCTTTTCCAATAACCTGGATCTGCCCCCACGCACGGACAAATCCGCCCGCCCCCTAACTCAAAAATTTGAAAATTAGCCCCCCCTTTTCTGTGCCCCCCCGCTCTCAAATTTCTGCACGCGTCCCTGCATAATATGTGTTTAGTAATTTAATATCAGATTTGCATTGATGGGGAAATAACAGATTTCATAAATACATTGCAAAGATATGTAACCATAATACTGGTAATAAATTCATAGTATTCAGCATCACATGTGATGGATTTCCCCTTGATTTAACTGCACACGATCCTTCAAGAGGCAACATGGTCACTAGTACTGTAAGTCGTTTAATTTTCACGGCCTTTTAATTTCGCGAATCTGCTCAAATTCGCGATTTTAGCGAAATTAAATCGCACGCGATTTTTTTAGGGCTATAGTATGTCAAACCTTTAACAATCAGCATCTCTTATGTCATTTATTTGTTATTTCTGCAACTGAGATTTATTTCCAAAAGTATTACATGTGTAAAGACGTAAACGTATCTAAAATGTGAGATGCGTGTAAAGAGTCCTATTAGGCAAGTTAAAGAATCAGTAAAAGTTCTGAATAATGATAATACAGATGATAATATAAGGAATCGTTCGCAAATGAGGTCACCTGATTTCTGGCTTTTTACCCCCGCCCCCCTCTCTCTTGTCACCTTTCTTCAATTTTGCAGCACCCCATTTACTGGTAAGTTGATGTCATCTTTGCCCCACCCCACCCCCTTCCGTGACATGGTTACTTTTCGTTATAATGTATTTATGCAATCTATTAGTTCCCATCAATGACATTTTGCTCAAGTAACGTTTATTTAACTGTGCCGTTGTATAAATGCATTTGAATAGTGTGAAAAGAATTGCTATTATGCAAAGATCACAACTCATTTAACATGTCAGAAAGTAAGTTCAAATGCTATTTAAAAAAACACATATTTTTTCTCGAAAAGGTGACATCACCCAAGTGCTAGACACCCCCCCCACACACACACACAAGTTAACTTTCGTCATCTTTAGCTACAACCCCCTTCCTGCTAGCCGGGTGACGTCATTTGTGAACGATCCCTAACTAGCATTTGGGCATTCCACAGGGATAAATGTACAGCTGATGAAGGCACTGCAAGGGGGATAAAGTTGTGTTCGTATTAGTTTGGATTAAAAACTAGATAAATAACAATAATGTTACATTTTCCGTTTTTTCTTTACTTTTTTGCATAATTCATAACACTTATAATATTCAATGACCCCCCTCCCCCTCAGTTCTGTTCTCTTAGATTTTGACACACAAGTAGTATTTGAAACTACACAAAATGTCATTGAACCACACAGATAATTATGATCAATAACTTAAGGACAATACTAAACACAAATAATCACCACTGTAAGATAAAACTGATAATCTTAAGCACATGATTATACACATCTAATTAGTTTTTGTATGAAATGGCTAATGCACTCGTTTCTTTAATGAAACAATCTTACTTTATATGCATTACACACAGTCGTCTGTGTTATTTCTGAGTTACTCATTTAGATATAACAATCGAACTGACAATATAATGAAGCCTACTGTTATGTATTTGAAACGTTTTTAAGAACATGTCGCCGGACAAATAGACTACAGGCTATTTTTCAGGTCCGCCGAACGAATAGCCAGTAGACTACTTTTGTACTAATTATTTCTTAACAGCACAATTCTACTACTTTGCTCGGTGAATTTCACACTACGTGTGGCATGGAATTAAATGTATTTGATAGCAGTATGTTTTTGTTTTAAATAATTGCAGAAAAACTGCACGCGAACCCAGATCTAGGAAGGTCTAAGGCAGTAAGGTCATTGTCAGACCAATAATTTGTGTGGGGAAAAGAATGCAATAAGTCAATCATTTGTGAAAAAATAGAAATCCATAATTATAGATGACAACTTTCAAATGGCCTTACCAATCTCATTTTGCTTCCTACGCCCCTTACCTGGAACATGAGATTTAAAAAACATAAACCCCTTAAAATGTCGATTCACTTCAAATACAAACATTAACTTAATAGAAAAAATATCACTTATATCATGTAAATAAGAATATTATGATATTAGAATGTATATTGAAATATGTAACAATATGTACTTTTGAGACAGTAAATTGAGACAGTTCTAGTGGCCATGAAATGATGAAAATGTAAACAGTGTAAAGTGTAACCACACCCAGGAATCTCAAGAAGTCTCATTCTCTGGTGACACCAATAGAACGAACAATGTAGGCTACGTTGGAGGATTATATGTCAACAGACTTGTTTGACATCTGATACTCAGAGTGGTTATATATTTTACGGTCTAAAAAGCGCATGTCTTTGTGGACCCCGCGTCATTAAGAGATAAAGTTTAACATCATTTATCAAGAATTAACGAGCTAAGAACATTTCTGAAAATATCCTCGTTAAGATCCTTGAATGTGTTCATCGTGTTGGAACCCATATATATTTACAAAGTTCATTTGGCACAGCACAATAAAATCTTACATTGATTGACAGTTGCGACAACTGTTGTTGCCATTTTCAAAATCTCTCTGCGCATGACAGGTCAATCTGCACGACTTCCGATACCGAAAATCGGGTCGTACACATGGACAGATGAAAGGCCCCCTCGTCCCTGTTCATGACCTGCTTCTGTCCTCGTATCTTGATCGCTTCCTTGATGGTTCTTGTCCTCCAGTCACATTCTCTGTCCAAAACTCTCACTTCATCCCAGTCTATCTCATGATTGTTCTGCTTAACATGATCTGTAATTGCACTCTTGTGGATCTGGGTGAGGGATTCTTTTCTCGCTGCTCTGGTGAATGATCACTCAGTGTTCTGATCCATATCCTTCATGTGTTCCTTCACACGAGTGCCCAACTTTCTGCCAGTTTCCCTATAAATAAACCTCTATATAGAGACCATCTCTCTATTGAGACCACCTGATACTAACACTGGTCCAAAAGGTGGTCTTAATAGAGAGGTTCTACTGTATGTTTATACAATAGAACCACTCTATTAGGACCCATTTGTGGCCCAGTGTTAGGTGGTCTCAATAGAGAGATGGTCTCTATATAAAGGTTTATTTTAGTAGCTTTATGAAGGTTTAGCACCGCAAAAAGGGGTCCTATTATAGAGGTGGTCTCAATAGAGAGGTGGTCTTTATACAGAGGTTCAGTTTGGTAGTTTTATAAAGGCTTGGGACGGTGAAAAGTGATCCCATTATAGAGATGGTCTCAATAGAGACGTGGTCTTAATTGGAGGTTCTACCGTCTGTTTATATATTTTAGTGGAAAGGCTTAGGGGGTGGGGGTGAGAGATTCACTGCACTGAGGTCCGGTTGACCTTACGTGCCCCCCGCGTTATTGTTATCACCACGACCCCCCACCCCGCAATAGCCGATTATCAGACGGGCACTCAGTGTAATGAAGTGTCCCTGACCGATGGCTGCCAGTGTCAACAGGGGGGGGCTCAGAAAGGAAGGCCTGGGAGTGTAAAGGGGGGGTGATCCTCGAGATAGACAAACATAATCATTTTATTTTCAAACAGGATAATACAATCTTGAAACCATAATCATATGAGGTGCTTCTCTTGTGCATCATCATGTGCTTTACACTGGATCTAGAAATCTCTCTAGAATCCACATGAAAGACACACACCAATAGAGTTATCATGTACCCGAGGATTTCCATTTTGTGTCATTTGTTGCCAACACACAATTAATCTTAACAGTTACAGTATCAAAGTTTTAATGTGTATGTACAGATACCAAAACTTGCATTAATAAAATCTTCTGATAAAATCATATCACAATATTATCCAGAAAATTCTATGTCCTTCGAACACAATGTGAGGAATATATGTGGTAATGCTGTCCTAACAAAGTAACATCACAGACTGACCAACACAATTTATGAATCTACATGTATGAATACTTTACGGGGGAATTTTTTTCGGTCTAACATGGAATACCTTTAGGTCAAAATGGGAAACATTGCGTAAAACTGTTTTAACTGGTTTATTTTACTTCCTGGTTGTGTGGCTTTTATATATCATATCAAATACAGTGTATATGCTTAGTTGATCACCACTCGAAAACATTTTACATGATGTGATAATGTTTAGGGATAAAACTTGATATGATGGACAGTGAACCCTCAGTATGTGGGACCTTCTGTATGATGGGGCAGTGAATCCTTTGTAACTAAATTAGAAAAAGCCTTTGCAATAGTTATGTCTGTGAGTAATTGGGTCATTTCATGAGATGTTGAGAGCGATTATATTATATTATGTGTACTCTATGTTTTAATAACGTATATTATAACTATTTCCCCACTCGACAATTGTAAATTAGCCTGATCCGTATTATAACTGTATTTTTGTAGATAGTTTATCAAGTATTGTGGCCATCAGCATTGTGAATAAATTAAACATTCTCTACGGGTAGTGTAGAATAACTGTCTGCTTTTATATAATAAAAAATTGTCCACGGAAAATAGAGTACAAGAGCAGTATCCCAATTATCATACATACATATTTACAAATATATGTTCACATGAAACTACAGAAAAGGAGCTTCCCATTGAAGGGGGTATAACAAGCAAATATTCGATTAAATGAGCATTGGAATTAGCAGGCCATATTTTACATCTAAAGAAATTCATCCACTTGTAAACTTTGATGTACGCCAATGTCCACTACAACTAGTCCACTCGTGGTATTGTAACAAAACTAGTTTTTCGTAGTCTCGCCAGAATTGTAGCATTCTCACTTAGTATACAGTAGGTCCTATAGGTTGTACTGGATTAGGTAATGTTTCCCTGTACTGGTTTTGAGCCGAATAGCGGCAGTTCTCCTTTAGAGCTGGTCGGAAGCAGTAGGGCTGGCAACCTATTATTCCCCCGGGAATGGACCTTTATTAACTGTTTACCTACAGAGGATAACAGGTGGTTACCGCCCTCACCGTGGACCTGGTCCCGTGTTGCACTGCGTAGGGGACGCCTGAAACAGTGCGTGTCCGTACAAGTGCAACGTCCTCCCCGTGAAGGCCCTTCGTGAAACCCGAGGTGTCACCAGTCACACTACGACCGTAGGTTGACAGTCAGCTGTTCACAGGTAGCCTAAAACACAACGAAAAGCTTTCGAGGGTTCTGACAGTGTCGTGTGCACAGCTACGGGGAAACTGAGTAGATCTTCCTAGGGCCACTGGCCGGGAGATATCCTTGGATCCGTCCTGCGGACCACAGCAGAGCCTCCTGACCAGTCAAGTTCCACCAGCAGTCGTCAGGTGTGTTCTAGTTCCAGTAGGAGGTTGCAGAACTCACTTTGTTTACAGTATATCCATATCTTGTTTTTACATATCTATAGACCCTGTAGTACTTATGAAAAGAATCCCCATCAATCCGCCTTGGACGAATTTTTCTACAGACTTTAAATTCATACTTAAAAACTGTCCTAAACGTCCTCCGTTTCACCTGGGTATTGTGTTGAAGCTTATTAAAAGTTATTTTCTCTCTTTAATTTTGCTATTCACACTAAACTGACTATATGTGATTTATTACATCATATATATTAAGTTTGTGCTTAATTAAATAATGCATATAGATTAAACACTAACAGAAAATATCAATTAGTCACAATTTGGGTCGGGGTCAGGTGAATCGATTGATGAATAGATCCTTTATTGTGGGGCATAAAGGTCAGTGACCCGTGAGTTGTCTTCTATGGTCATGTCTGCAGGGTGGTGGAAGATATCTGTGCACTTAACTGCACTAGTCGTGCAAAATACTCATCGGGTCCTCTGGCGGTTCTATACCACGCCCTTTGAAGATCTTACGCTGTATTTTTTTCCATTGAGTGCAACTGTGAACGTCAATTGCTCCCAACATCTAGGTCGCATGACTGAGCTAATACTAGTAGATGAATCACAAAAATGCTATTAATTTTCAACAAGTGCAACAGACATCTGTGTAACCGAAGCCGAGCCCTGGATACAGATCATCATTGGTTGTAAAGAGGGGTAGTCATTAAGTTTTGAAATATTTTCAAAGGTGACATCAGCTGGTTATCGGAGTTGGTAGTGCTACATTTTAAGGACAATATATACTGAATTGTACTGAAACATGTTACGACAGTTACTTCAACGATGGCTTTATAAGCGCGTCGCTGTATGCACGTTAGGCTAGGAGTCCATTAGGGCCGGGACTTTGGGTGTCAATGCGTCCTCATTTTTTCACGGTTAGCACTAAGTTTCGCACAATGTCGCCAGATTGCCATCCCCATATGCTAAATTCGAGCTCATAATGTCTAAAACTGGTTTAAAATATGTAAGTTTACTGCTGCACTCGTGTGGGATGTGCATGAGTAAAGTATTGGTAACAAATCTGTAGGATGACCGTATGCAAGGTCGAAAGTATTAATTAAAAAATATGAATGAATTTTTAAAGATGTTGGTTCTATCATAACTATAAATCTGTAGAATGTGAAGCCTTTACATATGCAGAGGTCTTTTTTGACCTCAGGGTGTATAGTTGTCAAATGTAGTGTGCGCATTTGTGGTTTGCATGGTGATGAGACACAGGAATTTCTGTATCCCTAACTGTCTTAAGTATACATATGTAACAGTAGAACCGCTATTGATATTATGTTTGCATTCAGAAAGTGACACATTAATATGATGGTAACAAATTCGTAGCATATATGTCGCTTTATACGGACTTTCGCGACTATGTTGAGAATTGAATGATCAAGACCTCGTGTGGGGCCTATTTTCACAGCAGATACTGGTGGCGTAAAATGGGAGGGCAACACGTGGCATTCAGCGAGAAGTGTACACGACGAAGTGGGTGATTTTTGTCTACTCAATATTTGTCGTCCTTTAGTAGAAAACCATCCGTCATTGGTTGAACTCTTTGACTTATGATATCAGCAAAAGACGGGCAGTTTCCCCTGTTTTTTTCCATACTTACGTCATATGATTCAAGTTTGTGGACACACGTCGTTAGGGAACGATCATAAATTATGATACTGGGGGGGGGGTCGTCCAACTTTTTAGATTCATTTTGGGGGGTCGCTGAACTTTTTTATCGTGCTACATTATATTTTTTCAAATATTTTCTTTTAGCAATTGTCCAAAAATGCAATGACTATGTAGAGGACCTTTCTTTAGCGGGGGGTGGGGTGTCACTTAACTTTTTAAAATGTTGAGGGGGGGCGGTTAACTTTTCCTTCAAGGACCCACCCCAAAAAAATGGACGACCCCCCGGTATCACTATTTATGATCATTCCCTTAAGATTTTTTATAAGCCCGACCCCAGGGTAGTGGAAGATGCCGCGCCCACTTGACCACTCTAGTCCAGTCATGTAAAATACTCATCGGCCGTCGGGGATTCAGTGACATCAATGATCATGCACACATAGCTAGCGGTCTCATACCATGCCCTTTGAAAATCATCTTATGCTATAAATATTTTGTCATTAAATTCACATTGCATGCAACATCTAGGTGGCCATAATTGCAGTTTTGCATGGCTAGGCAGATAGATAAAAAAATAATCAATTTTCAATAAGTGCAGCAAACTCAGCGACATACAGCTGTGGAAACAGTCTTGCTCTGTATGCCGGATCATCTTTAATTGCAAAGAGGGGCTGTGATTTAAATGTAAATGTAAATATCATGGTGGTTTATAGTCGTGATCCAAGTCTTGCTCTCAAGACTTTGCACTTCACACCAGGTCATTAGTACACTTATCAACATCAATTGATCATTTCTCACATACTAGCAATGCTAATTACTCACACAATCACTCACTCACTCTTTCAAACCAATGATCTATATACATAATTAACGTGTAGGTGCCACAGAGCAGTGTGCAACTCCTTTAGGGATGCGTTTGCTCAACACCCACCACCAGACCCTACCGGGAATCGAACCGACAACCTTCTGAACACGAGTCCAACTACCTCACCACTCGGCCACAAAAGCACTAGTGCAGTAGACCCTGTAAGTAAACAGGCGTAAAAGATCTATATAAAAAAAACTCTGTGTTAACATCGACAGTGGACAACTAATGTATAAGCTCACAAGTATATAAATCTAATATCCCTCTGACAATAACGACCACTAGATCGACGTACGTTTTACGCATAGAGAGTGTAATAGTAGAGACATATTTGTATAGAAATTTCATTGATGTGTACTATTCCTGACACAAGTCCATGATAATTCTTACACTTGCTTTTCTACTTATTAAGTGCAAGTTTCACGTATCACTCCAATATCTATGGCTCACAACACTAGCTAGAAATCGTCAACCATAAAACAACCCACCTCCCAATATGTTGATTTAGGCTTTCTACAATCTACCTAATAATTGTTATTTAGAAATAAAAATTGTGATAGCCATACGTAAATCATTGTCATTTGACCAAGCCCCCATCTTTCTTGTCAACTTTCACACAGGAGCCGCACCCTATCAAACCAAATGTTCCACCCTGCACGATTAATAATGATCGCTCCATAATTGTGTACTCAGGGTGATTTTTTGTCCATTGTTACCTACTACCTGGATCCTGGATCAGACTATAAACTCTGACATTTACAGTTTTACCTACTTTTAAGCCCGGCCATGGGACCTGGCATTAACAGTACTGTACGGCATGATGATGTGCAAGTGGCTATCCGTGTTTCTATTGCTGCTGTTGGGTTTTTATCACTCAGTGTTAAGCTGTGAGTATCTCACAAGTGGATAAGAACATCGCGATAGTGAAGCTTTTTAGTGTCTCATTTCAATCATTTTAGCTAGGATATTGAGCATTATGGTGTAATACTAGCGAAATTGATATTTATTGGTGGGTATTATTATTCTATATCAAACATGCTCTTCTGATTGGATGATAAGTTATAATACGTACAAGTTTCTCAAATGGTTCTTTTGCTTGCATAAGATTTTTTATTTTGTTTTTCTTTGTTCTTTTTTTTTTTTTTTTGTCCAACCC
>CM032667.1:50786378-50809868 GCA_019095985.1 Streblospio benedicti
CCATTCCCCTTCTTTTCCAGACTTTTGAAAAATCTATGGGGGAAATTATTGCCTCAAACTTTCCCCAAACTGGAACCCCGGTTCGTATTTTAGGGCTTTAAATTTTTTGACCAAAAGGGGTTAATTTTCCCCATGCCCACTTGCCACCGGGCCGTTTTAAAATACTGGGGGTAAAGTTCAATTTTTAAAAAAAATTTGGCTTTTCAGCCACGCTAAAGGTAAAAAAATGCCCTTTTTGAAAATCATTTTTAATGCAAAAAGGGCTTTTTTGGAAATTAAAAATTTGGAAACATCTGGGTGGTCTTTTCCGTTTTTCCATTTTACCGGTTTTTTAAAAAAAAATTTAATAAATTTCAAAAAAGTTGATCAAACTCACAAAATACAATTTTGGAAACCAAAGTTTTAAACCCCCGGTTTGGGGTGGAAACATAATGGGGTAGTTTACTAAACCCCCCCAAGCCCCCCCAAAGGTCAGGCCCACCCGAACCCCCACCAACCCCTCCCCCCGGGGACATTATTTAGAATCCTTCTCTCCATCGTCGGTTTTCACGGCTTGATCACTCACACTGCCTTTTTAAAGTCATTGTTCATATAAGTTGCGTATATAAGTCGTGAGATATTACGATGCCTTCTCCCCACCCCCACGCATTTAGCCACGGAATGACCACAAAATGTATCTTTCATTTGCACTAATTTATGTTATAAAGTAAATGAAGTAATCATGTGAAGAAAAAATAAATAAAATGAAAATGAATTATAAAATGGAAATTGTGATAGCCATACGTAAATCATTGTCATTTGACCAATCCCCATCTTTTCTTGTCAACTTTCACATAGGAGCCTCTCCCTATCAAACCAAATGTTCCACCCGCACGATTAATAATGATCGCCCCATGATTGTATACTCAGGGTGATTTTAGTCCATTGTTACCTACTACCCTGGATCCTGGATTGTAGACTATAAACTCTGACATTTACAGTTTTACCTACTTTTAAGCCCGGCCATGGGACCTGGCATTAACAGTACTGTACGGCATGATGATGTGCAAGTGGCTATCCGTGTTTCTATTGCTGCTGTTGGGTTTTTATCACTCAGTGTTAAGCTGTGAGTATCTCACAAGTGGATAAGAACATCGCGATAGTGAAGCTTTTTAGTGTCTCATTTCAATCATTTTAGCTAGGATATTGAGCATTATGGTGTAATACTAGCGAAATTGATATTTATTGGTGGGTATTATTATTCTATATCAAACATCCTCTTCTGATTGGATGATAAATTAATTACGTACAAGTTTCTCAAATGTTTCTGTTGCTTTCATAAGATTGTTTGGGGGAGTTTTTTGTGTGTTCTTGGTGGTGGGGGGTGCTTTTTTCCAGCCCTCAAGAGGTGCATCAGAATCTCAAGAGGTACATCAGACATTATGACAATTTGATATCCACTACATAACCCTTTCCATAAATCTTTTTTTTCTCACAATGAATTGAAATGTATATTCAGAAATGCATTCTCTCATAGGCGTAGGGAGCAGTGGGGCTAGCAGCTTTCGATTCAGCTGAAATTTAGGACAAAGATAGCTTAGGTGTGGCATAAAATTTTGAGGGCATCTGGTGCAAGCTCTCCAGAAAGGTCTTATTGAGCTACAATTTAAAACTAATTGTGGGATATTTTCTTGCCGTGTCCTCTCATGTTCACACCGCTTTGTTCCAATTTTGAGAATGACGATTGCATGTTAAGCAAAGAACAATGTTGTATCACAATGACAGTTCCTTGTATTTTGTAGAAAAAAGAGAGAACACACACACACACACACACACACACACACACACACACACACACACACACACACACACACACACACACACACACACACACACACACACACACACACACACACACAAAGACACAAAACAACATAATTTGCTACGGCCCACGTTGAGCACTCCCTTGAGGGTGTCCAAATTATTTTAAGAAAACACTATGTATATGTTTACTTTTTTCACACAGTTAGGGTTGGGGGTGGGGCTGCTTAGATATACTTGGACTTTCCAGGTATTTTGACAAAATTATATCATGAATTATAACGCCTTGAATGTGCCCACCACAACCCTCAGTCAGTCCTAGATATGCATAAAATGATGAAAAAAATAGCTGGAAGAGGTGGGAAGGAGGCTGCCCCCCCCCCCCACACACACACACACACACATACAGACACTGTTTCTGCCAGTCATGTGTTACTAGCATGTAGAAAAATAATCTTTTTACAACAATTCATTGCCAAATACATTAGGGAGGCATTGTCTAATCCGATTATATATTGGTAATAGTTACATGAATTTGACATGCAAGTGGTTACTACATTCTGTAATTGATAGGTAAAGTATGCAATGATTAAAGACATCAGCTTGTTGGCAAGGCTATTGTGTGGGACCCGTTATATCCAATGCCGTGAGAACATACTTATTTTATCAATTGGATAAACTGTGGATATGAATGCATTGGTAATTGGTGATTTACAAATGGCAAACTAGACGTTAACTTATAAATGAACACGTAGCTGTAAAATGCAGTATGCCTGTTGAACTAAATAACATGTAAAAATCATTGCAACTACTAACATTAGTTAGCGCACATTGAGCCAAATTTAAAACCACAATCAGGTCCTACTTCACAAATACACTCCACGTTTGCAATTGTGTTACTCTGGTTCTCTTTCAGCTAATATACACAATAATGCAATATACATACATGACATAACTTTTAAGAGCAGAAAATAGGGATTGATATAATATGTATCCGGCCCATGCCAATGTCATATTGGATAATAGCAGCACAAAAACACGTGCAACCCCTATTACGAAGACCCTTCCGTGGGTAGACTGGTACGGATAAAACTGAGGGTTTCTAGTGAAACACGGTAAAAACTTAACTTTTTAGTTGGAAGTATATAAAAGAGACTTCATTGAGTTTACATCAGTCTTGTGCACTGGAAATGAAGCCAAATCTAGCGTTTGGAAATTTCACCGGGGTAAAGCCGATGGGGTAACTCCGGGAGTCTGTCGATTCAAATGTTTTTCTGTTGATTATTCAAAGGTCTGGTACTAAATCTCGTGGATTAATAGGCATGTATACATAAACACTATGCGTGTACAGTTAGAATACTAGCATTGAACACAAGTCAAACTCATCAAAGAGTTCACAAATCGGGTTTTAAAATTTCCACAATGTGGCCCATAACTCCCGATTTGTTTATCAGTGGAGTTACCCCATCAAAGTTGATAGTTACCCATATCCTTCCATTTGTCTATTTTGCTTAAATTGCTGCCTATCTACTGATTATTGAAAAAGCTGTCCGATTCATATTTATTGTTGAATTAGATATTATTAACTTAGCATAACTACCACAGCCAAATACTGTCTCAATACTTAAAAATAAGATAAAACATGTGTTGACCTTTTCCTCCGTCCTCCATTTTGATGGGGTAACTTCCGTAAACTTCTGGAGTTACCCCATCGGCTTTACCCCGGTGAATTTGTGCGAGCGACTGTGAATAAACCGTGAGGCGTAGGACAATTTTGAAAGAAGTTCCATTAACTCTTTTGAATTTTGCATTTTCTGCAACAATTTCAATGCTTCTTGCAGTATTATTTTTAAACTTGATACACTGTCTATAAATAACTAGTGAAAGATGACTTGGGACAAAGTTTGGCCCATTGCCAATATAAAGAGAGCCATTCAGAACACAATTTTACGTTGATTGTATGCATTTTCAACAATAATTTCCATACTGCATAACAAAAAATTCTCAAACTTGGCTCAATCTTTACTTATCTAGTGAAAGTCATCCATGTTAACCTTTTCTAATTTGCCAAAGACAATGTACCTTCCAGAAAATATTTCTATTGTACACGTTTAACGATGTGCCAGCGACTCTGTGCTTTTTGAACATGTTTGATCTAATTGAAATTTCCAATTTACAATTACGATAATCATTGATGATTGATTCTCCCAGCACTCCACTACTCTTCACCATGCTCCTCCAACTGTACACCTCATCTTGGTGTTGGGGCGCCCAGGAGCAGCCTTGCACGTGCGCAGAGAGTTATCCTTTGTCACCAGCAGTTTTGCCGTCACATTGAAGACTACCTCACAGAGGCTTCTATAACCTCTTCAATATTCCAGTTGAACACGAGCAGGTGACCATGATTTTTATCACATTTAAGGGGCTACCATTTAGCATGGCACACAGTGGTGTGAAAAAAAATTGTGTAGTTTGTTTGCTCGATCTTGAACTTCATAGAGAGACTTTTCATTGAGACCAGTACTGTTTACGGCAGTCCCTGGGGTCAATGGAAAGGCTCTACTGTAAGCATCGGGTAGTTATTCTTATCATACTCTATACATTTGATAGGGTCAATGCAGAAGACGTAGAGCGCATATTCATCGCCACCAACAACTGGATGCCGACTGAAGTTCTTCTTTTGAGCGACTGTCCTGGTGTGGGAGTCATCCTGACCACGGCCTTGAGCTTTGATGCCGCCCACAACCAACAGGACTGGCTTGTCTACGCCTATTCTTGGGTGGTCATCGGCTGCTCACCTAAAAGCACAATTCCACCTCCCAGCCAAAGTCTTTTGAATGTCATCTTCGTCGACAATCTACAGGAATACCATAGACTGGTGGAGACAAGTACTATATCACATAGCAGCCGGCGTGATCTTCGACAAAGGCATCTGATAATAGGCACTATGTACTGGGGCAAGTTTGTGTACGACCTGCCATCCTCGGGAAACAGCAGCTCATTGCGACTGGGCGGGATGTGCAAAGACGTGGCCAACTTCATGGCAGCGGCCCTCAACTTCACGTATGAGTTCGTGCTTCCGGCAGACGGGGAGTTCGGCCGGCAGATGGCGATGGGTCTTGGACGGGCGTGGTGGGACAGCTGGAGCGACGAGAGGTGAGGAGCAGGAGGAGCGTGTTGTGCGGTGTGTGTGTGCGCGTGCGTGCGTGCATACATGGTGTTTATAAGAGGTCAAGAAATCCCACATCCCTAATTCTATGTCCTTATTTCCCACATCCCTAATTATTTTGGCCTTTTTTCCCACATCCCACACATTTTCCGGCTTTTCTCCCACATCCTTCTTCCTTGAGATCCCACATCCCTCTTTGGGTGAGGGCGGGGGCTTTTTCCCCACATCCCTCACTAGCCCATCCCATATCCCACAGGCTCATTGTGAAAGCTGAACCCAAGGGTTTTTTGACGCAGCACCCGTGCATGTTATTTCTCATGCATAATACAGTATTGGGGCATCGTGTGGCGATTCTTTGCAATTTCGAAAATGTTTTACAGTTACTACAGCCTTTTAGTGCATTCTGTTGAATGTCAATTATTTTGTAAATATTTTGAAGACTTTTCCTATGCCATAGAATTACATACATGATACTCAGGTAAAGCTTAATGGCTCTCATCTGATATTTAGAACATACACTTTATGGGGGGAAATGCTTTTTCATTTGTTCAAATTGAAAAGATATATAAGATATCTGTCTGCTTGGGAATCTTTCACAGCTGTAATAGTAATTCCCCCATGCGCTCTAGGTGAACATGCTGATCTCACCTCTGGCGGTGACCTACGCCCGCAACCACGTCATCGACTACCCCTACAGCGGCTTCTACTCAGAGGTGGGTATTTTCACCTATCAACCTATATGAGTATATTGTATCTTTATTTTTACATCCTCATCTATTCCATTCATTATTTTCATCTATCTATTGTTTAATTCCAACCAATAAACCATCATCCGAGCATGGCGGTTTGTCTGCAAGATATTTGGAAGATTTTAGCCAATCGGAAGTTCAGGAAACTTTTAGGTTCAGCTAGCTGTCAATCATACCATTTCAGTTGCAGTAACTAGGGCTTAGATCTAATATAGCAATGTTGTCAATTGTTTTCCTGGTGGCATTCAAGCGTTGTGCTAAGATTTGAAAAAGATCCCATGAAAACTGCCAATATGGCTGTATATTGAAGTGGACCGATAATGATATGTTCACTCTTTTTGTAAAACTGTAAAATTTGGCGTTCAGATAATTGCATGTAATTTCTTTCCCTGAAATCAATAGCATAATATAGCATGACCATGTTTTCTAGGAGACTGTGCTGGTGTATTGCCCTCCGCCCGGTGGCTCTGCTGACCTGGCGCGGTTGCTCAAGCCGCTGAGCTCCCTGGTGTGGTACGCCATTGGTGGCACCCTCGTCTTACTCACTCTCGTCGTATTCTTCATCAACAAGGTATACGCAAGATAAATGTCATTGATGAATATGAGTGTAAGTACTGGCATAGATAGAGGTCATTTTCTCTGAGTCTGAATAACTTGGGATACATCACAATACTGTAAATCGAAGCCTGAAACTTTGTCTTTAGGTACCAGCTGATAGTGGTTCAGGGCTTGAATCCATGCAGTGGCTTGATAATATAGATTACCTTTAAAAGGAATTAGCGATGTTGAAATGCATGGTCCATTATTATTGTAGGCATCATACAAACTACCTACCATATATTTCGATAACCAATCACAAATTCATTCACTGGTGTTAAGTATGCCCATTTACTGTTGTTTTTAAATTGGATTTTACTAGCACCACAATTAAATATCAGTGAAACAACTTCCACAGATTACAAACAAAGATCCTTATGCTAAAATTATGAGACTTCTTCCACTGTTTTGTCCCTCTCATAAGGTGACCTTCCATCCTGAGTCGATGTTCTCGCGCCTCGACACCTGTCTCTTCTACATGCTGGGCACGCTGGTGCATGAAGGTCAGCAGCGAGTGCCCCGTTCCTCGGCCATGCGCCTCGTTCTCGCCGCTTACTGGTTTGCCACTGTGGTCATCGGGTCCATGTATGCAGCCAAGCTCACGGCCCTGCTCTCTGTCCACAAGGTGGGTATCTTGTGTTGTTGGTGGTGTGTGTGTTTTTTTGTGTGTTTTTTGTGTTTTGTGTTTTCTCTGTGTGTGTGTGTGGGGGGGGGTGATCTATGTGGAGAGGATTTTGAGTGCCACTTGGGGTAGATGAGTTGGTAAGCTCAGCACATTGCTATCCATTGTAGTGGATATCGGGTTGGAAATGAGCGCAAAATATGCAAGAAAATATGGATAACAGAACTAGCTTCATACTAGGCGGGTGTTTTCTTTGGAATAGTGTTGTGAGTTTCTCTGCGTGGATTCGCATCACAGATGGCATAGATTAAAGTTAGCTTACCTGAAGTTATACCTCCTTGTACTCCTTGTGAAAATGTTGAGTTCTCCAGTGGCCTAGTAGTTATGGCTTTTTGGTAATTATATCAATGTCATGGTTTTCAGTTGCTCTTAACGACAAGCATGTCAAATTAATACAGCTGGCAATGACCGTCAACTCTTTACTCAGGCGTACAATCTGGCTAAGTTTGCAAGGTTGTTTCTGTGCTTCAAAGACTGCCTCTTTGAATGCGTGTCTAGACAGTTATGGTTTAAATTGAGAGTAATACGTTTACAATTATATTACTAAGGTGGTTCCCCCATTCACCAACCTAGAACAACTGGTGGCTCAGGACACCTACATATTCGGATTGCTGGGTGGTAGCAACTGGGAAGACGAGGTCAAGGACTCCACCAACCCCATCCACAAGAAATTCTGGGCCAAATTGCTAGAGTTTGAAGCTAGAGGTACATATTTATTCAATTCTCACCATCGCCTCTCTCTTCTCGATAGTGAAATATTAACAAGTTGTTGCACAGGAAAGCTTGGGAAAGACAATAATATATGAAATAGTGTAACTATTCAGTGTTCTGTTAAATACTATCCATCCCAATCATGTGTGAAATAGCCTACAGTCACCAACGACCATTGTTACCACCAGATGATGCTTGCTGTTGATGACCTCTCAGTCAGATATAAACGATTGTTATCCCTGAATGTTTACTATGCGGTAATAGATGACAAATAGGCCCTACCTGTTTTTAGCGAGCCCGTGTGGCAATTAACAATTACTACAATACCATGACTGATTCAACTTCAAAATTAGGGGCTTTCTGACTAGCTTTACGCACTGGTGTGTTGCAGGTCATGAAGTGCGGGGTGTTGACAATCAGAAGAACTTGGAGAAGGTCTCCAGGGGCCTGTTCGCTTATGTCATAGACGGCACGGGGGCAGATGACTTCATCCAGGTTAGTTGTTAGTCCATCCTTTCCATGAGACTTATATTTTCCAACGGTATTTAAAGGGTCCATTGTCCTTTGCATGTGATTTGTGTCTATCAATCATAATCTTGTACAAAGAATATGAAGAAAATGTTCCATTTCATCATCTCAATTTTTACGAGGATTGCATACATTCTCATAAACAAAAATCTTCTAAAACGCTACCATCCGCCACTCTGAGTATCAGATGTCCTGAAGACATCGATCATTTTGGAAAAAAGCCACCAATCAAAGACAACATAAAAAACAACCTTCAAACGCAAAAACAGAACTGAGACACACTCAAACACAGAAATACACCCACCCTTATTGAAGAAGTACGCATGTTAATATGTAGATACATCTATCTCACTAACTTCAGGAGCACTGCAGTTGCAAGCGCACGGGTGGCGTTGAGTTGGCCTCAGTGGTATTCAATGGCTCTGCAGAAGAACTCAGCTTACCGCAATGACGTCACGCAAGTGAACAACGATATGAATGCTCACGGCTTCATTGACGTCATGCGTAAGAAGCACTGGCCACCTCAGCCAGATTGCGCTGCCAGTGATGACCGTTCCACTGCTAGTGGCCTCTCCCTTGAAGACACGCAGTCCATATTTTTCACGGCTACAGGCATGGTCGGTCTAGCCTTTGTTACCCTGGCTATGGAGATCTTTTTTAAACATTCCATTGTTCATGATATATACTATGTCATACTAAGAATATTTAAGGGTTCCGTACGCCAGAAGCAGCACATGGATGGGACCGTTGTAAAGGATTTGATTGTATTAAAGGAATAATCACCTGAAATAGAGTGCAGTGATTTCCTTTTTATGAGATGGAAACAATAAATCAAACAAAAAACTCAGAATGTTGAACATGTGAGTAGGGAACTTGCTATAAAGATGTTAGCCGTTGGGCTGTAAAATTATAGTATATTGACTTTTGTAAATTTCAATGGTATTCTCAGTACAGTTATCCAGTGGTTACAGTATGTACCGTTTTATCATTAGCTCTCGTATCTTATAATATAAAACGATTGGCGAATGTATAATGTGATACAAATGTAGCTGCATCATACAATGATTCTAAACGAAGCATTCTTCATAATATTGCCTTATTCGCCACTGTACCAAATAAAAATAAAAATTAAATTCAAATCAAAATGGGAAACTTCTTGAAAATGTTATCAAAATAAATCAGAAACAAAAAATACAGAATATGATTCTAGCTATTAAACATAACACTTAAAAACACACAACCACATAAAACATTAAGTATAAGCAATATAAATGCACAATTCTGAGAAATGCGATAAAAAGCATTTACCAAGTAAAACCTAGAATTTAGCCACTTTGATGTCACTTAATATCCAGTCCTATGCTTTTGCCCAATCCCTGCCCTCAAGCACAGATTCCTCTAGCTAGCACGGTGATGTCGAATACTCTTTCTACTAGCCAGTCAGAACCCTGCATATCCTAGCACAAAGTCAGTATGATAGCAAGCAGCAAGACATGAAATGATGACAATGAAGGTGTCTAGCCAAGCATGACTTGACATTATCTAGCATGGTGTTTGTCTAGCTAGCAGGGCTAGCAGGGCGGCGGGTCTGCCGTGAAGAGGCGGATGCACCCGCCGGCCGAGGGCATGAAGTAGCACGGCTTGCTGTCGTTGCAGCCGGTGATCTCGTCGGTGCAGTCGTGGGTGGTCGCCACGCCCGATGTGCACTGCAAACGCACGAGTACAATATGATGATTTGCTTATGCAGTTCTTATTTTCTGTCATTTGCCACTGGCAGATACACGATCTTATTTATTTTATGTTATTTGGGAGGGGGCGGTGTGGAAAGGGATGATTTTATGGGTGTCGTTTGCGCGATTGATGATGAATACGCCAAATGCCCTTTGAAAATGAAGTATTTGGGGTGTGGGAGGTGACATCTGCCTATGGTTGAGTTGATTACATGCATGGGGTTCTCTTGACATTCACAATTGCCCAAGAACATGGGATGTTCTAATATTCGCATGAACTTGAGTTAGAAGGAGATGAAAGTTTTGAAGATAAAGTTACAGAAACCCTGGTTGTGCTATTGATGACGTCAAATACATGTTTAAACATCGTTGTGTTCATTGAGTCATTCTGTCTAAGGGCTGAATTAGCATTGGCATCACACTATAAAAATGTCGATTAATGGGAGCCCAGTTTACGGTCTAATGATGCATACATATTGAGTCTACTCACGGTGACTTTGAGCTGGCAGTTGTCGGGGTGCGGGTAGCTGCCGTCCGCCCGGCCCGCGCAGATGGCGCTCCCGTCGCCGTACATGGCTGGAAAGGAGGGGACAGTATGTGGGCGTGAGATTTCTTGTAGGTTTGCCTTATTAGGCAAGTACCTTACTAATAATAAGGACACTTCAATGGGGGGTCGGGGGGCAAGTTTTTATGCTCGAGGCTCATACTTGCAAAAAACAACTTATCCCCCCCAACACACACACACACACACACACACACACACACACACACACACACACACACACACACACACACACACACACACACACACACACACACACACACACACACACACACACACACACACACACACACACACACACAAACACACCACCGCCACCAGGTCCCCAGCTTTATTTCTGACTGTATCTATGAAGGCAACACTTTCTCAACAACAATTTCTCATCTTCTCTTCGGTCATGACCCCTGGGCATAGCATGAAGGGTGGAATTGATAAGATTTGAAGGAAATAGATCTTTAACAAAAACTAAACCCGTCCCCGTACCAACCTTTCGGCACCTACCGGTAAAACTGTACCTGCACCCAGTCTATTCACACAACCGCTACGCCCTTGCTGAAATTCTAGTCTATTCTATGATTATATGAAGTACTTCCCTCCCTTTTAGTGGAAATCCAGGCCTCCCCCATGCACTCACCATACTGGCAGTTCTCGCCAAAGCTCCCATCTCCGCAGTGACAGGTGACGTCACACATGCACTTGTAGGTGCCGTCCGAGCCGTCCAGGCAGGTGCCGCCGTGCTGGCAGGGGTTGGAGGCGCACGGCAACGGCGCCGCTGCAACGAAAACACCACAGTCTAAACATGCACTGGACGATGCTACACTTGTGAAATAAATGGCAACCAATCAGATTTTTGCAACCAACTACATGTATACGGTGATTCTTCAAACGTGAATTAAGTATGGACTATTTCAAGTGTAGTGTGAATGATACATGTTCAAAGAGCCTCCAAGTAGCTAAAGCCTGGATCGCAAATCCCTGCTTAAGACTCAAACACAAGTAACCACTGCACGGCACCACTGACTTAAAACCATCTCCCTAAACATTCACACCTTTCCAAATGAGCAATTCTGGCTAATTATTGGTCTATACTTAAAAGTTCACTTTGTTACATAAACAGTATGAGCAAATTATGTTGTCATCACAGTGGTCGTCATTGTCTTCATCGCTGTCATCATCGTCATCATCACTATCATTACCGCCATTGTCGTCACACTTGTCATCATCATTGTTGCTGTCATCATCACTGTCATCATTGTCATCACTGTTGTCATCGCCACCGCCGCCGACGTCATCGTTGTCGTCATCATCATCGTCATTGTCACTGTACTCACGTGTGGGCGGCATGGTGCCGGCACACGGCAGCGTGTCCCAGTCCACGCACGCCTCCACCACGGGGTCGTACGCCTCGCCACCACCGCACGTCTGCAGCCAGGAACACAGAGTCAGAGAGCAGGGCTCGTGTGATGGGGCAGGGACAGGGGAACTATGGTTGGTCATTTGCACTGTGGATTAATATATTCTACCAGATAGAGCCTAAAATGTGTTATAAAGTACATCAATATTACGTAGATCAAGTCTGTAGCTTTCATACTTTACGCTTCTCTATAATATATGGGATTGAATAGACTTAACAAGAGATCTTTATAGTCACCATTGTTTAAGTGCCCTTAGGGGCATGCAGGTGTGCATTTCAATGCACGTGTGCGTGTGACTGAGTAAATTTTCCATGAATACGTAGACATCACTTTGGAAATACTGTTAAGTTTGTAACCCTTTATTACAATACCGTAACTTCATTTGTTATAGGGCTTTAAAACAAACTCCATGACTTTCTGTTAGCTATACTGAATTTAACTATACTGGATGTAAGTTAATTGGCTTGAATGCCATGTGGGTCTAGACTGGTGTGTTACACGTGAATGCCTTACGTAGGGTGTCTGTGCGTAATGCTGGCCTTTGACATGTTCACACACGTTGTACTTTGCGCAGTCATTGGCGTCAGGAGATACTAGACCCTCCACCGCGCATACCACATCTAAAACAGCCAGCATTTGCTATGTGAGGACATTTGACAAACAAATGGCAATGACATAAAATACCATACTAGAAACACGGGCGGATCCAGGTTTTCAGAAAAGGTGGGTAGTGCACGCACAGGATGTCGTGGGTTTTGTATGCTAGACGGTTATTAGCGGGGAAAAACGAAAATGGAGAGGTCGCCCCCTGCGGCCTTCTGGATCTGCCTTTGTAAAAGCAAATTATCATACATGCAAAATATGATACAATTAATCTATTGTTTTGCAAAAGAATTAATTAATACATGTTACAGACACAAACTTTTTACTACATGTGAGCTGTAAAATATGAAATAACTCATTAAATAATGTCCATATTTGGACTAGTATTGTATGATTCATTAAATAAAAGTGAACAGGTAAGAAACACTTACTGTCAAGAACCGCACAATTTTGAGTCCACTGTGGCATAGAGCATTCACAACCGCAGTAAACTTCACTAGACGTTGTGGTGGGAGCAGTTGTCTCAGCCACTGTGGTTGTTGGTTCTTCTGTGGTTGTCGGTTCCACGGTGGTTGTTGGTTCCTCTGTCGTTGTTGGTTCGTCTGTTGTTGTCGGTTGTTCAGTGGTTGTCGGTTCCATTGTAGTTGTTGGTTCCTCTGTAGTTGTTGGTTCAATTGTAGTTGTTGGCTCCACTGTCGTTGTTGGTTCCACTGTCGTTGTTGGTTCCACTGTCGTTGTTGGTTCCACTGTCGTTGTTGGTTCCACTGTCGTTGTTGGTTCCACTGTCGTTGTTGGTTCCTCTGTCGTTGTTGGTTCCACTGTTGTTGTTGGTTCCACTGTCGTTGTTGGTTCTTCTGTTGTTGTTGGTTCCTCTGTTGTTGTTGGTTCCACTGTTGTTGTTGGTTCCATTGTAGTTGTTGGTTCTTCTGTTGTTGTTGGTTCTTCTGTTGTTGTTGGTTCCACTGTTGTTGTTGGTTCCATTGTTGTTGTTGGTTCTTCTGTAGTTGTTGGTTCCACTGTCGTTGTTGGTTCCACTGTTGTTGTTGGTTCCATTGTAGTTGTTGGTTCCACAGTCGTTGTTGGTTCTTCTGTAGTTGTTGGTTCAACTGTCGTTGGTGGTTCCACTGTTGTTGTTGGTTCCATTGTAGTTGTTGGTTCCACAGTCGTTGTTGGTTCTTCTGTGGTTGTTGGTTCCACAGTAGTTGTTGGTTCCACTGTCGTTGTTGGTTCAACTGTCGTTGTTGGTTCTTCTGTGGTTGTTGGTTCATCTGTCGTTGTTGGTTCCACTGTTGTTGTTGGTTCTTCTGTAGTTGTTGGTTCAACTGTCGTTGTTGGTTCCACTGTCGTTGTTGGTTCAACTGTCGTTGTTGGTTCCACTGTCGTTGTTGGTTCCACTGTCGTTGTTGGTTCCACTGTCGTTGTCGGTTCTTCTGTAGTTGTTGGTTCTTCTGTTGTTGTCGGTTGTTCAGTGGTTGTTGGTTCCAGCGTAGTTGTTGGTTCCACCGTCGTTGTTGGTTCAACTGTCGTTGTTGGTTCCACCGTTGTTGTTGGTTCCACTGTTGTTGTTGGTTCCATTGTAGTTGTTGGTTCTTGTGTAGTTGTAGGTCCTATTGTCGTTGTGTCCAGTTTCACTGACATAGTTTGTGCATCTGTAGTTGTTGTTAGTGTTGGTGTTGTTGTTGTCACTGTGGTTGTTAAATAAGTTGATATTTTGCTCTCTGTTGTGGTGCTGTCAGCTGCAGTTGTTGTCAGGGCCGTGTTGTATATAGACTCTGCGGTATCCAACGGTGAGTTTGAAAGTGAAGTATTCCCCGACGCATTGAAGTCAATTATTCCTGAAACCAATATACATTATTTAGTACTATTATACTGATTACAGATTTTAATTTAATGTCTTCAATACACTATTAGTTGGTTCGTTTAATCATGCTAGTGCCCATGGGGAGTAAAAGTAGGCTTTTTATCGTTTTTTAGGCGCAAATTCATCTTGGATTAGAAGGACAATAACAGGTCAAATCCAAAGGCAACTGTATCAATGGGCTTTGGAGAAATTATAATTTTTATAATGACTTTAATTCTTAATTTTCTGAAATTCCATTGATGCAGTTGCCTTTAGTCAAATCTATAAGAAAGATCGCATCGCATTTGAATTCCTTGACCCCCAAAATGTTGAAAATGATGTACTATACACATAGGCAGATCCATGGGCGCACACGCTCTCCCCCCCTTTTTTTCCCCCCGAAATTACTTCATTTTCGTAGGGGTTTTGGCATGTCCACCATCAGCCTTGCGTAGAAAAAACATGACATCCCTTAAGTGCGCCCGCGCCCCCTTTCCAAAACCTGGACCTGCCATTGTGTAAACTGCAGGCCAAACCATACAAAAAGATGATTTTCAAGCTGTCAAGAACAACGTACCAGTGCCTGCCAGTGCGCCGACCACACCGCCCCCTAGCGCCAGGAGGCCGAGCAGGGAGAAGAGTGCCACGCCCGCCTTGGCGCAGTTCTGGTAGAATGCAGGCTTTTTCCGGTCGCGAGACTCGTCTTCGTCTGACTCATCTTCGTCACCTGTCGGGTTGTGGGGTGAATGTATATATTGAAGTGTGGTGGTTTAGGTAGATGATATGCTGTGATTAAGGGACTTTACTACTTGGTGTAAATATCGACATACTAGGCTCCTATCGTTCTCTAGGTATACTTAGGGCTATATGACGTGGGATGGCCGGGAGATCGAATGCACCTGCCTGATGTAGTAGATCGTTGTATTCACATGGAAGATTATTTCAAGCATAGAATGTATAGCTCTATAAAAATGTGGGTAGTGCTCGATCATTGAAATTATGAACATTGGAAATACAATTTTAGGCAGATGAACACTAACATTCATATCTTTTGCGTCTTCTCATCTAGTACACTGGAAGCGCTAGAACATGAAATTAGGATCCTTCCCTAACTCCACCCACACCACTGCTTCCATACATACAGTTCCAGGGCGCTACACTTAGGTCCGTAAATAACTGCTTTGTCCCTCTGTCTATATTCACAAGGCATTCCAAAAACTTCATGTGGCTCTCTTTTTGTATGATGTCAGTATGGAAGACATGAGTGTATCCGTCGTGCACTATGATTCTTTTTTTTTTAAACGACCATGTCACATGCTACCAGAGTACGGAACAAGTGCTACCTGACAGCCCTGTCGCTGCTTACTTTAGCCAGGGCCGGCTGGTTTCAAAAGTTCAAGACCCTGTGGGCTGGTCGCGTTTTGTAGGATTGCCTTATCTAAATAACAGGGGCCGCCCACTTATTGTCAAAACCGTCTACTTTTCCTACTTTCCGGTAGTGCTGCCTGGGGACAATTGTCATGGGTTTCCTACCCTATCGCCGTGTCACTTTAAGCCCCTGTACACCGTCCAAAACCGACCTCTATGTACAACCAAAATAGCAGCCTTTATGTGCAACATAAACGGCCATTGTACTCGCCGATTCAAATGTTTCTGTGCCTTGTTAGCATTAAACACGGTGTGTGTATTATATTCTACTGTAAATCCATATGGTGAATATATTTCACAAACGGCTCAAAGTTTAGTTACATGTAATCCTGAATACCGCTATTCTGCTTACACATACAGGTCGGTTTCGGACGGTGATGCAATTCCATTGAAATACCGAGCCTCCCACCATAAGCTTCCACCTACCAGCTGGTTCTCCCCCGGCAGGCGGCCGGGAAGGCACGTTGTCCACCGTGTGCTGCGTCTGCGCCGGCCGCACGTAGCTCGTGCTGAGCGGCGGGCGACCTCTCGTCATTGCGGCTGCGGGGACGTCCAGGGCCACATCACGGGCGGACAGCAGCGACGACGTGCTGTCCACGGCCGTCAGCGGCTAGACGGCGGGTGGGGGAGAGGATATTGGGTGTTTGGTGTGATTAGCAGATGCACTAGAATTGGTTGAGATCTATCGGGGCTGGTCACAAAATGGGCTTAATAGGGAGGGGCGGTCTTTTTTATGGAGGTTAGCGGTGGCACTATCTTTATGAATGCTTGGGGGCCACGTGCAAAGATGTTATTAGAGATGGGATATCTTTATAGAAGTGATCATGAATGGATAAAATCGGGAATAACTATTAACGAATGTGTGACGCTGAGACGTTACTAGCGATGCTTGTCCATAATTATTCTAGTACCAGAAGACCCATTGGGTCCGTGGCCCTAGCTCCTGCCTAGTGGAAAAACGCGGTTTTACATTGTTTTCTCTTTCAATGCAGTCAAAGATCATAAAAAGGATCACATATCAAAAGATGATATAATAAAAACACTAGCACTGACTTGGTTTGATTTTTATCTCTGTATTTAGTATGTAGTACATTTTCTTTTCTTATGAAAACGTTTTAAAATACTGAACTTAGATATTTATTCTGAGAACAGTTTGCGATACATTTCCCATCTTAAAAAATAAGATTTTGTAGTGATTTATTTAATTAAGATCAAAAATGACTATGTTACATTGATGGCTGTTTTCAGAAAACTTAACGTTAATATTACTATGTTGTTGTTTTTGTCGTTGTTGTTTTTTTTTCTTTTGTTATTGTTTTTGAAGACACTAAACACTAGAAAACATACAATCACAATATTTTCAAAAATGTCCCGTCTCATTTTGAGACAAAATATATAATTCAACGGTGCGTCGTACACTTTAAAAATAGATTACATGTATGCATGCAATAAGCTCGACGTTGATGGATAATATTTGTTTTCCTTCTCTTAAAATGTGTGACTCAATTTTTAATAGCCATGTTTTTGTTTCAAACTTTTCTACTATCAGCCTCATTGTGGGGAAAATATAAAGTGCGCAATTTAAAATCATTCTACAAGCTGACTAAAAATAACAATACTTATGTAATATATGTAATATATTTTCTTTTTGTTTTATATATAGTTGGTAACAACGCTGGGCATACAAATATTGAAGAAAAAAATCTTTTAATGAAAGATAATAGATCACAATTCAAAACTGTAATATACATTCAAGTAGTACAAAATGAAGACATACTGAACTGAGTTATCTCAGTTTGAAATTTTCAAAAATATTTGAACCTCTAAATATCAGAATAAAAAATCAAATAAAATAACCACAACTAATTCACATTCTCTCTGTTCTCTACTTTATATCTGGAATGTCACATTTTTTTAAAAAAATACATAGTGTATTATCTTTGTTTAAATAACTTACTTTGTTTAAATAACTTACCATGCTATTACTTTTCAATTAATCTATATAATTTCCAAACAATCGTATATAAAAATGAACATCAGCCACCAGAACCTTTGTGCTCTAAAATCCTGTTACGTAATCTGGACCTTTTTCTCCATAGCTCCGTAAATGAAAGAAATCACGACGACTTTCAAATGTCAGACTCCACACTTAATTGCATCACATACACACGCATGATGAATGGGAATCAATTGGAGTTAAACACAGTGCTTTCTTCTGTTGTGTGTAAATGTTTAGCTTCCATGCACATCAAATCTCAACCAATGAAAACACCTACAACGTGGGGTATGTATGACTGAGGTAATCATATAGCCCTATTTGTTGAGAACCAGACAGCATAAAATGAATAAATAACATGATCCATTCACTTTGCTGGTTTTCTTAGTTTGTGTGTTGAGTGTTTAGAGATGGTGGTGTCATTTAACACTAAAGCCAGTGTGCTACTGTTTGCAGATCAGATCATTGAGTTTAGGCGGATCACTTTCCATTTTTAGAGTATGAAGCATGACCGACATTTAGACATGTGACGATGGCATGGTGTCCCATTTCTTGGCTGATCTGTACTTCTGTACTTTCTCCCTGATTTGCTTATTTGTAAAGTCCGTGTACAGTCTCTAAGGCTCTGGAACTCACCGCCAAAAGGACTGGATTTGAGAGATCTCAATAGAAAAATGGCCGCTTTGAGAGGTCCACAGTCGTTTTTATGAAGGTTTAGCACCGTACATTTTAGGGTGGTCACTATAGAGAAGTTATCTTAATCGACAGTTCTATGGTCTACGGTCTCATGGTAGGTGTTGAGCAAACCTACCTCTAACAGGTTGCACACTGCTCCGTGTTACCTACAAGTTAAAGAGGTACAGGTCAGGCGATTGAACGCCAATGTGAGTGATTAGCACATCTGCACTACGGTAGCGATGAGCTGCATGCTCCCCAGGGAGTTGAGACGGATATAGTGTGACAGGGATGCCAATGACCTGGTGTAAATATGTAAAGTCGCTAGAGCACGATAACAGTTAATTGCGACTGTAAATAACCACATTTATTATATTATATGTTTAAGTTTACCCTCCAATGCTTCAGATTTCATTCGAGCTTTCACTACACGGTGGCACTATGGCTATCCCGGTGTCTCCCGGACAACCACAGTGCAGCGTTCTCGCCTGGTATCGCCTTGGTCTTTAACCAGAATTACGGCATACAATGTGCCATCATCTATCTAACGTTTAAATTTCATGGACCAGTGTGCTACCTATCATTTATCACGACAAGAAATCAAACCCATTCCCTTCTGCGCACTTGTCCATCGCCAGATCGACACCTTGAGTCTCAAGTTCTCGGTATTCATGATTCATGTCTAATGTCTGTTATTTCAACCTTTCTGTGACTGACTCGTCAAGCTAATGTCCGGTATTTTCAAATATTGAAGTCAAATTACCTGAAACTAAAGTCAGCCCAAATTTAAAGTGGAAGCCACATTGTCTCAAAAAGGTAGAATCTTCTTTCCTGCCATTATTTCTCATGGTCAACATCACAGTAACATTCTATGGATGACACTTTAAGACCACATGCTTGACCTAGTTTATCCAGGGCGAAGGCACTAAAATGCTCTAGAAAAATACCTTCCACTAAATTAAATCAAACCTTGCCCGAGGAAAACTTTTCAGCTCTTGTATTCTCTATGCATTTCTCTGTATATGACCACCTATGGTGACGCTAAATTGCGTTTCTCAGAAATAAAGTTAGTCATATTGACTTTCCAGACCCTCAGTGCAGCTGGGCAAGGCATTGAAATTTATCAAACTAATCGCACAAAGGCTGGTGTTGAATTCCGATGGTTGAGCACACACGGATAGGAGACGTAATTCTCTAGGCTATTGAAAAGACACACCTTTTTCAGGGCCGAAAACACCAATACAATAAAGGAAATGATATAGTTGATACATTCCAAGTGTCAAATTTTGATAATCCACGTGAATAGTTCTCCTTGGGTTATTCTAAGGAGTTATCATGAATAGGCTTAATATTGAGAATGGACTTCACAAACGAATCCGATTTCTGGAAAGATAAATTTTCTTACCTGCACTTTACTAATCTCTGGCCTCAGATTTCTGAAAAAATCATCTGGATATTTCCGGTAGTTGTTTTTCTTCAGAAATTTCAATCACGGGTGACGGGTAATCCCAAGACTCTCGAACACAATATTAAATGCTAATTTTATGTCATTACAATGATAAAGACAAGAACCGTGCAAAATGGATGTCTTTTTCACATTTCTGGTATATTCAGCGTCCTTTTTCACATTTTTTGGTATATTTCTGGTTGTCGTTTTCAAATGTTTTAGCATATTTGTTTCAGTTTGCTTATTTGACTGATATGATTGGTTGCGATGAAGGTTAACCAGTCTCAAATATAGCAGTTTAATCAGCTGGACCTAAATTTAGCACAAAAAGTGGCATACTTGAAGAAACAGATTTGAAATGTACAGTGTAGCTTCAAATTCAACACCAATGACTTTGTGCAATAGTCGTATGTTAATTACGTTGTACTACTGTATGCTTGGTCACTCAGACCTTTGCTGTAAGTTTGAGCCCAACTTTCTGTATGGCCAGACTGTGAGAATGGGACATTGGCAGTATAAATAGAAGACACTTCATAGATATAGGACAGGTCTAGTTAATGCCCCATAAAAGATCATGGCGATTATTTGTTCTGGGTCGGATATTAATATGTCCAATTTCATTAGCACACACGTAGAATGCAGATCCTACTCAAATAGTGGCAATAATAAACTCTAGGCCAGTCAATTTGAATATTGAAATGGAAAATATTGACTATCAAACAAATTTATCTTTTTTAATTTTTGTTATGTTTCGGGGGGCATTCCCAAAACTTTTGCAATGGGCACAAAGTTGATTTTTACGTAATATTCAAAGTGTCTGCCAAAATTTATATAATCTTGTTGGTAACTTTGTCAATATGCATTTTAAACATGTTACTGCTATTCATAGACATAAAGCCACATATAATTCAATTGTAAATGACTTTGAGGTGATTTCAATTTCAAAATGCTCAAAATAACCCTTGTAATTGGCGTACTGTATCCATCAGTCATAATAGTTGATTTTATGTTAACATTTGTCATTTCTAACACTAAATACATAATACATGAAAAGAATAACATAAATTGATAAACAACTTATTAAGATTATTAACTAGCTAATCCTAAAAATATAACACACGTTCGACAAATTTTGTGAGAAATTTGCATAACCATCGCATGTTCGGAAACGGCTATGCAGGAAATTGTGGTTTTAATTATACAGACAAATAAATACATAAACCAATTTATTTTCAAGAAATAAAATTACTGTACTTTTAGTAACAAAAAATAAGTTTTTGGACACTATGATGTCCGTGGACAGTGTATGCCGCATTGGAAGTTATTTTCTTCTATGTGCCCATCAACTCATTTTAATGTATTGTCTACATACACTAAATCACAAGAGTTGCACAATAGGTGTCCGTTGTGCTTGGTTTTACATAACAAGTGTCAATAAGCCTATATTAATATCTTCAAAAGGTGTGTAATGTGAATGTGTAATAGCCCCAATATTGTCGGCACATATAGATCAGTACATATCGTAAGAGAATGTTCAGCTTGTATTGTAGGAGGCGTGTTCTCTGGAACTGGAAACTACTGTGTGCGCATGGTATTTTCATATGCATCCAATAACACAATTAAATACACATAGCATGAGAGATATACATCTACGAATCTACGTATTTCAGTCATGATCAGTCATGGTATATTTTTCGGCATTTGTCAATAGGGCACCAGTTTCATTCTGTAAAGTCTAAATATCTGGGAATAACGCCCACATTTGGATGGAAATGATTTGTCGCTGATATGTGCGACGAAATATAATCATTAGCCTTGTTATTAGATTTACATTCATAACAGAGCATTACTCCTAATGTTCTTGAAAATTGCTATTTTTATTGTGTAAATAATCAAGAGACAGATTATATCTGTGAGTGGCATCATGATTTGATAGTAACGATATTCGCACTAAAAGGGGGAATCATGTGTATATTGCGGGTCCTTAATTGGAGCTTTTATCAGTGTGCCCCAAATTATATAAAACACCTGAAAGGGCGTACTATGTTTTGAGATTTTGTCGATATCGTGTGGGGTGGATTGATAAAGATGTGGGATGTGGCCAAAAAAAAGCCAGAAAAAATAGAGGCGACGGGGGAAAGGCCAAACAAATGATGGTTGTGGGATTTCAAGGAAATGGGATGTGGGGAAAATGCCAATGTATGGGACGCGGTAAAATAAGCCACAAGCATAGGTGTAATGATGATTATTCTGCAACTCCAGTATAGCTCAGTCAGTTACACAGACAGTAGTTTATTAGAATGTTCTAGTGTCTATGTATGTATTTTCGCTTCTCGTGCAGTAAACGCCCCCCCCCCATTACATACGTGCCGCACCCACCTTCTTCCCGGTGGCACCGAGGATTTGTTACTAAAAATAGCATTTTTTGTTTTTTGTTTGACATTTGGTCCCGGGGGGGGGCGGGGGGCGCAACACCGCGTTGAGGCCAACCGCAAAGACCGGCGTGAAAAAGTCATTATACTGGGGCCGTTGGTACAAATGGGTCACCGCGGGTAGTCGTCGGCGCCAAAAAGCCATGCCGCGACCACTTTTCCTGACACTTCTCCTAAAAGGTCGCACAGTGCCGTCGAAGCCCGTGTCGTCCGGTGGGGATTATTCCCTTTGATCTTGCCGCCACCGCCAGGCTTCGTCGTCGGCTTTAAAGCACCGTGGGTAGGGTTCGGCGGCAGCTTTAAATCACTGTTGGTGACATCACCACGCCATGACCACCGCACTTGTTGAAATTTACTTTAATTATTTTGAAAAACAAAGAAAAACAAAATCTGTGCCGTTGGTATACCCCCGCGGTACACGTGTCGCTGGCACGTATGTAATGGGGGGGGGGGGTAAGAATCTATTTCCTCTTAAAATTGAATAGAAATAAGGGTAATGTGACAAGCAATTTTGCTACTATAGTAGCGCTTAACTAACCAACCTTGATAAGTACATCATAATGACTCATAGTCTAGATACATATGCTCATTGTTGAGACTAGCTACGGGTAAATCATATTTGTTGTGGAACTGCCAGGATTAGAACCCCAGTTGTAGTTGTAAAGGGCAGGAGACCTATGCCCCAAAGCATGTGGCCGAACGTCCCATCAGTATGGATGCGGCCTCGTCTGTGATCCATGCTCCCTGGAACACTCGTGTACTGGGACCTGGCAAATCTTGCCATTGGAAAATATCAAGTAATGAAATATAATACACTATATTTGATGTACGTATATCAGAGCAGAAATTCTTTGGGGTCTCTTGGGTAAAGGTTAATCCTATCAAAATGATCATATGATAAACAGCATTAGTGTTTACGAACGCCTTCCTTTATATTTGATGGTTAGATCTGCATACTTGCGTTTGTAGTTGTGAATGAACGCCTGTGTTTAACTTACATGGTCAGTATTTGCGCGTGTATCATGGTTTCAGTCACTTTGTCTAAAACGAATTTTGCCATCCTTTAACAGTACGTTATCCTGTAACTGGATGATCTGTGTCTGTTACACTTATAGATACTTAGAAA
>CM032667.1:50809968-50829038 GCA_019095985.1 Streblospio benedicti
TCAGTAGATTTGTTTTCATTATATTATATATTTTTACTATATAAAAGGAGACAGTTACTCTAAACTACTCGTAGAGAATGTTTAATTTATTCACCATGTTGATGGCCACAGTACTTAATAAACTATATACAAAAATACAGTTTTAATACTGATCAGGATAATTTACAATTGTAGAGTGGGAAAATAATTATAATATACGTTATTAAAACATAGTGTACACATAATATAACATAACATAATCGCTCCCGACATCTCATCAAATTACCAAGTTACTCACAGACAAAACTGCATCACTTGTCTATACCAGTCGAGATTGTTGGTTATCATAATCAAATATAGCCTATTGCAATTATAGAGGCTTCAAATACTTTTGATAAGATCCTCCTCTCACCTCTTCACAACAAAGCAACTTGAACTAGCTGTTTATCATAACTTACAATACATTTTCGTAAAAGCCACATTTTACGGAACACAAGAATCACACATTACAAATTAAATACATCATATCACAGAACGCCATCATTAATAACAAATCCTCGCAATGGAGTGATCAGACTGACTGTCCGCAAGTCACAACGCACTCTCTAGGCTTTGACTTCGTCATAATGCGCTCGGCTCCACACGAACGCCCCGGCCCTCGCGCTCGGGGGTGGGTAATGCGGGTCTTTACGCGAATCGAACTGATGCTCATACGAGATGCCCTCCTTCCAGTAGCGCGTCGAGCCGTCCGCCTCGGCCACGCCACTCACGGGCACGATGCCTCGGGCCGCTGGCGGCTGGTGGGCGGTGAAGCGGCCGGAGCCGCGCGGGGGTGACGAGGACCAGTGGTCGGCGTAGTCGGCGCGAACGGTGGTGTTCCTGGTGAACGGGGGCTGCTTCAGCGGCTCCAGGGAGGTCCTGAAACAAGGTGTAGATTGTAGGTTTGTCAGGGTTGAGGAGAGGGGAGGGGTTTTTAGATGTATTGGGGAGTAACATAGTTTTGTTTTTATGTAAGTTGTGTATTGGTGACTTTTATTGGGCCTTGATTGTTATGTGGAAGATTATAGTATATAAGTCGTCTGCTTTTACATAGTGAAAGGAAAAGGCTTTATGTTGATCAGCGTTTGCAACAAACATTTAGTTTACAAATAAAGATACACTGTAGTTTAGGTGAATATGCATCCTCAAATATAGACCTTGGCAGATACAGACACCTATATCTTGTGCGAAAGAGAGAGGTAGGTATATAAGAGATATTAAAAGAGACTGGCAAATAGCAGAAACCAGGAAGGTAGCCACGTGTAGAGTAATAAGAGAGATGGACACCGAGAGAAACGAAGAGATATGGAAAGAGATGAAAAGTCAGGCCCTGGCAGAAAGACAACTCAACGGTCATACCCCGGACAGTCAACCAACCAACAAAAATAACACCCAATAAAAAGTAATACAGTAGAACCTCTCTATTAGGACCACCTTTGGAACCAGTGTTAGGCCGTTTCAATGGAGACGTGATCTCTATACAGACGTACACGTTCATTCTGGTAGCTTTATGAAGCTCTGGGACCGTGAAAAAACGGCCTTATTACAGAGTTGGTCTCAATAGAGATGTGGGTCCAATTGTAGGTTCTACTGTAATAATTATATATGCTGCCACAACTTCTTACTTATTTGATCAGCTCACCTGTGCGGCCACCAGCTGTGGTCTTTATGAAGCTCTGGGCCTGTGAATCTTATCAAGAGGAGGTTTCAATAGAGAGGTGGTCGTAATTGGAGGTTCTACTATAATAATTATAGATGCTGCCACAACTTCTTACTCACTTGAGCAGCTACCCTGTGCGGCCACAAGCGCAGAAAACAACAACCCTAAAGGTCATTCCCTTGAACACTCATCCAACAAAACACAAGAATGACATCCGATGTAAAAAGTAAGACTTTGATATGCTGCTACAACTTCAATGGCGATCCAGGTTTTTAGAAAAAAAGGGAGGTGGGAGGGGGGGGAGCACTTCAGGGATTTCATGGGTTTCGTTTGAGCGATCGATGGCGGCCGTGTAAAAAACCCTATGAAAATGAAGCATTTTGGTGGGAAAAGGGGGCCCACGCCCCCTGCGCCCCCTGGATCTGCCTATGAACTTCTTACTCATTTGAGCGGCTCACCTGTGCGGCCACCAGCGCGAAAATAAGAGAGATGGAAACTGAGATATGCACAGAGATGAAAAGCCAGTCAGCGAACCACCGTGTCAGAAGAAAAAACAACAACAACCCAACGATCATACCCCAGGACAGTCAGCCAACCAGTAACAATAACATCCAATAAAAAGTAATTTAGCAGAACCACATTTTGAACCAGTGTTAGGTGGTCTCTATACAGAGGATAATTTTTGGTAGCTCTATGAAGCTCTGGGCCCTTGAAAAAAGGCCTCATTATAGAGTGTTCAATAGAGAGGTGGTCTTAATTGGAGGTTCTACTGTCATAATTACTCATTTGAGCAGCTCACCTGTGGGGCCACCAGCGCGTCTGCTCAGCGCCGTCCGTGCTCACGCTGCACACGGGCGCGTTGAGGAGGCGCACGTCGTGGCGCAGGAACGCCACGCCCCGGGGGTTGGGCCGGTTCCGGCGCGTCCGCGTCTCGGGCAGGCCGCGCTCGCCCGCCTGGTGGGTGGACAATTATGGTAGAGAGGAGGTCAAATGGGGTTAAGGTTCACTTATGGTGTAATGAGTGAATAGCCAAGTCTGCCTGGTAAGTTATTTTACTGCTTATCTAAATAGTTAATTAAAATGGTTATGGGGTAGACTTTAGTGCATACGTAGATCGTGATAAATTTTGTTTAGTTAGAGATACTAATGAATGGTGAATTGTGGTAATGTTTCCAAAAGGTCTTTACAAGGACGTTAAAACCTTACTCATGAGTGTCCAAGATACAAATATACCTAAAATGTATGTGATGATTAAACCTAATTAATTACACATCCTTAATCATGAACTAAATGGTTAAAATAAGTTTCCAGCCGTCCAACTACATTGTATATTGGTCTTTGTTTGAATTTCAAAACAGCTTGAACAGTATGTCACTAAACTTTAAAAAGAAACATCACTATCAAGTTCATCAAGATCACTTTAACCTCTTATCCCAATACAATGAAATGACAAAGATAACTGTGGTCACCTGTCCAAATATGTTGGTGTACGTGGATTCGGCCTCAAGCAGCTCGGGTCGACCCACGGGGATGGCCTCGGCGTCTTCGCTGATCACGCGGTACGAGTTGGGGGCGTAGTGGCCTCGCACCGGCTTCTTGCGGGCCATGGGGCCGTGGAACAGGGAGGACTCCTCCATGCTTGCTGGCGGGTGGGGTGGGTTGGGGTGTTTGTTTCTGGGTTGTGGTGGTGGTGGGTTTGGGGTAGAGGATCGGCTTGTGGTGTTCTCGCTTGGTTTATTGTTGTTGTATCACGTTGACCAGGCCATAGTTGGCGGCTTGGTTGGTAAGGGTTCTAAAGAAGAAAAATGAAGGAAATAGTTGTTTAATGTTTTATCAGTTAAGTCCTTAGTCTGACAGTCATGAATGCTCATAATAAATCTGGATTTTCATTGTGTGGTGTATGAGAACTACATGATGAGGGGCAGGGTGCGGGATGATATTCTACTGTTCAAGTCGATCTGTGACGAGACAATATGCCAATTAACAATGTCGACAATGTGACAGCAGATTCGGTTTCAATATTGGGTACTCTCTTACACTACTTTTCCAGGTTACATTTGTGAGTTCTTTTTCTTGGGCAAACTCGTGGGTGGGTGGTTCTTGCATAGAACTCTAAATGATTCACAGTCTCTTCCACTCACTGTGGCGTCTGACCGAAATACACTATTCATATTGCTGTAATTTATTATGTCAATATGTCAATTTCATTTTATTTGTATTTCTATTTTTCAAGTTTTGGGAGAGTATGAGAAGCTCAATTACCAACAAGTTACAGACACCAGCTTGATGTAATCCGGGTAAGGTGGGTGGGTAGTGGTTGGGCTGTGGTCTTGACACTGACATGTGGCCCTGGGTCATGTGGTCAACATCAAATTTCATTTAATCCACCTTTTCAGCGCATTAAGCATGGGTTTAACAGTTATCATATTGATGTTATATTTTAGCTATATTGATTTTCATTTTCGCCATAATATGAGTGTTCAAAACCCAGCGCTGTTTGTTATTTTAAGTGGCCTTGCTGTTTAGTAGAGGAAAATGTTTGATTTCTAAACAGTTTAGGTTGGTGTGCTCTATAAAGTTTGCGTCTGTTTGTTCAGTTCCAAAGTATTGACAATCTCCTGTTACTGCTAATCCCCATTTGCATTATGTATGGATTTCAAATGCAAAGGGTGTAAATACTACAGCCCCAGTCTGACAGTCATGAATAGTTATCCCAGAATTTACACTTTGCACAAGGTAATGAGCAATGCAATGGTGTAAAAGAGGATTCTACCCTTGCAATAACATATATGCATTACTAAAATGTGACAAATAACAATTGTTAAAACTCCAACACATATATGGTTTCAATACTCGAAACTGTCTGACACCAGCCTTCCAGTTATCGAAAGTTAGTGCCAGTTTGGAGTGGTTTTATGATATGGTAGTTTTAGAATCGTCCTTATCACGCACCATACATGTATATGATATAGAGATCTACCAGTGGAGTACTTTCAATCAAATATGCTAACAACTTTAATAACTTATGTTGTAAACACATCACTGTTCAAGGATTATCCGAAATATACAGTTCTCATTGTACTAAACACATACAGTAGAAACTACTTGTATAATTAACGAAAGCTACAGGTTACCCTCCAAAATAACATATTCATTGAAAAGTATAAAACTGTATATTTTAACTCCAATAACCTATCAACTTTAAACTACATACACAATCCAACCAATACCCACCTATTTGGAATCACAACTCCACAAATCCAAACGAACTCCAGACAGACACACACATAGATCAGTTAGAAAAACTCAAAATCCATGTTCTCTCCTTGAAACTAAAAACAATATCCATACATCAAATGATGTCAACCTTTCCACCAGCCGACACAGTGCAAAGTTAACGGTGATTGAAGCTGTCGCCTGCTGCTTTCACTGCTGTTTACTATCTATATGACAAGTCGTCTGTAGTCAAGGAGTGGATCTATATAAGTACACTATCGACCTCGTGCTGGTAGCTCCAGCAATGTAAATCTTATGGACACCTGATCCAGTGCAACATGGATTACAGGAATCCTTCTGGTTTGACGCTGGTTCCTCCCTTTCCAGAAGCATTTCGCCATCACGTGGTGTGAGCGATAATAAGGGAGATATAGTTGAAATGTGAAAGGGGATGTTTGATTGACAGGTGGTTGTGTTAGGCAGGTGTCGTCTTTGAAAGGTCTTGCTGTGGATCCTGCGGACGCGGCCACCGCGGCATGAATGTATTTGATCAGTTACCACGCCGTGCAAACTGTACGGTGGATGTTGGGTCTGTACAAAATGTTAGAATTATATCTCATGTAGTCCTTTGTGGACATCAAATGAGTGATTTTTTCATCCTTTTTGGTATGCAGACAACCCTTCGCTCCAGGGGTACTAGTTACAGTCATTTATTTTAATGTCAAAATTGATATAGAATCATCTATGCTAGGAATGTATATGGAAGCTAGCTTAGATAACCCCAGTTCTGTGGCAATATAATGACGTGCCCCTAGTTTTGCTGGGTGGCTTAGATTATACAAGCTAAAATATTAATATGCACATGTAGACTAGCAATTCGAAAAAGATATATTCTTATGTCGTTTCAAATAATGAGTTAATCGTGCTGGAATTTTATCAATCTATACATTTTTGGTAACACACAACACCCTATTTACTTATTAATTGATTGACAGGTTTAATCTCTGTTGTGGCAATTATTACGGCCACTGCAAATCATTCTTGACTTCTTATTGTCATCATCCAGAACCGGCCATTACAGCTAACCAAAATTACGGCAATCATCATCAGCTAAAACCGACATTTTCCTGGTCTTTCATTTATTTTTTATCACTTGTTATCAGCAAATAGAGTCAGTAGAAGTTTTTCGTCCATGTGTCTTTAAGAAGTTTTTTGGTAAATATTGTTTGTTTCATGAGATGTCTCCGTTGGGAGCAAATATAGAGTTCACTGTCCACATAAGGCAGGTGTCCACTATTATAAACTCAGGTTCACTTGATATATGATATGCAGGGAAACTGAAACCGGGGAAGTGAAAAGTGTCCATATAAGACAGGTGTCCACTATGTGTAGCGTGGTTGATGAAAGCTGGTCAATGGTATTGGTTGTCATTTTTGTAGTGGTCAGTTTTAGATGGTGATTATTACGCGTACGAATATTCCTAAGTACATACAGCGAACTTGCTGCACTGTGTGTCTGCTCGATATTGATCTCAAGATGGCAGATTTATTAATTTGATAGTTTAACCTGATATATTAACATAAATCATCGGACGGACAATCATAGTTCTACATAATCTACAAATCAAATTGCTGAATTAAGATAAAGTAGTCTAATCGAGATTAGTGCATTTATATTATGGTTGTACACTTCTGTACGTATTAAACTCATAAAATGGGGCACCGATCCACCAATTTCACAGATTATATTAGACATGAACAAGACGAAACAGTTATACCCAGTTAATTAACCCATAGCCATGCATTAGCTTATCATTACAGCCTAACACCATGTCACTGTTCACACATACATGCATATGCCATACAGTGAACTAAGTCTAAAGGAAAACCATTTCTGAATAGTTCAGTTAAGTACTATTACAATGTCTCGTATCAGCCAACTCGACAAAAAGGTCCATATGCATGATATAGGGAAAAAAAGTTTCCCGTTAATTGTGGTCAGTTTTGATATCAAGCCATGACCAATTGCTGGTTTCGCACGGTACATACGGCCTATAACACCATTTCTCCAGCTTTGTGAGATTTGGATCTGGATCTAACTTTGCTGCTTTGAGAGCTGATCCATATGTCAATGGAACTCTCCCATGGATTCGTGCCTTTGTTATGGAGGCCCGCTAAATTAATTTCTGACAATAGATCCCGCTATTTTAGCTTATTGCGAATGCCATGCAGTGGGGATTGCTTAAGGGACCACTCTCTCATTAGGGGTCATTGTGGTCATCCAGGACATTGTATTCTCATGCATATATGGTGCGTATATCCGTATCTTACACATATCTTGTTTAAATGGAAATGGTCAAAATTGATTAAACTTACCTCTTAAGTAATGTAAATTACAAGTTAAAAAGTGTCCAACTTACAAAAGAAGCACTTAACCCCTTATAAAACAAGTTATGTTGATAAAATATCTAGTAAGTAGACTATCATTTAATTCCCATTATGAGTTCTCAATGTTGGCCAGTTTAGTGTTTAGCTCAAGAGGTTAATACGCTAATTTGCATTGACAGACGTAAATTGCCTTTTTATGGTGTTATTATTTGGAAATGATAACCAGCGTCTCAAGGTGATAGTCTTTGGCACTGAATGGTTTTCACAAAATGTGTCTATGACGGTAATTGAAACGGTTCCCCACAAATTGTAACTTGCCAACCAGGCCAGATATATTGGCTACTTATTGAACTTTAATACTACGTATGACTGTATTAGCAAAAGAAAAACAGTTTATTAACTTACTCATATATTTTATGCAAGCTTTATCGGCATATGGAAGCATTATTTCAGAATATATTATGGTTATAACTGTATGCATATTCCTACACCAGGACAGTTAGTCATAAATAATTTCTAATCTCACATTTTAGCATAGTAAAGTTTATAACGTAAAACACGGAGTTAACTTCCAAAGAGAGTCTATCTATATGTAATACAAAACTCTTATCCAAAGTACCAACCTAGAAAGATGTACCCCATTAGGTTTGCAAATTTGATCTATTGATATTCATCACGCATCCGTTAGTATTGCCCTTTCATACAGAACACAATGCAAACAATGTCGAAATTCTATTTCTGACTGTTATGATACACCAAATAAAGTGGTTGAACAAATGGCCATTTTCAGAAGAAAAGAGAGCGACGATGAATTTGTATGGCCTTCCCTTTTACTAATGTCTGTGTAAGAGGTTCATTTACAGGGTATATTTGACACAAAACTAATTCAGTGTCTAACTGACTGTAGACACAAGCATACTTGTATTAGAAACAGTTATAACACAGCAAACACAGGTAATTGTCATATAATGACGCCAACTTTTAGCGCGCATTAAAAAACAGGGATATTTTTATAGCTTCCGTAACCGTGCTTGCTGTGGTCAGAATGGCGTCCAAACATGACTAGAAGTTGTCCTAACCAGATGGAACAGTAATTTTTTGTTTTGTTTTCATAAAAGCTAAAAATGTTTAATTTCAGCGCATATTCCTTAGACAGGGCCCACTAATAATCGGGGATTTACGTTGTATTGCTTCACCTGCTTAAATCCAGCACTTTGACTGTATTCAGTTGCTATATAATATGCAATATAAGAAACTACAATTTACCCTTAATACATGTCAATCAATTCCACGTGACCAGCCATTGGCGACGTCAGCATGCTCTAAATAAAATGTTGTCATCCATTAATTCAGCACCAAATGATTGTTGAACACACCCAACGAAAAATATGCATCACACTGATAATATAGCCTAGCGTTATGCTATTAAGTCAGTCCAAAATTGTATACCACTAAATTTGAATGTTTCATAATAAGTAGGTGTCATGTGGTCCAAATTCTGCTACATGCGATCAAGGGTGTGGTTCTTCTAGGCATGGACATATTTACTTTATGAAAGTTTGTTCTGTTGAAATATCTTGTGATTTTTTTTATATCTGTTTATTGGTAAGAGCATACCATAACTATTTTCAATTTATATAAAAGAAACGTAACCTGTATGTGTCCTAAAATAGCAACACCTCGAAAAGTTAGAAGAATAACATTTGATGGCTGGTTATTTTTAATGATGTACTTGAATGGTGCGAATAATATGTTTGTAGTTACGGTGATTGTGAATGTTTTTACCTATATTCGTATGTGGGCAAAAATGAACACCATGCATACAAATACCACATAGAGGAAAGATTGCAAGTAAACCACTTAAAATTAGTAAACCATTGCCATTGAGAATGTCTCATCACACTATGAGACAGGTAGCGGATATTGATAGTACTTTCACTTGGTCGTGATGCCCCACGGACTATTATAGAAAACTTTGTGAAAGCAATTATAACTCGCAAACACGACTTGTTCAGCCAGTTGTGATAAATGTTTTTTTCCTTTCACTGTGAAAGAGCAATTTATATTTTATATCTATAATTTTGTTTGTGTGGGGTATTCAGGTACTTCTATATAGTGAAAATCAGCTCATCTTCATAAACGCGCTGCTGTAGCATTTTGCTGGTAGTATCTGAGGGATACCATAACTAGAATGTCTGAAAGGGCTAACTGATTAAAAATGTTTTTGCCAAACATGCAAACCTCTTATCAAATTTGGTATTTTATTGACAAGTTTTTTTGCAAGCTCTGTAATCAAAAAGGTCAATAGAATATTTAGAAGAATTACATATTTAATATTTGTGAAACGTATTTAACCAAAATAGTGTGAATTTTTAATCTTAACATACAAAGTATATTTACTCATAGGCTCATACTCATAAATGTGATTGAAATGGAGTTCATAGGCTACTATCTAGGAGTACTGCTCAGTCGACCTATTTACACAGGTAATTGGCGTCTTTGGCACTTAATTTATACTATACTATACCTTCCTCAAATCCCCAATGTCGCCTAGAGATTATTTTATTACTGGTTATTAAAATTTTGAAATTTTTTGAAAAACCAAGCGTTGCATACCAATGACACGGGCGTAGATTGCTAAATATCTATAATTCGATCCCAACACAGAGTAGACTACTGCTAAAAATTGGGCCGTAGGTCCAACCCAAATTGTGTTTCATCAAAGAAAGAAGTGCATAAAGCCGATGTCAACATCAAACTATAGCCGTTTGTGTTTTCATCAGATTATGAGTGTTGTATATCAACTAGAAGCCTTCTCGGTTGTCCCTACCTCACAATGGGTAAGTTTTAAAAAGTCCCTACATTCGGGTCATATATTTAGAAAAGAAATTGTAATAAACGTACAATTTGACGTACGGGATTGTTTGAAACAAAGCTTCAGATCATATGGCACACACGACAGCGTTATCTAAAACAATGTACAGCTACACAGAAGAAAAACAAACCCAATGTGTATCTATTTGGAAACGGTGTTATTATATCATCTCCCAGTTTACATAAGATGCCAAAGTCTGCACACATATTTGGTTTATTTTTTTATAAAAAAAACTGTTTACATCAACACATTTGTTTGTTCATTGGCTTCATTCTAGCCCATGAACAAACACTTTCCCAGCCAAACACGCCCAGCAAAAGTAAAACAAAATCTGTAATATTTGAAATTACTCTCGAGTCCTTAGAAAATCCAGAAACAATCAATATTTGCTCTCAGTAAAGTCTTTAATGCAACTGTTTTAGATAGAACAAAAACATATATGTGACTCCAGGCCTGCACTGTGTGCGGTTCGGTAAAACTTTGCTTTGAAGGCATTGGGTGAACACTTGAAAACATGTGGTTGAAGTTTGGGCATTCATTCTGTCCTGGGTACATCTTTTATATTTGTGATATATTATTAAGGGTACCTTTGTTGTATTGACGATATGATATGAATTATGTAAGTGGCAGTATGAGTCGTATTTCATGTTCACTTGTCATTCCTTACCACTGATTTTATACAATCACAATATGAATTTTGAAATAAAATTATATATGAAAATAAATTTATTTTGTGGTTATATAAAACAGTGGTAAGGAAAGACAATTGTACATGAAATGGTACCTTTGCTGTCCTCCCATTCTCCCAATGTTATGGGCTCAGACAATGCCTTTGATTAATGCCATCTCTGTATGCTCCTGGCAATGAGATTAAGCTAGGGGCACAACCGGCCTTGTGGTCCTTCTAGCCGCACGTTTTTTTCAGGGCTGCGGTGTCCACGGCGTTGTCCGCATACAGTGACAATCATACAATTTTGGGCACATGTTGTACTAACTTGGTCCGTTATGAGTGTGGCGGCAGTGGGCATTATTTCATCCAGGTGGTCATAGCAGAAGTTTTGCACGCGAAACTTCTTCTGTGGCTTCGACACTGCCTTAAAACAACCTGCGTCTGCCGCACTAAAAACACTCACTGATCATTATAAGTATGCATAGGTTTTGGCAGTAGACTAGCAGTAGAGTAGTATTTCTGCCTCTTGTGCCCTGGACATTACACTCTGTTTACCCAATTGTAGTGTACACCCTACTACATTACACATCAGTACTGACCACAAAGTGGCTTAGTGTATCATAATCCCTCATATGCCCGCAAAGAGAATCAGTCACCTTTCACGCATGTTTGATTTCCACAGAGGATACGAATTCCAGTGACGGTGCAGGAACTAAGCAAAAAGAGAGTGCCTACATGTATGACAATGAAAAGAGTATTGCTAGAGAAGAATACACGGTCATCATCACTCGTAACATGTAACAGTCCATCAATTTCTTCGAATTTAGAAGATAATCTGACACACACACACACACACACACACACACACACACACACACACACACACACACACGCACGCACGCACGCACGCACGCACGCACACACACACATGATGATTATCAATTTGATGAATATACGACGTCTGCAAGCTAGCCCAATAGCCCAAGATTCTCTGATACTCTAATATGATATAAGAGATTATAAACACACACGATCCCGTAACATGTACCTAATGTATGTCACAATTGAAAAAAGAAAGTTAGTGTAAATTCAATTAAATTATCAACTCACAATTTTATGAACTCCACATTTGGTAGATTTGAATGTTTACTTTTAGTAGTTTGAATAGCGTCAGACGTTTCATCATAGAATAAACTCTATAACAAAATCAAAACAATCAAATCAGAACATCCAAAACGTATCGAACCATGATAAAAAAATGATTGTTTCAAGCAGGTTTTGCTGGGACAGCGTAAACACTCGAAACAAATTCCATTGTTTTAAAATAAAATTGTACTAATTTACTTAAGTTTCTTTTTAACCTCACCAACAAATTTCAGACTGTGAATCTTGTCGTCTGTGAAAGGAGCCCACAAAATATTATCCGTACCACATTTCTTTAGACCGATTATAAGCAATATGTTATTCACATGTCTAACATTCTAAAATCTCAAATGTTAGTTTATATATTGGTATTTGTCTAGAATTTCACAATGGATCAAAGTAAAGGTACACGACTTCAACTTGATGTTACCCAGATATAAACAGCAAGGTTATTATTTGTTTTTACAATGCTCTTCCTAATATATGTTCCTGATTGAAAGATAACAAAGCAAATAACTTACAGCCTTAAATGCATGTATGTTTTATCTGATGTTTAGCAATTGTAATCAAACATGTCCACGAAGTAATGGGTGAAACTGAATCTGGCTAAATCCAATCGACATTTTACACTATCTGGGGCAATCTAACCCACTTGGTTCACAGTCTGAGCAATCTAATCTAATCTGATCATCCCTTTAGAAAATTACTTGTAATCCAATACTATCGAGGTACATCTGCCCCAACCTGGCGACGATTAGCGTTTTTGGAATGGTGTATATCGCAGTCTATGTTTAATAGGCGTCTTTGTTTGTGACATCTGTACCACTTAAAGTTGATTTCTCGGATTCCACCAAACTTAGACCTACGGTATAAAGCATACACAGCAGCTATGGTGCTAAGTCACATTTGAATAAACTTATTGGGATTATTAATGAATCATGAAATTATTCTTTGCATTTGACACCCCATTTGGGTTAACGCATTGGTGGTGTTAAACACTGCTGTTAAGTTCTTTTTATAATTTCATATATAAATATTTGGATTTATTTTTAGCTTGGTTATAACATGCCATTCAAATGTTTTGTTCTTATACAATTATAGTGGTTCAAGTAGCACACGTAATTTGCAATGGAGTTCGGCGAAGATTGTGCAGAAATTCAAAACTAAGAATAATATGGAATGGGTTGATAGAAATCTGTGAATGAGTAAATGCATGCTCTGAATAAGATACTTCTGATTTGAGCGATAAACAAATTTTACAATCAACATTGTCCTCTTTGCAGGCTCTCTTTTCTACTGTATGGTAGTTATTGTGTATTAACAATTACATGTTAAAATTGTACGGTGATTGCTTTACGCACATGGATATAGATTTAAGCAAGTCTCAGATAATATAGCTTGATAACAAGGAAACTTTTCTGAACATGTGGTATAGTTACAAGTTGTGATACACTTACAAGAAGTGTACACTATTAACATATAGTTAAGAACGGTAGGTGTTACTATGGCAATGGGAGTGGATATCTTTTCCAATACTACACCCCAAGGATAGTTAAAGAGGAATACACTTGCAGCCATGGAATGTACTGAAAGCCCTGACTAATAACTCAACCATCTTAATCATATTGCTAGAAACTAACCCCGTGGTGAGCCATTATAATCAAAATAACCATACAAACCAACACTAATGGATTCGTCTAAAAGTCTTCTCCACAAAGTGGACTCTTCCTCTAGCCTGAAAGGAGAGTCATCTGCCAGTCTCAAAATGGACTCGTCCTCTAGTCTCGTCTCGCTGAACACCCCTTCACCTACCAAAATGGACTCGCCAAGGAGTTCACCGGGGATGGCAACCCCTCGCAACGTGAAACTGCGAGTGAAGGTCGGGCCGGCAGACCCCATCCATGTGGTAGACAACGCAGGCAACCCAGGTACAATGAAACCTCTCTATTATGACCACCTCATGGGCTGACCCCAAATGCTCCTAATAGAGAGGTAGCCTCTTTATGGAGGTACAAATGTAGATGTTGTTATGAAGGCTTAGGACCACGACTACTCGACCTGTTCTCTAAAAGGCCCACGTAGAGGTAGTCATAATTTGAGGCCCAGTTTCTAGATGGGATAAAACTTGTGCTGAAGGCACAAAATTTATGAATAATAGGCATTGTAAACGAATGTAGCTATCTAAGTTAGTGGCAATAAGTATATTCATAATACAAACATTTTAGTACCCTTAATGCTTGGATATTGGTCAAAGCACTACGGTTCGCTGGGGCAAAAAGAAACGGTTCAGAACAACGTGAATAGTTATATGTTCAATCAATTGTATCATTGGTTACAAGATGTAGACAATTATTATTCAAAACAAGAAAGAAACAACATAGTTTAACAAAAACAGCGACTGAAAAGGAAAGCGGTCACATCCGCAGGATATTCCTGCTCCAAAGACGTTTTAAAAGAAACAAAAATGAATTGGAGAAGCAAAAAGACAGTTCATAACCAGATTCAAAGGACACATTGAAATATCTTAATTTCGCCATCATAGAATATCTCATGATTGTATTAACATCGGTAACAGCAGATTTATGTAAAAGAAGATTAACAATGCCAGAAGACAGGTAATGGAAGTTCTTAAGATTCACTCTAGAGACCCGAGAGGGAGGTAGCATATCTGCTGGTCAAGATTCTCCAGCCTGGCTTCACTGAACCGTTTCAACATAAATGCAGGCAGCCGCATCAAGTTTCGCCCAATATCAAAGTATTAGAGATACTAATACATATACAGGTCTGTTGATAACCACACAAATAAAAACTAATAGAAGTAGCCAATGAAAAACAACTTTCTGTTAGTGAGATACGGCTAGATTACATATCACTGTTGATTTTTAAATACTACATTGTGATGTCAGAGGACAGTGACGTCCTAAACTATGGAATAGACTACTAAACACAATCTAGAACGTTAAAAACGGAGTTCCGGCCTGCCGTTGTTTATGTGTAGTTAGATATCCTATTCTATTTCTATATGAATAAGAATACTGTTTTTATAGAAAATATAGTATACATATTCCCCAACCCACACATACTCCCACCCACCCAGCACTACAACCACCATCACAATGCTGGGGCCCATGTATATGCTAGACAATAAAATAGAAGTGATTTATCAAAAACTTTGTCCTTGTATGATATTGATAACGTTGAACACGCGGAAAAATATTAGAAACACTCATGTGCATTCATTTGAATTGCTAATAGAACTCAGACACACTAAACTTCTTATCAACGAATGCTACAGCCTACAAATTCATTCAAAGTTATTTGTAACGTCAATAAAACAATTTCGAATATTCACTTAATTACTTGGGCATTGCTTTTGCTTGGCTAATCTTACCAAAGTTCATTCGTTATCTAATAACCTTTATTAGATAACTGGTGATTAGTGACGATTAGATCTGATCAGCACATCAGACATGAGAGATAACCTACAATTTGGATAATAAATGAACAATAAAATGATAATTAAAATATTTAGTCCAATACATACGAGGACAGTGGACCAAAAAGGCGACTTCGACGGTAAGGAACTTGGCAGACTGGCCTAGCTGAAAATCAATCAAATGATTACCAGCCCAGTTCTGACCAGGTATTGTCATTCCTACTGGTATTTGTCAAAACACAACTAGAAATTAGTATGGAACTTTTTCCACGCATGTATGCTCCCCAGGGAGTTGACACAGATATAGCTTGACATCGTCTGACACGAATACCAATGACCTGGTGTGGATGTAAAGTCGCTAGAGCACGACAAACTGTCAATTGTGACATACCACATTAACATTTGCATTATTACTGTTGGTATGCTTTTAATTTACTTTTGCTCTGGTAGGGACGACTGGGAACATATTAATTGGGAAGCATATCCCGTGCATACGATGACATTATCTTGTAATACTTGCAATACTTGTATGATGCTTCACCAACAATGTTTTTCTTAAATACAGTCTACTTCCAACATATGCTATTTACCATTAAACATTCACATTTAATGTACGTCTTATATCTAGTTGGGCATTACCTATGATCATTCAGTTTCTTTGCACATTGCGGAAATACTACACCCCTAATTATACACAGGGAGTCAACAAAAATCACTTGCTATTCTCCACCACGAACAGTGTAACTTGAACTTGGTTCGTAAAATCCTATCTTTGGTGTGCCATGGCTGCTAGTTTGCGGCCGTACCTTCAGGCATTGAGCATGAACTAGCGAATAACAAAGCGTTCGTCCAAAACATGATACATATGTCTATGTTTTGTGTACATCTTTGTGCAGATGTGTGAGACACGCCCACGTATTTCGAACTCATAGGAGTTGGCTGTTATGTGGTCATCACAGATATTTGTGATTAGATCTGAGAATTCTAACGGGCTCATCTTTCCGTGAGAAGTCCTGCTCTGAGAGCAGCCATGTGCAGACCTGGGACACTGATGGTATGGACCTCACTCACTCCTTCTCCCAACATGTCTCTAAGCGTCGAGGATGGTTGGCCTAAAGGTCTAACGCGCCTGTCCATGCACATATCACCGGTTTGGGTGTGAGCAGGAGATCATGAATTCGAGTTACAGGGCTCCCCGAAAATTTCTCATATTCAATCAGGCGCTCACTTTATAAGGGAGTTTTTGTTTGAGTTTATGGCAATATGCACTGTATATACGTGATGATAAATAAATAGCAAACAACTAAATTAGTCATCACTTAATCAGCAATTATATACACTTAATAGTTCACTTTGTGGACCAATTTGTGCTGTATAGTTGACATAAAGTATATGCAGCATCGGAAATATATGGATAAAACTTAGCTTTTCTTTTGCACGCATGTTTAGATTCATGTCAGTATCAAATAAGACTTTTAAAGTGACATTTTCACATTTGCTTTTCAAGTTCTACAACTTGCTCTTAGTGCCTGTTTGAATAGCAATCGCCATCACGGACATGCCTATTTGTACAGGGTTTTATTTTGTGTTTGTGCACTTGTCATTAGGTGAACGATTGCGTGATATCTGAACGTATTCAGAGACGTGCAGATCAATTTGTTGATAATATTACGTTACTGCCTAATCTTGTGATACCACATTCTATGATAAGCCATATAGTAGGATCGCTGACGATTCACAATAGAAGACCAATTACTGCTTTATAGAGCCGCATAATAGTTTCTCACAAAGCATTGAACGAGTAGAGATCTAGAGGGAAGACGGTTGTCATTTTGAATCATCATTTTATATGTGAACGCGCCCCACGTGAAAGTTAGGTCACTTACTACTATCTATGAACGCACGCATGGCTCAATAACACTAAGAGAGCGTTCATAATTGACGTCAACCACATTTTGGCACTTTCTTATCCCCCCCTTCGTCAACTTTCGTCAACTTCATGACCACCCACACACCCCTTTTTTCTTTCTCACCACTTTCCACCTTCTTCCACTACTCAACAGCCTTCTGGATGTCATTTTTCTGATGTTGTGGATATGTTACAGTAAATCTGTGAAATCAGGGATTTCGTGAAATTCCTAAAATTGCCAGGGAATTCGTGAAATCACTGTTTCACTTATATATGAACCATTATGAGTCACAAAGTTTGTTTCATATCTGTGGTAACTAAGATGACCAAACTGGCATAAATCATCGATTCAAGCTAGATTCCCTTTGATTTATATGATATCACAATGTTCTCATTCTATTCTTCTACAAATGTTGCCAGTGTTACTGTTCAAGTACAGATTTAGTCCTAAATTGGTAACTTTACTACATAAGTTAAGATACATATTTAAGTTATTTCAATGTACAAAGTCAGTGCCCCGATCAACTTTTGTCAACTTTTGCTGACCCCCCCCCCTCCTCCGTCAACTTTCGTCAACTTTTGCTGACCCCCCCCCCTTCAGGGTTGACGTCAATTGTGAACGCTCCCTAATATCTAAGCACCTATATACAATATGTTGTGAATTAGTAACACACTCTATTTTCTGTTCGAAGCTGCTTTATAGCACTAACCTACTGGTAAATTAAGTAAGCCATTTTAGTTATAATACGGAAAGTTAGCAGCATTAAAGTCTCCTCGACTCTTGGTTGTTTCAAGTTATTATAATCAAAATTAGGGGAGTCTTTTCAAAAGTTGACATTTTGTCAGTTTATCTGTCAAGTGCTTGGCTTGTCAAAATATCAATATGTCAACAAGGTAAAACCCGCTTTTACACTATAGTAAATTCCACATACGTAGCTCTACGTGCACTGGCGAATTCGTCAGGAAATTTTGAACATGTTCAAAATTAGTGAACGAACATTCAGTTTGGTTAAAGTTTGCTTCAAATAGTTATGCTGCGTCTACGGATCGTAGAACACTCGCACATATAAGTAACACCTCGTTTGCCTCAGCAACTTGTCGTACCATGCATTTTTACTACGTTCAATGCCGCATCAATACGCCCAAGTTGACGACGTGACATAATACGTACAGACGGGTTGCACGGGTTCGCTCATGATCGCTCTAGTGTAAAGTGGGTTTAAAGTTTTGAAGTGACGCAAGGGAGAGAAAGCTCTGTTACTAGCAACCTAATTGTCCTTAGATAAGGACGCTCTTATAATACATTTTTAAAAGCCGAAAGTACAGTCCTCTAAATGAGGGGGAGGAGGGGTGGGTGTGGGGTGTGGTGGCGTGGAGACAGGTTACCCTAAAGGAGCCTTCCTTCAAAAGTCATTTTCATAGTTTTTGGCATCTACGCGAGCCTTCATACGAAACCCATAAAATCAGGTGGGTCTGTCACCCCTTTCTGAAAACCTTGATCTGCCCGTGTGCGTGTGTCTGCTACTACATCTGAAACTAGTAATCCACGGGATTTCTGAGGGTGCAGATGGCCTTTAAAGGGTAAAGTAGAAAATGATGTAATATTAAGTGGAATGGGAAATTTGCAAAATTCCATGAAGTGTTTAATGAGAGTAGCACTAAAACATAAGTGTGCAGTGTCAAATTAGCTATACTGTAAGTGTGAAATGGGAACAGGACCCTCTCTCTCTCCAATCTAGACCTCATTTATGCAAGT
>CM032667.1:50829138-50867362 GCA_019095985.1 Streblospio benedicti
ACATTGGCAGAAAGAGGCTACCAATGTGTCAAATCAAAATGATAAACAAATATAAATATATTAGCAGAACTATAATAAGATGAACATGAAAGAATGAAAGATGGCAGGAGCCCTCAGGGTTACATATATACCAACACCTGTCCCGACAGAGTTGTTTCTCAAGTAGAGTGTTTGCAAGGAGAGCAAATGGCCGTACTTGGACTCAAGTACATTTGAATAAAATCAAATGTACTTGTGATTGGATTCTACTAGAGGGTGGAGGAGTGTAGGACTTAATTATGTGGACACCTTGCAATGCATGTCATCTCGTCAATCCTCCGTTCGATAAATATTGTTACTAAAATGTATTGCAAAATTCCTATGGTACACTAGTCAATACTCAACTAACACTAGTAGTGTATTTGATAATGATGATAATGAGAGTGTGGAATATAGGGGACAAGGGTGATGGAAGCAGTAATTGTGCCAATCACTATAAACATATACATTTGATATCCACAGAACCTAGACATATTGACACGATGGTGCTGATAGGACATATTACAAAATAAGTTGAAAAGTGTACTAACAGGTGAATTCAAACATGAATTCTCGCATCATTCGTATTTCACTTGATAAAGCATCTATGATGCACAATTTTGTGTTTGAATAAACCTTCTTGTACATTTTCCAACTGATTTTGTATTATGTTTCATTATAATAGGGTACGAGCAACACCTTTTAGTATGATGACTGCTATGCTTTTAAACCGAGTACAACTTCATATTGATACGAATCGGCACGTTGGACTTCTTTATACTAAAGAGTAATACTGCTATTTTACAGTTCCAGATCCTACATCTTCCACAGAAGTACCGCCTACTTCAGAATCTAACACTTCACCCCTACCTCGTCCACCCCCTGCTCCAGCACCTGCTCCAGCACCTGCACCAGCACCTGCTCCAGTACCTGTTCCAACACCTGCCCCAACACCAGTCCCAACTTCAACGGTGAAAACCATACCGACCACAGCTGAAATGCATACAACTGAAGCAGGAAAAGACACAACTATAACACAAGACAAATATACAACTGTGCCTACAAGTACTGAACATTTTACCAGTACTACAGAATTACTATTCACCACTGAAGTTCCTACAATTACTACTGAAGGCATAACAACAACTGAAGTACCTACCACTACTGAAGCAGTAACAACTGAATTACCTACGACTACTGAAGATATAACAACAACTGAAGTACCTACCACTACCGAAGCAATAACAACAACGGAATTACCTACGACTACTGAATAACAACAACTGAAGTACCCACCACTACTGAAGGAGTAACAACAACTGAAATACCTACCACTACTGAAGCCATAACAACAACTGAAGTACCTACCACTACTGAAGCAATAACAACAACTGAATTACCACTACTGAAGCCATAACAACAACTGAAGTACCCACCACTACTGAAGCAGTAACAACAACTGAAATACCTACCACTACTGAAGCCATAACAACAACTGAAGTACCTACCACTACTGAAGCAGTAACAACAACTGAAATACCTACCACTACTGAAGCCATAACAACAACTGAAGTACCCACCACTACTGAAGCATTAACCACAACTGAAGTCCCCACCACATCTGAAGCAATAACAACTACCACGACTGAAGCAATAACAACTGAATTACCTACCACTACTGAAGCACTAACAACAACTGAATTACCTACCACTACTGAAGCAATAACAACAACTGAATTACCTACCACTACTGAAGCACTAACAACAACTGAATTACCTACCACTACTGAAGCGATAACCACAACTGAATTACCTACTACTACTACTGAAGCAATAACAACAACTGAAGCCATAACCACAACTGAATTACCTACCACTACTGAAGCCATAACAACAACTGAATTACCTACTACTACTGAAGCAATAACAACAACTGAATTACCTACCACTACTGAAGCCATAACAACAACTGAATTACCTACCACTACTGAAGCAATAACAACAACTGAATTACCCACCACTACTGAAGCAATAACAACAACTGAATTACCTACCACTACTGAAGCAATAACAACAACTGAAGCCATAACTACTGAACTACTTAATAACAACAACTGAATTACCTACCACTACTGAAGCAATAATAACAACAACTGAATACTACTACTACAATAACTACTCAAGCAATAACAACAACTGTGGTACCTACCACTACTGAAGAAATAACAACAACTGAATTACTTACCACTACTGAAGCACTAACAACAACTGAATTACCTACTACTACTGAAGCAATAACAACAACTGAAGCCATAACCACAACTGAATTACCTACCACTACTGAAGCAATAACCACAACTGAATTACCTACCACTACTGAAGCAATAACAACAACTGAATTACCTACCACTACTGAAGCAATAACAACAACAGAAGCAATAACAACAACAGAAGCAATAACAACAACAGAAGCAATAACAACAACAGAAGCAATAACAACAACAGAACTACAAACAACGGTGGAAGCCACAACTGGACTCAATTGTGGCTGTATCTGTGCTATGGCCTATTGGACACCGGGGTGCCCATCAGTTGACGGTAATCATATTATGATTCCATTCTTTTTCACCAAGTTCAGTTTAGAAGTAAAGTAGAATTACGTATTTAAAGCAATTCCCTCATCAAGGTGCTTGTGAACATTTTCATATATCTGTTTACTCTCCTACAACTTTTTCTGAGCTGATTCCCCATACCTTTTCCGTGATCCTCACAAACACGGTAACTAAATTTACAATCTACTGATTAATCACAATTACATTTAGATCCTCCACGTGTCACGCTAAATTGCAGGTACATCGTGTGCAACAGTGGGAAACGTCATTCCGGATGTATCCAATTGTGACGTGTACTATGAGTGTGTCGCGGGCAAGGGCAACAAGAACATCTTCGAGATCCGGACTTGCCCGGCGGGGCAGGCCTATGATTGGGTGCTTAAAACGTGCGTGCTCGTGAGCGTCTTGAACTGTGTGGCACCTATATCTACTACAGGTGCGTGTGTTTACACAAGTCAAGTCAAGTCAAGTCAAAATTCATTTATTATGCTGGCAAGCGGTTACAACATGATATTACATACATACAAACTTACTTACAACATACATACATACACATCTACCTACATATGTATATACTTGAATTATTATCAGTTACTAAACCACCCAACCATTATAGGTTTATATGTCAGTTCATACTAACATATTATCTGTAAGAAAAACCTTATATGACATATGACATAGAGGATTGCTTCTCCAAGTCCAAGGGAGTATATCACACGGACATTGAGCTAGGGCTCCAACCCTGTACTGGGTTGTACTAGGCGAATTCCAGTGTGGGAACTATTACTCTAGCAGACTAGACAGGCGCACTTAGACCCCTTGCACATCCAGACTGAACCCCAAACAAACTCTGCCATTCCAACTGAAGGTGTTAATGTCCCTGTGCTCAAGTAATGTACACGTAACAGTGTTCACGGAAATGTATAAAAGAGGGTGACTATGTGATATACCCCCATAGACTTGGAGAAATAATCTCTTTATCCCATATTGATGTGACGTGTAATTTCATTGGTCATAATGCGCAAGGACTGCCTGATAACCTTAAGTGCTTATCAGGCAGTGCACTATACAGATCTACAGGAAGTAAAAGTGTAAAATGCGTCCTATGCCATTTCATGTTGCCTTTTATGATGTTACTTTGATTTGGAACAAAAATATCTACCTCAATGTGCTTATAGTATTAAGTTTCTAGTTCTAAGATTATATTTAGATTTGTGCTGGCAATAAACCCATTTACAATAATATTTAAGTGCAAGTTTTTGGACATCATTAGTTCGAATTCTACAACTCAAAGTATTAGTTTACTGTTGACAGTTTCGGGTGCTGCCATTTTCAAAACATCTCTCTGCGCATGTCAAGGTCACTCAGCTCGACTTCCGATACCGAAAATCGGGCCGTAGACTATAACACGCGCAATATTTGTTACTCTGTAATATCACTGTACAGAATGTTACTTATCATCTTCAATTTGCATCCCATTCTTTCTTATAGGGTCCACAATAACCTGATAATAAGGGACACTCCATTTTGTTAATGTACATTCTTCATGGAGGTACAGTAGAACCTCTCTATTAGGACCACCTTTGGGGCCAGTGTCAGGTGATCTCAATAGAGAGGTGGTCTTTATACAGAGGTTCATTTTGGTAGTTTTATGAAGATTTGGGGCCGTGATAAGTGGTCTTATGATGGACGTGGTCTCAATAGAGAGGTGGTCTTAATTGGAGGTTGTACTGGATGTGGTCTCAATGCATTCCAGTGCCACTGGCATGCAGCTCTGGACCCTGCGTGAACGGGGGCACGTGCATCGACGCGTCAGACGGCACGTACCTGTGCGTGTGCACGGTCACCTGTGCGTGTGGACAGGGCCACTATGGAACCAACTGCGAGTACGGTGAGTGAGGCGTTGCCAGGTCTCAGATGTAGTTGACAACTTATTGCTTGTGTGCTTCTGTGGCTGAGTGGTTAGGGAGTTGGACCAGTAGGTCGTGGGTTCGATTTCCGGTCGGGTCTGGTGGTGGGTGTTGAGCAAACTCGCCCCTAAAAGAGTTGCACACTGGTCCGTGGCACCTACACGTTAATTAGGTACAGGTCATTGGGTTGAAAGAGTGAGTGAGTGATTGTGTGAGTGATTAGCATTGTGCGCTGAATGTGATGCCGATGTAAGCATAAGAGCAATGATTAATTGATGATCAATAAGTGGGCCAATATCCTGGTATATATTGTAAACTCATGAGAGTAAGACTTGGATCAGGACTATAAACTACTACATTTACATTTATATTGCTACCGATGACTTATGCATGGTGTATGAAATTTGGGATTTGTCACGTTTTGTGTATTTGTACCCTTACTTTGTTTTGAAATATCAACATATGTCATTGACGTAAAAGAATGCAAGTGCTGACTGCACTTCGATCAGAGTTATGTATTCAAAGGTTATGAGTGTGACTCTTATATTGGTCAGTCGAAAGTAGTAGCTCACGGTCTAGTTTCTGCTGAAAACGGTCACTGTACTGCTTGCAATTTATCTCTGGGTAGACACCATTTTCGGCCAGCACGTGACAGTTTGCATGATAAATATCGATCACGATGTACAAATTCAAGAAGTTTGCATGATAGTCACCAGATCCTTACCTCACCTGGACAGCCAGGAACCAGCCAGTGGTGATAAGGCACAGTGCAGCTCGTTCACAGCCATGAATGTTGTTATAATTAGGTATATGGTGTGTATACTAACATGACATTTCAATGACACCCTCCGAGCAAGGACTTGTTGCATAAAACTGACTAAGTGATGTCCCCCTTCTGAACGGAAGTGGCCTCGATTTGGAATTTGGTTCAATGGCAGATTCGGAAAGAGTGCAGGTGAAATGCATTCTGCGTTTTCTTTCCCCATGCCTTATAAATGACACTTTAGATCCCATTTCGGCATATATGGGATGTTTATGTAAAATGTTTTAATCTCTTCCCCATTTGCACCTACCCCCTTATCATAATGCGTAGTATATAGATCTATTGAACGTATTCAAGAAAAGCAAAGTAGTAACCAAATATATACATGCCATTTCTGTTATTCTAAATGAGCATGTCAATGCTTTAAACTTACTATTAAATCAACGTTTTGACCACAATTTTAGACTATCTTGAATGGATTGCAGATACTTTGCTATGTATACATACCCCAATCCATATTTATTCTAATTTCATTGTTATCTCTTTTACTATCATTATTTGTTAAATATGTTTGTGTATTTGAGGAGAGGAGGGAAACACGTGTAGATCGACTTGATATCACATTATATCTTGCATGCGCAATGTTAACCTCTATACAGTGTATTACATGTCCGCTGCCCTATAGAATTTATTTGTTTGAGTCTCAGACTGGGGATGTTGTAATGTTCAACATGAAAGTGTAATGTATGCGCGGTAACATGCAAAGGAGAATGATTGACAGGTACAAACTACGCCTACTGCATACGATTAGATCATCTGTAATCCATTTGAAATAACATCAAAATCATACTGCACTTTTATCAGCAAAATACTTGTCATGTTATAGGTCTGTATCATGTCACATAATGGTCCATGCCTTGATGGATTAGTGTACAACTGCCCGTGTTAACTATTGGCGTTTTTAGGTTCTTCTAACAATTTAAATCATGGGACAATATTTAAAGTTTCAAATACATCCCAGGGAACAGTATATCTTCACTGCCGCGTTTTATCTTTTTGTAAATAAGCCTTATTGGCTTTTATCGGCGCTCCATCACTGCATCGCTAGCGATATCTTCATAAAAATGCATCCGTCAAGACAGATTGGTACAAGGGGTGTACATGAAATAAATGATATATGTGGCGTCTCTAAAGAAATTTTCATATATGTCGTAACCTGACATAATGTGTAGTAAAACTATTAATATAATTGGTGTAGAAATGAGTATGGAATACGTCACAGTATTTGTTAGTGAGTTCATACATTTTGTTTGACCATGCAGACGTTCCTAACGAATACTTCCGTGGAGAATTGAATCATGTCAATGTGGCTAATGATGAGGAAAGTTGAATATTCTAAGCCCTTTCTGTGCTTCGTACACATATGCATCCATTTAGATTGATATAATTAAATTGAATAGCGCTCTATTGTAATCAAATCAACATACATGTGATACTATGAATAAAATGCAGACGCCAAGATATATTGTTACTAGGGGTGTACATGAACCCATAAATATCTGTGGCGTCTCTAGGAAACTTTCATATATGTCATGTCCATTTACATTATGGTCAGTCGTGTTCATAAACGAGAAAAGCCTTTTCATCATGACATCTAATGTTACTAGCTGCATGATTAGATTTTAAGCAGAATAAAACAGTTCAGTTCGGCTGACGGAACTGGATTATCATGTTTAAAAACTTAATTAAGTAACTAGATATCTCATCAAGAATAAATAAAATTACATCAGAGAGTACCCTGGTATATCTAATTCTTCAGTTCACGGAAACGTGGTCTCTGCTCAAGGAGACGGAGGGTATTGCAGGGGTCGGTTTGGGGATGGAGCTCACCTTTGACACTACTATCTACCCTCGAATTCATGACAAAGACAATACAAATCTTCTTGAAATAAATTGGATTTTACTGTTGATCTTGCTATAACACTCGTGTTGGAAAGAAATACACTGAGGTTTGTTAAGTGAAAAGAACTGACTCATAATATTCTGCATACTGCATGTGCTTCCTTGGCCGAGTGGATAGGGAGTTGGACTTGTGACCAGAAGGTCGTGGGTTCGATTTCCGGTCGGGTCTGATGGTGGGTGTTGAGCAAACCTGCCTCTAACAGGTTGCACATTGCTCCGTGGTACCTGTACGTTAAATATGTACAGGTCAGGCGGTTGAACGCTAATGTGAGTGATTAGCTCATCTGCGCTACGGTAGCCCAGGGATTTGAGAAGGATATAGTCTTACAAGGATGCCAATGGCCTGGTATAAATATGCCAGTCGCTAGAGCACGATAACTATGAATTCCGACAATAGATAACCACACTTACATTTATTTACATTTAACATGTCTGCATACTGTATTACATCCATGCATACTGTATACATATATCCACATACTGTATAGTACTGTATAACATCCCTGCATTACTGTGAACGTTCCATAACGAGTTTCACGAATAGTGATTAATAAAGCGTGATTTAAAGCTTACTTCACTTACTTGCTTGCTTACTTGCCTGTGTGCAAGACATTGGGGAGGGGCACCGCCCTTACTCACTTGCGTGTTTCAGCCGTGTACGGCGACGGTAGCGCCATCTGTGTGGGCCGGGCGGACGGCTCGTACCCGCACCCCGACGACTGCACCAAATACGTCCAGGTCAGGATCAGATGCTCTTTAAGTTGAAATTGCAGTGCCCCTTTGAAAGGAGGCTTCAATTTATCATGCCCCAGGGGCCGGGGGGTATGGAAAAAAACCCACTGGAATTTGGCTAAAAACTTAACTTGATTTTTTTTAGGTGGGGTTAGGTATTTAAAATAAGTGGGTGCACTTATATGGGGACGGGGTAGGGGTGGGGGGTGGGGGGATGAAAATCATACCATAAAGGTTTCATTTTCATTCCCCCACTGCAACATAATAAATGTATTTTCAGCATGCAGTATAAATCAAACTTCTAGTATATGTTCATCTTGCCACAGCAATGAATCATTTATCAACTTTTATAGATAGATGTCTATGGCTACTTTTTCAGGGGGCTCTGAGATGCTATATGTTCAAAACCTTTTAAATTATGTGTTATTTGCGTTATCTTAGTCACTGTATTTTTTATCAATGTCTTCTCTTCTAATTGACAATTATAAAAATGTGAAAGCCCATAATATGAAGAATGCACCGTTAAGAGGAAATAGGCCTCGGTTCTGAAGAGAAATTCCAAAGGGGCTATTTTCTTCAAAAACTATAAAATCAACAATGAAAAAACTATTCCTGGAAACTGTCATAACGCTTCCAACGAACTCCATTTAGCAGAAAATGCACAATTTCCTTTGTGCAAATCCAATGCAAAGCTCCAATCAGACAATCACTATTAATGAAGCTGAATCCGTCGTGGAATTATAGCTATTGCAGACTGCATGACACATTGAATATAATAGTTGGATATGTGATAAATGGAGACAGTTTCATCTTTTTGACAATACATTTCTTACATACCACCCGGTACCGCAGGTTAGAAAATTGCCCGATGAGCAATCGTGAATGGCTGACTCAGGCTTTAAGTAAGCTTAATTTATGCAAGCAAAGTGAAAATGATTTATTATCTCTGACACTTTGGGATGCCCATTTTTTGTAGGTGCTAATTTGCGTATTTCATGCCACCGCTAGTAGATCGGTTTTACTTTGAATATCTCGTTGAAAAATTACATTCTTACTTTCGTTTCACTGTTTAGCCTGAAGTGTCCCCAAAATATCATTCTGCAAGTTCAAAACAAGTCTGTGAAATAAAAGAGACAACGTCCAATTTGACAATTGTTATGAAACTACGACGGATTTGGGGTTGTCTGTATAACTTATATACAAATAATTATATTTCAAAATTAACACCTTATTTCACGTAGAAGCACTCGATTTCACTCAGAGCCAAGAAAAAGCTTTTGATACAGGGGCATTAGATATATATTGGAATTATATACGATTGATTTAAAGGGTACATAAATAGTACTCGCTGAGCCATTTGAATATATACATTTTTTAACTATGTGCAGTGTTCCATTTCTTCATAATTCATCATTTCTCTGAACTGGTTTCATGAAATGTACCCATAAATCATGTTTGTAAACATTGACTTTTGACCAGCCTTAATAAATAGTTATGCCAGAGGAATAGTTATGCCAGCTAATTTTGGCTTCCGGCGCAAGGGTGATAGAGGCTGCAATTTCATTCAGGGCTCTTTTTCCCAGGGGAGATATGGAAGTGAAAATCAATATGGCAGTCCATTTTCCTATGGGTATTGATAATTTTTTATCAAAACGGATACTAATGATTGTAAAATCATACATTATTAGGAGCAACATGTCAAGTGTATCAAAAAACAAAATTATAAATTCAATCTAGGTAGGGAGGCATTTGCTGTGCATGTCCTGGTATTAACAAGCAGTGTGTTTGTTTGTTGCAGTGCACTGGGGGCGTAAGTGTGATCGGGGACTGCCTTGTCGACCTCACCGGCTGCAATTTGAACAAACCGTGCTACTACGAGCCGTCACAGGGCACGTGCGTGCGTGTGGACACCCCACCAGCATGCTTATGACAGCCCCCACCTTTCAGATAATCTGAGGTCCGAAAATTGGGAGGGGAGGGGGGGGGGTTCTATGAGAAAGCCAAACATTTTAAAACTCAGTTCAGAAGAATTTATTTCTGCTTTGTTCTACAACCATTTTTCTTCAAACCTCATGATCGGCAAACATTGCTGTTTCAAAGGTAAATGTTCCTGACAGAGATTTTTTCTTCAAAAATAAAGCAAGGTCCCATTGAATGTTGGATGCCCTACAAATGATGCGTCAAGCATTATACAAAGTGTTGACCTATTTACTACTCCATTTAAATGTGTATGTCTCCAGAACTGTACATTCACGAATAATATTGTACGATAATTTAGACTGGAAAAAATCTAGATCATTATGTATATACCTATCCAGTTGTGATTAAAAATGTCTGTTGATATTCCAATATTTGATTTTGATGTTTTATGAAGTAGATTTTCTCTACATGTTTTCATATGACGAAGACTTAGTATGTGACTTGTGCACCTTTCTACATGCACCTATGAAATAGGTGTTGTAGAATTAAAAATGAATGCCAACTTGTTAATCACAAAAGTGAGTGTGCTTAGTGTAGGTTGTTGAATATCTAATGACCATGACGCTATGTATTTAATATGTGTGTTGTATAGTAGCCTGTAGACAAGCTGCGAGAGTGTCATAAAACTATTGCATTTATATTTATATTTTATTTATTCTGTTTATGCTAGAGAGAAGACTTGAGAAAAAGATCATTGTAAAGAACATTTAGAAACACTGTACTTTGGGTAGCGAATAATGAATAATAAGAAGTATAACAAACGTGTGTTACAATTATGAGTTATTTAAAACTCTCTCTCTCTCTCTCTCTCACACACACACACACACACACACACACACACACACACACACACACACACACACACACACACACACACACACACACACACACACACACACACACACACACACACACACACACACACAACACACAAAGAACCCCCACCCACACAAGAGAAAAAAATCACATATGAAAAAGTAAAATAGAATCTTGTGTGGTCTTTAATTTGTGCAATTGTTTGTAATGTGTTATGTCATGTGTAGCACCCATTACCCTTCCAATATGATTATGATTACGTTTTATTACCAAAATTTATTTTGACCCTCATTCTTATCACATATATAAAAAAGGATTTCTCATTCATTTCTCAGTCGCAAAAGACTTGCTTTTTGTGTTGAGACAAATACCAGATAGCGACCATTGTTTGGTTTACTTCTCAGAATATCGGTTTACGTGACATGTAGTGGACGTTTACAACTTTACTATTGTCTTAACAGCGCATGTTTGAAAGCACAACACAATATCCAATGCATACATGTAGCTCCAGACAAGTTAGATTATACTAAGAAGACACGTTTAGTGGCATGTATGACAGGCTACAATCTCAAACGATGGCAATCATGTTGTTATGTTATTAGACTGTGCCAACATCACAACGGACACGCTCTTGAAGAGTCAAGTTGTTTGACAGTTGTTTATATATGTATATTTTTCTAAATAGGACGGTGGTGGGGTGTTTTTTGGACTATATGACCATGTTGTAGGAAGCTATGTGCCAGACAGAGAGAAAAACAGAGGAGAAAAAAACACGAAAACAGTGTCTTTACAGGAATGAATGACTTGTTGACTGTCAACATCGCTTGCATACAGATGGTGCTACTGACCTATTTGGGTTGTCAATCAATCCAGACTACTTCCGGGAAGCTCAAACTACTGTACTATTCATGCACTGACTGACCTGCACTACTTGTACTTATAATAGAACCTACAATTATGACGACCACTAATGAATAGGGTATTAATGAAACAGTTTTCCAGTTCTACCTTTCCAATGACACCATTTGAACGCAGTCTTCTGGGTATGTTTAATAGCAAGGTTCCCATGTACAATCATATACGTAAACGGTGTCTACCTATTTGGGCTGTCAATCTCAGACATCCTCGACATCCTACCGATGTATGTGTTATTAGGCAAAGTCAGATCACAACGACTGGTCGGAGGATACGGAATTGGAACGTTGTGATCTTCGTCCAGCCATGGTGGTTGTATTTTAATCGTCAGTACAGTAAGACATACATACTATCCAAAGTCTGCTTGGGTTCGACAAGTTCTTGACTGCTGCTGTGTGACAAAAATATAATGATAAATTGTTAGACTAACAACAGCAACGGCATGAATTGAGAATAATTAGGTATACAGTACAGCTCCAATTATCCGGCTTCCGAATATCCGAAAATCTGGATTATCTGTACCTCGTTTCCCATTTAGTTCTTGTAAAGTGAGAACTTGTCTCTTATTTTTCCACTTAAACTTAACGGACACCTTTTCACTTACCACGGAGCCTCTATCTATCACTATGTCTCTATCTCTGTACTAGATGGGTGAAAATGGTATATTTAATGATAAATACGAATGTACGTCACTGGCGATTCTCTTGATGTAGACAGTTGCACTCTTTCAGTCATCATGTAATCATATTGATGAATGCCAATCAATTTTGTCCGCTGATTATAACACCATAGAGACAACCTTAATTGGAAACAGGCATATTGCATAAGATGGGTCTTAACAGTTCTCAAGGACACTACATCTATTGTGTAGCTGGCGCGAAAATTAACATCATCTGAAAACCAGATTTGATTCTAGGGTCAATGTTCTAGAGGCATATAAATGATGAAATACGGCATTACTTTATAGTTGTGCTTGTTTTGCATAGTTCATGGTTTCAAGTATTGTTTTGTGCATGTCATGTAATACATGCAATGAAGCAGTGGTAGAAGCCATAACTCATATACATGTATTTCAAACCTGACCGCATTACAACTGCTCATATCACGGCTTGTGTCACAAAGTTCTGTGTTTGTGAGAAAGAATTGTTCTATCAATGTTTAGTGTCTCCTTTGCCTACCAGCAAAGTGGCAATGAGCACTGTTTTCAACTTGGCTGATGCGTGAAATTTGCCAACACACCTTGAAGTTAATCTGACCACACCCAGTACGCACATGTGTCTCCCAGAGACCTCACTAAAACAGTGGTCCTTGATTAAGGGGGTAATAAACATATGAAACAGTCTCACATGACGTCAAATCAGCACCCGAGATAGCTCAGTGCAACGCTAGACGTGCGAGTTAGAGCAAGAAAGTGAACACCCAATGATGTGATCGGAGCCACGCATTCCCCTGGTGGGTAATTCAGGTCACATGTCATACTATCTTGTGTTATCCAACGTGTCTAGCGTTACGGGTCTCAGTAGCAGCCAGTTATGTTCTAGTGTAACCACAGTGAGGTGACCAGAAGTGCAACTACACTCCTTGACCTAGGCTACCGGCAGGTTTGTTTTTGCTGTTGTTGTTTTTTTAACAATGAACGGGTTAAGGTCTCTAGCCCGGGCGGTCTTAGGTAATACAGTACATAACACGTGAGTTGCATGACGGTGTCTAAATTCAAAATAGATGGGGAAGTATACTTATTTTGAGATGTGAGAATGGCCCTTGATTGTCATGAGGAATGAGAATTAAATGGGGGTCAATTTCATTTGTGAATTGAGAGAAATTGTAAAATTTCAATCTGAAAATTGTGATATATCGTTTCACAAACATTTTATTTAAACATATGAGCGAACTTAGAACCATTTTTAATTCAATAAATGTCAGAATAAATGTCAATTTTGTTTTAAAAATAAAACAAGCAAGCTCCCACCGCCCACCTCTTAATGGTGCCGATGCCTGTAAAGTGGGGAATGATTTAACTTTAAGTGCGAAGTGGGAAATGAGCAAAAAATTAAGTGTTAAGCAAGAACCCCCCCCCACACACACACCCATACACACCCATTCCCTCATCTAGACCCTCTGCTATCAGACGGCTCACCTGTTGCCCTTATTTGGTGGTTGCTCTGTAAACAGGAGTGGCGAGATGCCTCGTGTCAAGTCGTCTGCTCAAGAAAGTGCCGCACCATATAAAACCTCGGAATCGCGGAGGCGATGCGCAGTTCAGGTCTTGGCTGTTTCCGGTTGACTATTTCTGACATTAATTCACTTGAAATGTGAAATATTTTAGTTATTTAACACTGGATTCTGCTTGATGTTGACTACTTAAAATATCTTAAAAGAGGACGTAACGAATTGCCTCGATAAATTTCATTGCTAATGTTCAGTTTAATCTAAGCATTTTACTTTGAAATTGTTGTTCCCCGCAGTTTGACATTTTGCTGTCAAATGTTGAAATTTGTATGCTTTTCTTTGAAAGTAAAATGATACTGTATAAACATTTTTAGCTGCAAATGCAAATGGAACGCTCATATCAAAAATGAGTTACCGCAAAAGTGATGTTTTAGAAGGCTTCATCATCTGACACCCAGATAGCAACCATCTAAGTATAATATTACCAGCCTACTACAAACCAACTCTATTCAAAAACCATAACTACTGTAAAAACGACAATGTCTACAACCGAAAACTTCCCTGACGAAGCGATCACCTCGATTCCTTCAGAAGCTGACGACAACAACAGCAGCGCCACCTACAATAACATAAGCACGTGGACATCATTGCTGGAAAGCGTGCTCATGACAACCACGGAGGGTGTGCGGTCTGGCGTGACGGAGTGGGTTTCGAGTGAGGCTTTGCAGTCTACCGTGTCGGCGGCGCGGCGGCGGCGGCGGCGACGGTGGGTGGCAACGCATCATTGAGCACGGTGTCGGCTGAGATGGCTGACAATGTTACCGGGATGGTGGAGATTTGGACAGACGAGACCACGATACGGTCACCAGTAAGTAACAGTTCATTATTTTTGTTTAATTTCGTTATGGCTTTTAGAAATAACTACAATGCATCACATACAATCAAATTACATGCACAAATGCTGAAGAATATGAGACGCATTGCTATGAAGATTAGACATTCAGATTGATGAAACAAACAATGCGATTTTAGTAAATTAAAGTTGTAACGTTTATGTATGGATCAGCAGCCTATTTGTGTTCTTTTTCGATGTATTTTCTTTATAGTTTGCATGTGGCAATAAAACAAGTTTAAAGAAACACTTAACAGCCCAACATTGAAAATGCTGTGTTTACCTATTTTGATACATGTATTCAGTGGTAATGCACTGCATTAAGGTGTATTCTGTTTGAATACAATGCATGTTGTTTTGCCAACTTTACCTGTCGAAACAAAATATTCAGTGTGATTTTTTTAAAAAAAGCTAATCAAGAATGTGTTTAAACTTGACTACATTGATGATGATTTTTATTTCAATATTTTTACAAGTCATAATTGCATAACCCTGCGTAAACTCACATTGTCTATTAATTAAAAAATCGTTCGTATTAAAAAAGTTTGCATGAAATGTTATTATTTGTCATGGCATTTCTATTTGTGATATTATGTCCCAATGCAATTATTAAATATGGTATAATGCCTGTCATTTTATGGTATTTTGTAAACAACATTTTATTCATTAATCTGCCATGGGTCAATGACATTGCGCAATGGAAATATGACATACGCTGTGGATGAAAAATATAATAAATACTATTTTTGCATAAAATTGATAGAAATGAGGAATACATTCTTACTTATACTTTGTAAAGCTATTAGTATAGGCAAAGAGGGTAAATGAATAGAATATGTAGACTGTATAGTATTGTGCAGGGGTGTCAGGTTTCCAAAATGTGTCTTAGTATCAATATTTCTTGTACTTGCCCACCCGCCTCGGTGTTAAATAGAGTAGATTTGTTGATACAGATTGTACGTATACACCTGGAATACATCTCAATTACTGCTGTAGTTGGTGATACGTGTGTCTTGCAGAAGCCATTCACAAATTAAAAAAAATTGTTGATGGGAGGGGGAGGTTAGGGAGGAGGAGAGGGAGGAGGAAATAAACAACAATGAGAATACGAAGAAGTACATGTGAAATTCAGCGCATGTGTGTGATAAACAAGACAACGGAGAACGAAAAGAAAAGCAAAAAGAAGACTAACAAGAACAAGAAGAGAAAGGTGATTAACAGGAACTAGAAGAACAAGAAGAAGAGTAACAAGAAGAGCAGTAAGAACAAGGACGAGAACAATAAGAAAAATGCCAATATCAGAAGTTCAAGTTCAAGTTCAAGTTCAAGATTATTTTTATCATTGAAATTTAGCTTCAACATTTTGGTCAATGAAACATCAGTAAGTATGTGCCGCATGCTAGGCTGAACGTTATTATGATCAAACAAATTGTCTTCAAAGCCGACAACATCGCATGGAGAGAGATAAAGAGCTTCATCATGTACATCAGCAGTGCGTACCTTGGGAATATATATGCACTCACACTAGCGTGAGTAAATGTAGCTTTGCATTATTGGGGATGGCTACATAGACAGAGAATTAGTAGCTGTGTGATGTTAACAGCAGAGTTAAAGGTTTGTTTGATTCACGTTCATGTACACGTTTATATGTGAGTATGTCGTCTTATTGAGGCAAACTTTTTTGTTAGAGCCTAAAATGCCAAGTCAAGATAAATGCAGTTGAGCTGCAAAAAAGAATTTCAACATTGCTTAACAGTTAAGAGCAAATATAGAAATCTTTTCCATTGTCCAAAACACTGTATAGTTTTATGTGCTCCAAGACGAATAACGAACAGTTGTCATAATTGTTAGCTTAAACCATGCAACACAAAGAGGTAATGCTACACTATGAACCAGGCATGAAAGGGGGCGGGAGGATTTTCAGAAATTTCTGTGAAAAGCACTGACGCACAATTGCACTTAGATATCTTCCATATGACGCAACTACAACAACAAAAAAGAAAAGAAAAACAAAAACAAAAACAAAAACAAAAACAAAAACAAACAAACAAATAAACCCGCAAACACACAAAACCAGGAACACTATGGTTTATATGAAAATCTTGACACGAAGAAAGGTCTGCCCACCTGAAATATCGGTAACAAAGGTTCACACACCCACCCTGCCTGACCCATTTAAACTGGCAAAATGCAAAAAATGACATGATTACAAATTTGTTAAATGAAAAAAGGTTGCTCCTTGAAATAGTAGTCGATGAATTGATATCCATTTTACGTGATGTGATCTCACTAATGGAATAGGCGTGATAAGAGAAACTGTACAACGCTTTAAAAATCTGATGATGTTTGGATGCTCCAGTGTTCCGAATACATTGTACAGAAAAATAACGCAATGATATTTCAGTATGAAAAATTTAGACATGCAAGGTCGCCATATAAGCGACCTCATGGAGGACGATATTCGGGGGTCTCAATGTACAGTAGAATCTCCAATTAAGACCACTTCTCCAATAAGATCACCTCTCTAATAGGACCACTTTTCATGGTCCAAAACCTTCATAGAGCTACCATATAAAGACCACCTCTCTATTAAGACCACTTGACACCCGTCCCAAAGGTGGTCCTAATATAGAGGTTCTACTGTTTATCCGAATATGGAAACATGCGTGCAATGTCATTGTCTTTTCCATCAACACTGCTCGAAAGCCATATGTTTGTGCTTTTAGGCCAAGTATTATAGTTTAGCAGACTAAGGTGAAGGTTCTGCCTCTAACAGGGTAGGAGGGGTAAGGAACATGCAGAGCTAATGCGTCAATTGTACTCCATAGTTATGCCGGAATGTGTGATATGTGTTAGATATAAATAATGAGGTATGAGTTGCTCTATGAATCCAAAGAACCAGTTGCACCGCTTAGGCTTTAGTGTCTCATAATGAAACAAAGCCGTCTTGTGGTGACGCTAAGTATTGTGACAGTCATGGATAATCATTTCTCCAAGTCTGTAGGCATATAGGTCTATCCAACCGCCAAAACTAGGACTCGAACCCTGGCCAACTATCATTGTAGTGCCAGGGCAGCTCAGTCTTCCTACAAGCACCCACGCGTAGAGCACCACCAATTCCAACTGATGGTGTTAATGCTTCTATCCTATAGTGTAATAGTAATAAATGCAGCAGAGTTTAAGTAAGTGTACCATGCACATGCTGCCTATAGATGTTAAAGAAGTTGAATAAAGATATGATGAAGTGTGGTTGTTGTAGGTTGACATACCGTACGGCAGCGATGCGGAGCTCGTCTTTCTGCTCATCTACATGATCGCAATCACCCTCGCCGTCGTGCTCGGTAACAGATTGGGCTCACAGTACCAAGCTGTTGTGTAAATGTCATGTTTCGATACTGTCGACAGTTGTGCTGCATATAATTGCATTCTTCTTTCGTCACCTTTTACCTCAAGCAAGTTATCTCCAAAGTTAAACGTTGTTCTCTTCTGGGGGATGTCTTTGCCCGTTGGCTGGTGTATCTCGGTATCTCCGTTGTCATGTGCATTGCTTTGACTATTGCTATCTATGTTGTAGTGGCTGCTATGGTTCTATATTAAAATGGCTCATCAGATTCTATCATGAAATTGAAGCCCTGTGTAGTGCAGCCTGACATTTTTGAGATGATAGATTATTACGCTTAGCATTGAGGTGGATATCGGTCAACACATATTATCCACTGGACTACTTACGGAACTTGATCAGACCCAAAGTCAGATGTGTTTTTGTACTGGAAAACCATGTATGCTGTAAAAAAGGAAACGAAAACATATCTAAAGTGAGAAGAACAAAAATATCAAGGTTAATCACTGTTACAGTATTTTATAAGTCCAAGTTTATTTTTTACATTTTTACATTTCAAATTCTACTAACCAGGACTTTTCGGTGCGGTTGTTGATTAAACCGTGAAGATTTGCTCACAGTGAAATGATTGGGCATTTATTTTAATACAATTATATAAAGGATTTATTCAGACAATTATGTATACTGGTCACATTGAAAACAAATATTGCAAAATCAATATTCCTAATCTGGATAACATTATTTTAAGTTATGAATGTGAAAATGTAAATGATAAAAATACTCAAAATGAAGAACATGATACTATTGTACATTATTCTGGAAACACAAGTATTTGGATGCCAAGGAAAGGAACAATGAACTTTACGAATAGGTTTAGCAATAGGTGTAATAGTTGTACCTATTAGTCACAATTTACAGCACGTAATATCCTTTATTTTCTGGTGATAATTGTTCGTCTTGCGATATTCAATGGAAATTGTGAATATGTATGTATGATGATGGCACCCAATTAAGGAGACTCAAATAACAACTCACTTACCATAATTTTATGTAATTTGTCATTAGAGAAACGTGCTGTGCTGACGTCACCCTCTACTCGTTTTATATCCTCAAACGATCATCACATGACACACAGCATTAACTTTATTGCAGGGAAGTATTCACAGGATGGTAAACAAACAGTTTATAAGATCCGACAGCCATGAATGGGCATTCATTTTTTTTAACTTTGTCGTAGAATAAGGTGGGGGTGGGGGTGGTATAAGAAAATAAGTTGTGGGGGAAATGCTGAAAAATCGGGACGTGGAGGGAAAGGGAAAGAAACTATTAATGCATAATAGGGTAGATGGTAAGTTAATACTATAGAAATTAGCTGCCTATAATTAAGTCGAGCAACTTAGAAAGAGCATGACGTATTCCTGACCCTGGCCAATCTACATAGAATCCTACTTGACATGTCAGGTAATAGTTGTCAGATCCTTGCTGAAATTATTTATTCATCGATGTTGTTGGCCTGACGCGTGAGACGATAGCTTGGTCTATTTTGGCCTTGATGTCCTTATTATATTCCTCTATGCCTGTGTATGTGTATGATTGCAGGATACTCTGCTATTTATATGTGTTATGCATGTGTATATTGCATTCCATATTCTAATTTGATTTGAAATGGAATGTCATGTACTACGATAAAATTATCACTCATTGTCTGCATATTCTTTACTTTACTAGACAACTTTCAAAGATGCATGGAAACACAAGAAACGTTTTTTTTTCTTATTTCTAATAAGTTTAGACTTTGGTGAACCAATTCAACAGTATGGATATCAATAAGTAAAAAGTGTATCCTCCATTTTCTAATGATCCAGAAGATACATCCATGAACAATGATACAAAACCCAAACTGTTTGGCAATACCTTAAAATAGTGATTTATTTGGTAATTTATTTTATAATCTATTTGTTGTACTTTTACGTAGGCCAACACAATAGAACTTCAAACAAAATTATAATTAAGATGACTATAAAAAGAACAACTAAGTAAACAGAAATAACACTACATGATATATACATTCTGTGTATACGAAATACACAAACTTGGTTAAGAATGATCCACAAAAGTGTTCTCTTTTTTGGTGACTTCACCGCCCCCCCCCCTCTCCTGCCCCCCCTTCCCCCCACCACCACCCTATCCCCCCAAAATATTAGATGTGTGAGATAATCGAAGAATACCTATACTGTGATTTCTGACAAAACATGTTTTAAAATTCTATTGTGAATTCTGCTGTGTACCTTTTTAATGTCACGTTTGAATAATATATATAGTGAAATTCTAATAAAAAAAAGTTTGAGCACGCACAAAAAAGTTGAATATCAGACCGTAACCCCAAAATTCACGACATCCCTTACACATAATTATAACGTAATGTTATGCCCAATCAACCCTGTGCTCTTGCATGTTAGTAATTAATCCACTTAGAGAGTCTCGGTCATGTGATAAAATCACGCATCCGGTCAGGTTATTCAATCCACTGTGGGTGCATTGTTTATGCAAGTGAGCGCTCATTTTATGCATAAAGTCTTTATGACTTAGTCACTGATTGCATTGTGCTTAGTGCCTTTTAGGGATGTGCGCCCAATTTAAATATGGTGATATCGATGGTACATTTGGCTCGTCACAAGTGTTTGCGTGTTGGCTAAAACAGAGTGTTATCTGGTTATGCAATGGTCACGTGGAGAAAGTGTGTAATGAGCCGATAGCACAAATGTATGTGTTTCATGGGGAATGTCGAGATGTTTGTAGCTTTTGTAAGAAATGGTTTTACGTGGAGACATTAAGGAAGAGTTTAAAAAATACCTTTACCATGGGGCTCATGGGTCTCATGAGTCCACATTATAACCTCTGCATTATGAAGACACTGGGGACTGGACTCAATGGGTCTCAATAGACATGTTGGTATCGTATTATTCCATTGCTTACTGTCAAAATATGAGCATTTGTTATATGAACAACAGGTTCTATTTGCATCATTTATGCATCAATGTGGTGTCTCCCTATAGACTGCAAATAACTGAATTTTCTAGCACAATTTGAACTACATTGAGTGTAGACAGCTAATTTATTTTGTTGCAACTGCAGTAAAATCACTTTCCATGAAGTTTCATTTTTTCTAAGATTTCAGACCATCTCTTCGTGTCATATACCTACACAAAAATAACATAAAAAATAGTTAATGTAAATTAAGTCAATTTACCACAATCCACAAAGATAATGTACTGATTACAATGATAATACAAAAACGTGTATCTTATCAACCATGATTTCCTGAATTACTCTTCTACACATTACACCGCCTAAAAGTAGTCCTATCCATTGCCGAAATCATACTTTTAAATCATGAACCTAATATACATGTTCACATATCACTCACCTTTAAGCAATGCATGCCTAACTATGACGTCATCAGTTGCTGGTTGGTTGCCTAGGTAACGGGGCTTTCCTGGCCGTCGTCACGGTAACGGAGCAGCTGCACACCAAGCACTACTTCCTGCTGTGCATGAACGCCATCAACGACATGTTCCTCAACGCCACCTACATGCCCACGGGCATCGTGATCGCCCTCAAAGGTGCGTAAAATCTACCACAGTACTGACGTAACTAAATCTAGCCAATGAAAAAACAGCCTCCTATTTCATAGACAGAGTTTGATTAGGTATGAGCACTTGGTGGACAGGTTAATTAACATTGCGATGACATATAGGATTATCTCAGTTTATTTTAATTTTTTTGCAGTGATACGTATGTAGTCTGCTACTTCAAAATCGCGGCTTCCATTGTGTTTCCCAAGTTAGATAGCATATCATCATTTCTATATGGTCAAGAAAAAATGTTTGTATAGAAAATAAGGTGTATGTATGAGTCACGATCCTGAGGCCCACGGTACACATATACTTTACAATATAAATATGTAAGGTCTTTCCTACGCGTATCCCCGATTTTGTCTAGAGTTACTGCAGTCAAACATTTCGGTATTGAAACTAAATAGGTGATTTTGGTATTTTAATTTTGTCTTCACCTTCAGTGACTTTTATTGGCTACTATGTGTAGGTCGCATTGGCAGATTCAGGTTTTTGAAAAGGAGGAGGGGGTGGGGCTCGTGGAGATGAACTAAAAAGCAACAACAACAAAGAAATAAAATAAAAATAAACATGAAAATTATGTTGAGTGAAAAGGAAGGGGTTGTACTCCCTGCGGCCACGGGATCTGTTTATAGTTTGGTCTGTGATAGTTAAATATTATGCATACTACATTGTAGAAGACATCAAGTCGCAGCTGAACACAGACATCATCCGCTGGGTACTGAGCGTGCCCCTCATCAGCTTCGCCTCACAGTTCACCCTGGTCAGCCTCATCTCCCTGGAGAGGTGAGCTGTGCCTCAGGAGGGGGTCATATAGTAACACATGTGCTAGGTGATATGCCTTAAATCTTGAGCATGAATTGTGAACTGTTTGTATTTACGTATGTGGAATGTGATGGAACTTATTATTGATGACAACAGTCCCATGAGTGACCTTAACTGTCTCCACTCCAGACTGATCTTCTTTGTGCACCCGATGAAGTATGACCGGCTGGTGACCCGCAAGACGATGGCTGCCGCCCTCGTCTTCTGCTACCTGTGCGGCTTTGCCTTCTCGTTCGGCACAGAGCTGGGCATTGGGCGCTTTATCACCATCACCCATCTCACGGCTGTCGTCCCCGCAAAGGCAGGGTGGGTGAGGAGCAGCACATGTTGCTTTACTACGGTTCACCTTCTGACTTGCCCAATATTCTGATTTTTTGTGTGCATTATGGACAAATCTTATTTTTTAAATACTTGGACTTTTTGGCGTGTTTCTCCTGATCTTAAATGGGAGAAACGCATATTTACTTTAGCCATGGTTATTTCTATGTGTTTAAAAAGAAAATGCACACCATTGGCTCTTAAATCTCTCACTTTATGGCTGCATTATCTAAAAAGAAACCTCGATATGTGGTAGGGAATTCTCAAAATAATAGAAGTGCAGCGTAAAACGAGATTTCTGTGCAATAGCTGATATGCGGTCATTTTGTGGAGCTAAGGATATCTAGATATAATATTACCATAACGTAAAATCACACATTTTATAAGACCGTTTCATATGGTCCGAACCTTCAGAAAGAAACCACGTCTTTGATGAGAACACTTGGATGCAGCCCCAAACATGTTCTTAACAGAGAGCTTCTAAGAGTAGTTTTGATATATCTACATCACAACAGATGATCCAGGCGTCCCTCCCCTCTGTATCCCACACACAAAAAATCTTTTTCGTTCTCTGTTTTCGAATATCCACTATCAATGGCATGTACAAAACCCCAAAAATCCTGAAAATAGGCAAGTGTGCCTCTTCCTCTTTTAAAATAAAAAAAAAAAAAAAAAAAAACATAAAAAAACAAATAAACAAACAAAAATAAAAACACCCTCACACGCCTGGATCTGGTTGTGGTTGCACTGCGTGCTGTTTGCGTGTTACAGCTACGACATGATCTTCCTGTGCGCCTTCACGCTGCCGTCCATCTTCATCACGGCCATCTCCGCCACCCGCATCTACTGGCTCGTCGTCAAGAAGAACCAGGTACAGTCGGGCTGAGACCATCTCTCTCAAGAGTAAACCAGGCAGAATAAAACCTGACACTGAGACCACCTCTTTCAAAAGGTAATCAGGTAAAGCAGGAGCTCAAATGACACCACCTCTCTGAAGAGTTGAACAGTTAGTATGATATAATGTAGTAAAAAAAGGTGGGATGCCATCATGATCATCTGATTTTGCAATATTTTTTTAATGTAAAGTGCCTTTCATTTCAGTATTGTACAGGGCTACCGATGCCGATTATACCAAGGAACCATAGTCATGTATTTGCTTCCCTGGGAATCATTGTGTAGTGATCTTTTAGTTCTCGCGACATACCTTCTAATCATACTTTCTATTTGTTCTTTACCCGCAGACTACCCAGCCCATCTTATAAAAAGACCATATCCATTTCTCACATTCCCAATACCTAACAGAGAGACTTTGGTGAGCCTCCATGTAGAATTCCTGATTATAAGTGTGTCCCACCTCCAGGTAGCCCCCGGCGACATCGACGTGCCTCTGACGGACGCCCAGAAAGCTGTGAGGAGAAACGCCAAGATCTCCATCAAGCTAATCGGGATTGCATCTGGCTGTCTCTGGTTGTCTAGCCTTCCAGCGTCAATCATAAGGTACGGCCACTTACCAGCCTACCCCCTTCCCTCCCTTCCTCCTCACCCCCCTCTGAGCGTATGCTTCTCGTATTGTAGCATCTAGTATCAGCGTTGACAACAAACGTCCCGTTCATCATTGGAAGAAGTGTATAGTTGTGTAACATGTGTAGGTTATAGCTGCGTTATTTGTCCATAGTATAGGAGAAACTAACAGAGGTAAGTCTAGCGCTGTATTAGCACATTGCAAGCAACAGTTTGCATCAGACACCGTCTTCTACATGTATGTCCCTTGCCTACACCATGATTTAGTATCTGCTATAACGATAAGCTTTTGTCTACACATTTGCTAGTAATAAAGTATTTGACAAAATGTTTGAATGAACATGCTGAAATTTGAAGAATTATTTACATATCACAATGCAAAAACAATGATGATCACTGTAACATGTAATGCACTCTGAGTATCAGATGTCAAGACATGACCTGTGAAGCATAGCTATCGCTCATTAAAATGTGAACCAATCACAGACCTTTTAATTCACTATTTGAATTAGGTCAAGTGATCAATCCAAGCGTTGCATAAGATTTGCAGACTGTCAGTTTGCACTTTCCTATGCTTATAACACAAATAGAAGTACATGTATCTATCCTGTTTGTTTGAATAGTCTACGTATAAAAATCTTGATATAATGGTTAAATTAAGAATTAGGTTACATAAAGTAATAAATAATGATAATCCAATCTCTGGTGAAATATTTCAGAGGTCTATTTGACATCTGATACTCAGAGTGATGTAATGACAGTCAGGAATTATCATCCCCGAATCATTACTGTGCTGAATAAGCGGCTTAATGCATAGAAAATACCCTCATGCCAAAAGATTATTCTCCACACATAACATACAACACATATGTCACTAGCGGAATGTACCAATCAATTCGGCTTAAATATTCCATCATATCCGACCCTAACATAATGATACTCACGACACTGCTCTGTACACTCTGCCAGACACTTGCTTCCTGTTCCAGGGTGGTGGTGTCTGCTTACGGCTACACATACGAGGACATGGACACGCGCAAGTCAACAGCTGTCTCTATCGCATCCAGAATCTCCATCTTTCTGTTCGCCAACTTCTCAGCGGCTGCCAACCCCTGGATCTATTACTTCACGCACCCGGAGCTGAGGGAGAAGGCACAGCAGCTCAAGAGCCGAGCCACGGTCGGGATCATGCCCTAAGCACAGTCCTCTACTAAGCTCAAGCATAGATTACGTAGATTTAGATATCCGACTTAGGAGCGGACTATTAGCAATCTAGGGGTGGTGGTGGTGGGGGTGGGAGTGGGGGGGGGGCGTCATAAACTTAAAGTGTCATGAAAAAACTGTTTGTTTGTGAAACCAAGGGGGGAAATTGTTTGGTTTCCCCATTTTGGGTGAAAAAAATGTCAGACTTGTGTCGCCATTTTACGCGCTTTTGTCGCGAATCCATTCTTAAGTATGGGCATCCATGGTGATTGCTTGTCTTGGGATTCCCCACCAGCTATATTGATGACACCTCAAAAGTGCAGTGTTTTATACTGCTGGTTTGCTGCAGGCACTTATTAGTAATGTTGAATTACCAGCTACGATGCCACACTTTTTACATCGCTTTGTTGGACTTTGGTATCTAAGTCTATATAATGTATGGCCTGGGCTGAATAGCCAAGGCTCAAGGACAACCAATAGCGAAGGCGTCCCAACTTGCCATTTTGGAACACAATTCACGCATGCAACTGTTAACACTTACTGGACAATGGACAAGTCATTAGAGGAATTGTTTAATTTCAACTTCTGGTTCTCAAATCATCATATATATATATATAAAGACCTACTATCAAATAATGTAAAACTTATTAATGCTGGGTTATACAACTTGTTAAACGCCTGAAACAAACATGCGTCGAAATAAGAAAATTAAGGGGCCTCTGAATGATACGTTTTAGTTAGTTTTATGTCACAATAGATCTGCTTTATGAGTCACAGTCGGGTTCTGCGTAAGACAGATCAAAGTAGACAAATGATTTCCTGGAAAGAAGGGGATGGCCTGAACGACCAAGGACATTCTATTTTCATTTCACTATATTCTTTGTATTATTATTATTTATGTTTTTTTATGATTATATAGGGGATCACAACACCTGGATTTGACAGTTTGCATACTGTTGCATTGTCTTTATAACAAAGTTAGATCATGGATGGATATTAAGAGAAAAATGATTCATTCATTCCGTCTGTCTTTTGAGCCTTGTAACACAATAACATATACATATTAGTTCATCCATTTATTGTATCAAGGAGTGGAGAGTTAAGTCATATTGTAACAGTGTATAGCATACATGTATATAAATTATTTATGGCAGCCAACATTTGTAGGTGTTGTGCATGGTGAATTAAATTCTGTGACCGTCCAATGGAAAGTGCAAGTCAATGTGCACAGTCTGTGATTTAAGGTGTCTAATATTTTGCACTATTTATAGTTATTACAGTTGTATTGTTATCATTTGAAAAAAGTGACAATGTAATTACAACTCGTTTTTGTTATATATTTGTATCACACACATTTATGCAATCCAAGAAAATGTTTCGGGAAGTGTCTTTTGATATAATTACTTGTATATACCATATTCATTTACAGGTGGTATGCACATAACATTGACATTAATATTAAATATAATAAAACTCTACCGGCATCATACGATCACACCGACATTTGACTGTCCTCACAGACTATTTAAAGCTAGGGGCACACCCAGCCATCCATTTTGGCAGTACGTTTTTGCCCGTGTGTATAGTGACTACGGCAGGTAATGATGTATTGCTGAACCTACTGGTTCCGTACATTCACCGCAATTTCACCTTATTGGACATGCGCTGATCCTCACGGTCTCCATGAGTTTTTGACAGTATAGATGCAGTAGGGATCGAGGCAGTACTTCCAGTTGTGCCCTATGTTGAAAACATCACACACAGCTTATAGCATGTACAATAACATCTGGTGTATTGAAAATCGTATAGAATAGGTAAGACTCACATGACACTTATAACACTGACGTTGTGTGTGTTGTACAGTAGGTCTTACTCATTCGTTCCTGATTGCAATAGTTCCGTGATAAAATGATTAAAGCTAATTAAACATGTTAAATGTTCATTTATAAACGTCTGGCCGACATATATGTAAAACCATTTAGATATAGAAAGGAGACGCACTGCCAATTTAATTTTTGGAAGTTTATTATGAGTGATTACACAACTTGTTAAACACCTGAAACAAACATGTGTCAAAATAAGAAACCACACTATATAACATACAGGGGAAAATATGATGCTAGCTTCCAAAAATGCCTCCGAATTCGCTGGCTATAATATTGGGTTTCAACATCTGGGACTGTCCGACTCTACTGGCTTTATGAACGTTTACATGAGCCTTTCAAACATCAGAATTGTATCGTCCTTTTAACTTCTGTGACCTACAATTCTATATTCTCCGCCTGCTCCACAGTCTCACACAGGGGCTTGTCCATGGTCTCGGGAAGCAGCAGATCCAGCAGCCCTGCCGTGATGGCCAGACAGCCGATGACGATGTACGGGAGCGGCTTCCACAAGTCCGCCTACAACAGTAGAGCTTCCCGTTAAGACCTCCTCTATACATACATGTAAACTATTTTAATAACAAGACCACTCCATGCACCTACCTACAGCAGTAGTCATTTGTTTGAAAACTTTATTTGAAAAGTTCTATTCCAAATTGCAGTTTGCATTATGGTAGTCCACCAAATGTTCAACGTGTTCAATGTGTCTCTATTGTGTCAAGTCATACACGCATTTGCCATACTGAAACCAAAGCGAGGCATGATGTAACACGATCGTGACAACTACTTCAGAGATAAGAAGAGTATGTGTGTGAAAGTTGCCCCCACTCACCAAGAATACAACCACGAAAGAGGCCCCCATGGAGCTGAGGCGGCCGGCCATTGCGCAGATGCCAAAGGCGGATTGGCGGATCTCTGTGGGGTAGAGGTCGCTGGTGAAGACGTACACCAGCGTGAAAGACACCACCACCAACACCTTGCCCACCATGGCCAGTGCGATCATGGCCACCTCCAGATCTGTAAGCAAAGTGACTAGTCAGATGGGTTGTAATGTACGGCGTCAGTCTGACTGAGACTAATGTTTACTTCACACATCATATCCGCAGTAAATGTACGTACGGTAGTTACATTTATAGTGTACATGTTAACCATGCTGCAAATTAATACCTTCAAAAGTCCACACACATAGATTGTTTTATTGAGCTAGTTCTTAGGCATTCATTCCAATGCGTTTAAAGCCATAATGTGCTTTCTTAGATTATAATGTTCTACCAGCAGTAGCAGACCCAAGAATAGATGACCAATTTTTCCGAGTCATTTTAACTAAGTCTAACACTAGGTGGATCATGTTGCAAGTGGGACTTGTGATTGTTTGATGGACTTCTCCCATGCCCTTTCCTTTAATATAGCATCTGCCTATGGCTGATACTTGGTGGAATTTGCAAGCTGGACCTACCATAATAGAGGCAGGGCACGGCGAGGAGATTTGTGATGCCCGGTACGATGGACGTGATGCTCAATGCTCTCCGCAGCCCGAATGACTTGAACTTGCACAAGAAGATGGCTGCAAACATGCAGAACACACAGGGTGAAGTCAAAATAGCATGTAGTAGACCCTACGTTTAAGACCTCTGTTACAATTAGACCACCTCTATAGTTGAGACTATTTCTCGTGATCCAATAACTTTATAACCAAAACCAACCTGAACTTCCACAACAAGAGTAAAAGAACCTTTTAAGACAAATCTAGATCAGTCTCTCTGGTAGTTTTAATAGAGAGGTTCTCTGTCATGGCTATCCGGACCCTGATTGTTGAAATAACTAACATTATAGTGATTTGACAAAACATTCTTTGTAAGCCAGGCCATTATGATGGGTTATGCACTTTATGCTAGCCACAAAAACAACTGGTTAAACCAAGCTATTGTCCAGTATAATATATCACCAGACGTACATTTATATGTGATGATTGTTGTTACACGCGAATGAACTCACTTTCCCTCCAAATAAAGTTGTAGTTAACAAAACTTAGATGTCCAAGTGCAATAAGTTTATTTCAAGTCTATGTTTGTAATCGACATAGTCTTTCACAGTACAATATATCTTCTGCGGAACATGTATATTCCAATTGGATGGGAATATACATGGCATTATGGAATGCTAAACAAGCATGACGTATTTAGAGAAGTACCTATAAAGGCAGCAGGTACTTCCATAAGCGCCAACAAGAAGTTGTTGACATAATAGTTCCCCGGTATGAGAGCTTTGGAGTTCCACGTAACAGCGTAGTACTGGAACACCACAGTGGCCCTGAAATTAGGAACTATGTTCCATTAGTCATGCATCATTAGTCCATCATTGACTTATACCAAACAATATCACTTTTTTGAGGCAAATACAGTTTTGAATAAGACACTTGACGTCACACTTTGACATTAGGGAATGATGAAAAAAATAGAAGTCATGTTCGATACATTCAACCATTAGATGTTAAAATCTTCAAAATCTATAGTTGACACAATAAATGGGAATTCAATTATCTCTACTTCCAATAGTCTTCAAAAAAGCAAAGTTTGTCACTTGTAAATTGTGTATGTAAGCATGCTACTGTTAGACGATAATATTCATAGCTAGTGATGGTAAAAATATTGTATATTTACCATTGAAATAAAAGTATAAACGTCCTTTTCCTCAAATTTGGTAAGAGAAATATTTGCCAAATCTTCCCTTTGTTATTTTGGCTGTCATCTTTCTCCTGCAAAAGAAAATATTTTGAAACAACATAATATTTTAGCATTTACTAATAATTGCCAACAAAGTTCCATAAGCCCCTCCATAGCCTAATGCACAATGTCCAAAAACTTTTGTTCCATCCAAATTGATAGTACAATAACCACAAGTGTATCAACTGTTATCCATTAATACCAAAAGTATCGTTGAAGTATCAAAATCGTCTGGCAGAGTTTTCCTATTTCTCTTGGCAATCTTTTGCAGTACATCATTGGCTTCTGGGAATCTCTTTGTTACCATCAACCACCTCGCAGATTCGTGCACAGCACTGTAAAAACAACACAGTGGTTTCTTGGTGCAAGATAGGAAATGAGAGCATTCTTAATTGATGGACAGCCTTAATTGGAGGTGCTTAAATGTGCGCAAATATAAATAAATGTGAATATAAATGTGGTGGACTGGTTTACTCTCAAAATTAAGACTTGTCCTCACCAATTAATATTTTAAAGGAAACAATTCACAAGGTATCACCGCACTGGCAGATCCAGGTTTTTGGAAAAGGAGTGGCGCAGTAAACAGATTGCATGGGTTTTGTACGCCCAATCTATTGCGGGCAAGCCAAAAACCACATGGAAATGAAATATTTTCGTGAAAAAGGGAACGGGGGCCTTGCGCTCCATGTGCCTCCTGGATCTGTTATGGCCACTTATGGAAAATCCAAAAACTTAAAATTTAAGAAGACTGCTCACAACCAAAGTATCAGCATGAAGAAGAAGGCTGGCAGCACACAGAGGATGTCGAGATAGACGCCATCTTTGAGGAGGAAGGCGAACAGCGACAGTAGCATGTAGCCGCACCCGAAGCCGATGTTACCCATGCAGCCCACGTACAGCCGGAACCGAGGGCCCACCATCTCCATCACTGAAACAAGGGCGAGATGAGGGTTAGTATTTTTGATCAGGCTGCCACCTGTGCAGTGGACTTTATTAATGATATGACTGGATGTACTTCCTGGTAGTACTAGTCGTGGTTTCCAATGCAAGGGGTTACGACAGCTACTCGAATAAACTTACTGGATATTTTTTTTTACTGACGATGTCGATAACAATGTTGCAGCCTAGAACAAAGCGTAGAATAAGGTCAAGTTTACCACAATGGATATCCAATTTACCCACGCTTCGTAGACTTTATGTCAAACGAATTCTGAATGTTGTCCAAAATATATCAAATGAAGAGTACTCGAGCATATAAAATAAATTTAATCATAAAGGATGCCCTTCTGTACAAATGACTAATTTTCAACCTAGCTTCCAAAATATTCATATGACCTTAAAGATTGAAATAACTCACACATGAGGAAGCTGGAGAGGTAGAAGCCGAATCTGCAGGCTGCGACCAGAGTGCGGAAGAGTGCGAATAGAAGGTAGTTGGGGGCAAGGATGCCGGCCACCCACCACACCAGGCTCAGCCCAAAGCTGGCCAGCAGGGTGCGCTTCCGACCGAACCTGTGGTAGAAGCACAGTGACATGGATACCGCCAAGACTATAATAGTCAGTTGGGAGCGAAGTCTATTGGAGTGGAAAGTTTATTGTTGGTTTTGTGCTGTTCATGGCTTGGCATCAGCTTTAAGCAATGGCTCGCTAACCATTTCTCACACACTACAGTGCGCTAGCAAAGATGGACAAGTCAAGCTGCTTGGCTGGGCTGCATCATCTGTGCATTTAGTTTCAATGAATATGAAAATATCATAATATATTATGTGTATCACATTAGAAGAGAAGGTGCCTCACCGTGGCTAGGCTTGAGCCTGGGTCTGTTTGTCACATATAGTTTTATTATAGACACAATTTCTCAGCAATGGTTCTTCATTAAAAATGAAAGCCTATGGCAAGTTTATAACTAGTGCCATGTGTTGACACATTTTTCTGTGTGCACTTGCAATTTAAAAGCATGAAATATAACCAAAACATATAACCATAGATACTTACTGTGGATGGGCCTTGTAATCCTATCTAAGAGACAATTTGTTCAGGTTTCTCCATTTTTGCCGATGTATAAACAAGTTAAATGTGCTAGAAGGTGATAGTACCTATCAGAAATATAGCCCGACACAAGTCCGCCAATCAGCATGCCTGTCGCGAAAGCTGCATGTGTTGCTGAGTTCATCCATTTCCGGGAACACACTAAGTCGTACTGAAAATGCAGTAGAAAATGTCTGGTAAGACAATATAGGGATATTCCCTCAAATTGTGTGAATCGAGAAGCGGTCTGTTTACAGAGGCTCATAGTAGTCTCTTAATGAAGGGTTGGGCCAATAAGAATCGGCTCTTTGGCCTCTATATAGAGATTCTAATGTTACCAGGTACATGTACACGTAAGAATGTAATAATTTTATGTAACTCCACTATGTACTTTGATTCGATATAATAATAGCCGCAAAACATAAGGTATGACCTTATCATAGAGATGTTCTAGTTTGAGGATGGTATAAGTATATGCTGTACCTTTTCCATTTGACTTCTCCCATAGTCACTGTGATCATAGTGCCAGGCATCACAGGGCACCACGGCCTGGGAACTCTCATTCCATGCGCCACCATCAGTCACATTAGCGTACCTACAACATTGCTCTGAAACACATGAACTAGCCAACTTCTAATGAACATATGCATGATGACTTATGTTGGAGTATATCACATTATCCACACGTGGTGAAGTAAGGAAATACAGTCAAACATCTGGATTAAGACAAACGGGTGTCAAGAGCAATACATTTGGACCCTGCACCCATCTTGTTGAGATACCAAACAACTACAGTAGAACTTCTCTAATAGACTACCGGGAGCTGGTTTTAATTTCAATCCGTCTCAATGAACAAAAATTGTCTTTTCATCTCCATATGGTTTATTGTAGTCTCTAATAAGAAGGCTTAAGAATGAACAGGAACAGTCTCAGTTTGGTTTCTAGTGGTGGTATTAAACATAGGTTCCACTTAACTCTACACTCAATCTACCTTTGAACTCACATGTGGCATTGGTCGTAGGTGCCAGTCTCGTTGTTCCAAGGCACGGCGGCACTTCGCTGCTCCTCGGGTGAGAGGTGTTCGAGGCCAGGCACCTGGCACCAGTGCGGCAGGGCCATCATGCTGTAGATGATGGTCACCACGGGGCTTGGCCAACCCGTGGCAACCATCAACGACCCCACCAGCACCACCTGGGGAGTATCATGTGGAGTATTCTCAATGGGCAAGTTGTTGGGGTGTTTGTTCACTTGGGAGTATCAAAGTGTGTACGCTTACTGGAGTGTTGTGTGGTGGACACTCACTATGGAGAATCATGTGGTGTACACTCAAGGCAGTACTATGCGCTGTACACTCTCTGGGGAGTATTGTTTTGTATACACTCACGTGGGAGTGCGTTTATTACATGTTACATTTTGTCATCAAGCAACACTATTGTCATTAGATTCCTCACTTATGACAACTTAGGTAAAGAGCCCAAAATAAAGTATCTAGCACACATATTTGCAAAATGCCACCGCGTAAATTTTTACACACCCTCCTGAAAACATTACCTTAGACATATAACTATCAAAATCCAAGTGTTGTTAAAAACGTCTGTAGAAACGTTCTAACCTTCGTGAAATATTGTCATGATTCCTCCTGACTCCACCTGCAGGGAGAAGAGTGATGTCAAGTTGTCTAAGACTGGAGGTGATTTCCTTCTGGACGTTGATCGTTGTTGTTCATTGGATTTTAATTGTTCTGAGAATTTGTGTGAGGAACATTTGAGCATGATTTCTGTTGAATTATTGCATTCATTTGTGTATCCTTTTTATCCATTGCGCTATATCGACTTGTGGCAGATAAAAATGAAGCAACGTGTGGCATTTTGTGTATAATCTGTCAAATGCTAACTGTCCACTACTCAACTTAGAAAGTACAATGAACCTGATTAAAATTCTGACAAGAAATATTTATTAAAAAGTATGCAATCATTTGAAATTTACCTGATATCGTCCCAAATGCCCAATTATATCGAAGATGTCGTCGAATATCATGATAATTGTTTATAAATACATACTTAAGAAATGCAATCACCTAGATAGAATGAACTTTACTACTATCAGACCACCAGACATTCATTGTTACATGGATGTTCACAGGCTTCAAGTGGCTTCAGTGTCTGTGAGAAGGATTTGGACTGCAAAACGTAGTATTCACCTGTGTTTTTGCTGAAACATTTGTGCACCTTGTGAAGCTTATCACCCCAATTCATAGCGTAAACATGTTGACAGTAAGCGGCCAAGAGTGACAGCAAAATGACTGCACTTTGAGGACCCGTACTCTATGCTGACTGATTTCCTCACTATAGTCAGCCTTTCTTGGCGGGTTAGTTACAATTGCAGCCTCGACTAAATCTTACGCTAGCTGGCAGATCCAGGATTTTTACCAAATGCGAGGTGCACCCACATGATATCATGGGTTTGGTACATTGAAATAGCTCTCAGTGATGAGAAAAAACATGAAATTTTGGGTTGAGAAAGGGAGGGGGGCATGCCTTCTGCGCCCGGTCCCTCCCCTGTACTGGATCTACCTAATCCATCGACTAAGCTCAAATTAACCATACACTTGTTTTCGTATAGCTAGGAACCATGGGAAATAAATAGACAAAAACCAAAAGCGTGGCTGTTTTGCATATGCATGAAGCTTTTTCCGTGTCTCGATAGAAATATTGTAGTACGATTTTTACCCACGTGGTGTCAGTCTCAATCAACAAAAGCTCTGTGATGCAACAGCGTGGCAGAAAGAAATGATAAAGACTGATACTGTTTGTCTATTTTTTTTTCCCAGAATGCAATTGTTTGTAACCATCTTCTGGTTTTAGCCAGGAAAAACTACGATCGCACCCTAAATATTTCTATTAGAAAATAAGTGTATATATGATTTTTTATCGATGAACTCTGGGTAATTTTTAGACAAACCAACCAAAACACGTGGCTTTTCACGTGTTTTACAGTGCATTCTGGGAATAATTTACACAAACATTGATAAGAGACTAAATCGTTTATGCTCGTCTACTCCATCACAGTGTATAGTTGATCGATACTAATCACCTAGCGGCAGAATGTGGCACTACGATTGCACCCTAAATATTTCTATTAGAAAAAAAAGTGTATGGTGTATGCATGAATTACATAAACCTGAAAATGCTGTATTCAAAGTCGCATTTGTAGAACACTTGACTTATGCAATTAAAGAGATGAAATGCAAACGCCTACTTCACTTCTGATAACTGAATGTTAATTGTGAATTGAGCAAACACGCAAAATGACTACACAACAAGAAGAGTGATAATTTATGTTTGCTATTTCATTGACTATGATTTATGATTTATGATTTATGAACGTTAAAGCATCTAGAGTCAAAACGTTTTTTCTGATTATCTGAGATGCAAAAAAGTTCCAAAATGTCATATTTGCCACATTTACTCCTTAGGTTTTAATTTAGAAGCACACGTGTCTTTTTCAAAGAGCCATTTAAAGTATATTTATTTTCCTATGTGGATATTGAACCATTCTATAGTCGTCGTTCTTGGTTGATTGCATTATGTAAACAGGACAGTTAGAATCTGACGGGTAGTTGTTACTGTGTGGTAGGAGATGTTAGACGGCAATATATAAGCAACGCAAAATATAACCAGTTATGTTTTGGGTTAACGCAAATTATAACCGCAGCCCTAAAAGCGGCCTTGCTGACGCAAAATATAACCACTGTCGCAAATTATAACCAGGGGAAATGCACGCTATTTGGAACATATACAGTGAAACCTTCAATTAAGACCACCTCCATATTGAGACCTTTATAATAAGACAACTTTTCAAGGTCCCAAACCTTAATAAAGCAACCAAAATGAGCCTCCGGACAGAGACCACCTCACTATTGAGACCACTTAACATTGGTCCCACAGGTGGTCCTATTAGAGAATGTAGAAGAGAGCATTTTTGTTTTACGAACCTGCGACGATATCAGTTATGTTTACCCGTGGTTATGTAATCATTTTCGCAAGCGGAGAGACTGGTGGTGGGTTAATAGTGACTGCATGCTGGTTTCATTTTAACTAACCTCCAATTTCACATATATGCTCGTAGTTACAGATGCTCACGAAGACGCCAGAAGCTTAGTGTCATTTCAAGGTGGATCTTGTGTGGTTTGGCCCCAAACATTGAGTGGTCTTGCTAGCTCCGTTGAGACTGGGGCACTCCTGGTTAGGTTTGAGTCTCTTTGCTTAACTCTGGCCTCGTCTGTGGTGTTTGGAGTGTTATGTCAACGGGTGAAACTGCAAGTGCCGCCACTGCCGTTACAATCTAAAACCATGAAATCATGAAACAGACGCATCTGTTCCAACAATTTGGTTGTTCACGATGTTCCATGATTAATTTGAAATAACACACATCTGCTGAATCTGGCCCAAAAATAGTGATTCTTTTCGGCCTGTCGACTGTCGTTATAGAATATTAAGTTGTTGGTATGGCTCATCTTGTTTTGCTTTCTGGGTCGTCTGGAGGGATATCTTGATCGTGGATATGTCTTTCTGCTTAAAGATGGGCTTGCTGACTATGTACAGTACATAAAGACGTTCCCATGTTATGGTGTGCTATTTCCAAAAGATCTCATGAGACTGCCGTCTCACCCAGTCCAAGTGAATGGTCACAGACCGTTATTCAAGACGATCCCATAATTTCCGGTCACGAAATACGCACACCATGGAAAGAAGGCTGGGAATATGTTTTCTCATGTTTGGTGTCTTGTGGATGATCTGGAGCTATCATCGTATATGTGATATTGAGGGGTTAATGAGTGACATGAAGTGGCTTTTGATTGTGTAACCAGATAGGTTCATTAAAACATCAGGCACGTTTTGCTTGGTGTTAATGGCGTCATTTAATGTGGATACGGGCAGGCTCTATTTACCAAACTCTTGGACCTCAGAAGCCACACTTTTATTGCTGAAAGTGCTGGTTTTTGTGGGAGAGCAGGCTGGTCCTGCTACAAAACAGCTCAGATCTGTGCTGGAATCTTGGTGCTTACTTCTGTGAAACAATGTTGAGAATTATTGATACTAGTGAGCAAGACTTTCACATACTGCTATCATAATGCTATTTACATGTGTATGCTAGTGTTAACCGTACAAGTTGACACACACCCATATGATTATGAGTGCATCACGGTGAAAGGACTAAAACACCATTTCTTGAATCTCTAACCAGTCTTCTTCTTGTATACGCCCTTTTCTCTCTTGCTGGTGTGTTTGAATGGGAACTTGCTATGTTGTTTTATGTGGTTCATATACACCTCAGGGCCGGATTCAGAAATTTGAGAGCGGGGTGCTAATTTTCAAATTTTGAGTGCGGGGGGGGGTTGTCCGTGCGTGGGGGCAGATCCAGGTTTTTGGAAAAGGGACGTAAGGAAAACACAAGGAAAAGGGGGGGGCCTCACTTACGGGATTTCATGAAAAACCCTATGAAAATGAAGTATTTTGGTGGGGAAAAGGGGAGGGGGCGGGGGGGGCTAAATTGTAGGGGCGGGGGGCTTTAAGGCTAATATTGCAGGCGGGGGGGGCTAGAACCCCGCGAGCCCCCCCCCCCCCTGCGGGATCCGGCCCTGCACCTTGGTTATAATTTTTGTCGGTGGTTACAATTTGCGTTAGCAAGACCATTTTGGTGGCTGTGGTTAAACTTTGCGTTGAAACAAATCGTAACTGGGTATATTTTGCGGCTCGTTATATTTTGCGGTCTTACATGGTCTACGTAAAACAGATATACGTTTGGAAAGGGGAAAAGTAATCAAACACCGAATAGTCGAGTGAAGTTTTTTTTTCAATGTCTCAAATACGTTTTATAGTTTTTCCCCAAAAAAAGCGCTTTTAGGGTTTGGGTTGTTTAAAATTAAAAATTACCATTTTTTCACCCTCAAAAACCTGAAATATTCTCTAAAAATTC
>CM032667.1:50867462-50889225 GCA_019095985.1 Streblospio benedicti
AGACCCGGCTTATTTTCAAGACTTAAACATAAGTTGGAGGTTACCATCAATCCCACCCCCAGTCTTTTCTGAGAAATCTATCAACAAAACAGGACCATTCAGACATTCTATTTTCAAGTGTCAATTATTGGATAATTTGTTGAACAACTTGTTTGCAGCTAATGGATCCAAATATATTTTTCTTGATACCATAGATGATACCGAAGTCGATAGCAAAAACGTTTGAAGTTTTTACATTCAACATTGATATAAACATTACACATGCGTATTTTTAGAAGACAGCATTTCAGTCAGAATATGAGAAGAAAGACCTCAATTAGATATCGATGGGGTGGGTGTCAAGCAAACTCATGCGTAACCGGTCGTATCAAGCAGCATAGTCTAGACACATTAGACCGACCTGGTGATGATTACTAGTGTAGCGCCTCTACGCACCGGCATGAAGCTTCCGATGTATGCTCCCCAGGGCGTTTAAAAATGAGCATGTAACACAAAATTCTTATGGTAATGATTTTGTTTGCAAAACAGTCTTGTCTCCTCTTACAATTATCTGGCAAGTAGGTCTACGTTTTACAGTTTTTGCCACACATGCAGGTTTACAAATCAGCATATATCAAAGCTACGTTCTAGGTGCATAAGACTTGTGAGGATTCTTTAATCATGGCAATATGTGATCTTAGTATGTCACCAACCTTGGATAGGAAGTGGCAATACCAACCAATCAACCTACAGGGCCCAGGCCACTAACGAATGCTCAATTGTACGATCTATAAACAATATAATAACTAGGCCCCCACTGCTTTGCTTAGCTTTGAGTGTTGGCAGAAAATCTGTTTTTCTTCAATAGAGTATTCAATTTGCAGCTGCTGAGGAGAAAATTTACATGTGCCTAACCACCTTCCCAGGGCTCTGGCAAGGGCATTGCATTGTCATTGTCTCAGTAAATGTTCCATTGTAAGTCTTTCAACTTGAATCACCTCTCGGTCGCGCTGCTCTCTACACGGGGATAATGAGGCAAGCCTTCATACCACAATTCTCCACCGCCCACTGCAGGCAGAAGTATGTTTTCATCTGAGCCTGTCCATGATATGTGTAAATGATAATAGGAATGATAATGCGATCCACAAGTCACGCTAAATAAGTATGTACGTATTTTCTCATCGTCAGCTTCACGGCTCTATCATTCGCACTCCCTTTGTTCATTTTCAAGCTGTATACTAGTGAGATATGACGATGGTATTTCCTAGTCATACTTAAATACAAATCAAGAACAATAACATGCCAACGCTGCTGACACCTTAGCCTATCTCAAGGCCTTTAAATGGTCTGACATCTATTAGAGCTAGAGGCTGTCACAATTGCACTTGCTCTTTATCTTTGCATTTAATATATGGTTGACACTAAGGGTTTATGTAATAATAGAAATAAAAACTATTAGATATAAGGTCTTTTGAAAGACTACTGACACCTGTTCAAATGTCGCACTTGGCTGCTGCTGCTGCTGTCGCCGCCGCCGCCGCCGCCGCCGCTGCTGCTACTGCTGCTGCTGCCCATGCTCCTGTTGCTCCTGCTCCTGCTTTTTTTTTACTAATTATGGTTTTATTCTAGCTGATTGTCGGTTGTAAGCCACTCTCAAAATGGGGACTATTATCTGTACATTCTGCTCTCTATGATGCCCACATAGTGTCAGTTACCACGCAAATTACAATAATTTCTGGAAAGCAATTAGCGCCTAATTAGGCAATTACATCACTGCGACGCTTATAGTTATGTGAACGCACAATTGCACAAACATATGCTAAAGTGACAATTCAGGTATTGTCATGTTAAAGTGCTGGAACCGAGTAGGTGGCACGATAATTCTTATTGTTTCTGCAAATATGGTGCAACCCCCATTGGTCCAGGGCATTATGCATATTATGCATATTATGAAAAACTAAAATGGGTGTGTTTTTTGAAAAGCTAGTATAATAGGTCTAGACTGCCACTTAATAAAAAAAATGTGGATGAGCATAGATACTGTACACGCAAATATGTAAGAGCCAGAGCATTGTAAACATTTTCAAAAAAGGGTGGGGGGTGGGGTTTCAAGAGTGCCACTTCCTAAAGATGTGACAAAGTTGAAATACACATCGAGTGACCGACACCTTTATCGCCTGAGTATTGGCCTGCTTTCGCTACTTTCGGGGCAGCAGACCACGTATTAGGCTAATTGCCACTATACTCATTCTGTCGTTGACATTTAGACGATTTACTAATAATATACAACGTTATGTCAGTCGACGAACGTGATATGACACATGCCTACTTACTTTTTAAACACGCACACAAACTTTAAATCTATAATGACATGAAATTCATTTCCGGATGATATGGAACAATTAATTATCCCCACCGGATAACGATGTGACGTTTATCATGTATCGTATACAGGGGGACCTCTCTACTAAGACCATCCGTGTTTGTTCATTAGTGGTTTCAATAGAGAGGTGATCTGTTTATGGAGGTTTGCAGTGAAAACCGAGACATTGTTACAAAACAGAGTTATGCAGTCGCCTTAGATAGATTGCTTTAATTGAAGGTTCTGCTATACATAGCAGATTTGGGGGCGTCCACTTCTTTGGCCAGCAGTGGGAGTGGTTTGACAAAATACAACTGTTTTCTAGACTGATATACGTTGATGTGGATATTAATAGCTGTGGGTTATGTCTGAGCAGCTTTGTCTCGTGCATGCCAGAACACTGATACATCACAATATGCACGCTATGGGGAAACGTGGGCACATAAATATTTATGGGCATACATAGAAGGGCAGAAAGTAACCTGAATGTATAGGAAATATGAAAAAAATGTTGAAAAAACGTGTTTAAAACATGTTTGGTGAGAACACAAGTGCTAACAGTGGGTTCCAGGATATAAGAGTATTCATATTTAATGAGACATGGAAAACCCCAGATTCAATTTCTACCTTATAGCCCTAATATAAAAGATAATAATAGATGATAGTAGTTGCAATCGCCGACATATGTCAATGAGATGTATCCTCCATATCAGGCTCCCTAACACTGTGGTGACGGTTCAAAATGCATACATAGCTCCTGGATCGCACTAGAGTTTGCTCAATGGCTCACATAAATGCCACGGAGTAAGCAATGATGAAAGCCAAGAGCTCTGAAACACCAGCCTGCCTCAATACTGGCACCATTTTCACATATCCGTGTTCACCTGATCGTAAGACACATGCTTTCTCTCCACCAGAAGTCCTTTTGTAAGAATTGACAACGTAGACTTTCATCTAACTAACCAGCTTTTTACAGATGCTATAACACTTCGAGTGTGGAAAAGATTCATTTAAGGTGGGACTGGGCAGTTTTCTTTAAATATCTAATGATTGGAAAGTTTAAAGTGTGTAGATGTCAATAAAATAATTTGACTCGTGTCGCCTCGCTCGTTTGAGAGTTATGAGTCAAACGTGAGGCATGTGGGACATGCGTGAACAGACGATTTATAGTTAAATACAGTTAAATCCAAGATTTTACTTATACCATTAAAACACTGCTCCAAAATGTTTTAAAACAATATTTTTGTATCATATGGAAAGATCTTATCAAAAGCTATAATATAAATTTGATGTAGGTTAACTTCCATTTTTAAAAAAAATCTTGAATATTTTAGGTCCTAAAAATCTATCAAACCAGAGTAAAATACGAAACGTAATTTTAAGTATAATATTATATGTTTTCGAAAGACAAAATGAAACAGGAAATAAATATTTTCTACTAAAACGGGTAACAAACACTGTTCACAACCGCTGATCACAGCTGATTAACCCTCCATTTCACATGGCCGAACCTGGCTCCAGATCCTCCAAAAGACGCCCGATTTGTCATTTCGGGGTGGATCGGCTGAGATGCATTAATATTTGTTACGTAACAGTCTGAAGACGAAGCATGCCGAAGTCACCGAGCCGCACACGCCGTCAGAGACGTTATTGGTGACAGGAAATGGCCGAGGCAGACGATGCAGGACGAAACGATGTAACTGATCGGCTGCAAAAAATATTGGCGCCGCCCCTCCTCGTGGCTATTAAACCGTGAAATCCCACCAGCTTCGGTCTTTCAGCACATGTTTCTATTCGAAACAGCAGCAGCATGACTGACCCAGGGCCCTACCCAAAATCTCTTCTGATTATATGGTCGTCTCTGCTGGCCAGCAGCTATACTTGAACATCTTCAAGGTCGCTTTCTGAAGCTTTATCATATTTCTCTTCTTCAGTCTCTTGTAATATTCTCTCTCTTATTTCCTCCTCCTGGCATTATTGCTGAGCTGCAACAAGATTAAGTGCAACGGCTGCCAATTTTGCAATTATTCGTTGCCTAATCACCGTGATTACGTGTTTGAGTATAATCCTTCTGAGACACAAACAACAATGACCCCCCCAACATATGCAGCCTTTTTATATTGCCTCATTGCATATTCTGTAGCTAAAACTTACGGGATCGTCTGCAATTGCGGTCTGTGACCTTTCAGATGAACTGGACCAAAAGGCAAGCTAATCGGACCATTTGGAACTAGTACAACATAAAACGGGAACATCTTTATGAAAATTGTCAGCAAACCCACTGGTAGTAGAGAAACCTTACGATCATCACGTTACTTCTCCAGACGAAGCAGAAAATCAAAACGTTGATACAGATAAACTACTCAATAATCCAAAACGGGAGTCCACAGGCCGAAAAAAAGTCAAAATCACTTCTCCAGAGAAGTGAAAATACCCGAAACTGGCAGAAGTGAGTCATTTTTCCAGGTATACAACACTAATATTGGAGCATCGTGCTGTTGAAAAAAATGCTTCTGCTCCATGCTTCTATTGCTTCCGATTCTAACGGTAATGGCGGCACTTACGGTTTCATCTGTCACCATACATCTTCCCAATGCAGCAGACGAGACCGCAGTTCAGCAAAAAGACCTAAGGATGGTCCAAATAGTAAAGAAAGCCCTCCAGACAGTCCCGAAAAGCATGGCAGTGGTGTGGTTGGGAGCACACAAGCCGAAATAAGAAAAATCGTTCCCAAACCAGCCAAAAACGGCCCATTCCCTGCCAAACCAGCCAAATCACTCTACATTTGAGGCCAGATCACGCACAATCCACCCCGAAATGACAAAACGGGCGTGTTTTGGAGGATCTGGAGCTAGGATCGGCCATGTGAAATGGGGGCCTTATAGCTGTTAGAGTGAATGTAAACATAATGCTCCCCTTTACTGTCCATAACCATCTTGTTATCAATAAGTGTAGTATCGAGTATATAAGACTTGTGATATATGGTATGCAGCATGTGGTCACATTTTTGTTAGTTCTTGTTGTTGTTTTTTTCTGTTTCTGCTGCCTTATATCCGAAAAATAATAAAGTCTTATTTTAAATTTAAATTTATTTGTACATGTTTCGGCATCTTCAGTGCCCTTCTCAACTTTACAAAACCAAATTCAAACAACAATGCCAATCATATTTTATATCATCTCTATACTAAAATATCATATTATATTAACTTATACTATATTACACTAGTAGACGTCCACCACTCCTTGCTCTGAGAATAGGAATGAGTGTATGTATGCTGAAGATGTATCTCTCAGAGCAAGGAGTGGTGGACGTCTACTAGTGTAATATAGTATAAGTTAATATAATATGATATTTTAGTATAGAGATGATATAAAATATGATTGGCATTGTTGTTTGAATTTGGTTTTGTAAAGTTGAGAAGGGCACTGAAGATGCCGAAACATGTACAAATAAATTTAAATTTAAAATAGGACTTTATTATTTTTCGGATATAAGGCAGCAGAAACAGAAAAAAACAACAAGAACTAACAAAAGTATCGAGTATCAATTATCAGGTAAATCTATGTTTGCATACATAACTGACTACTATTAATGTGTTATAATGACCTGTCACTGAAACACCACCGGAGCCTAATAACAAAGTCACCCAGGATGAGCAAACTTGGCTGTGCAAATATAGATTACCTCATAAATGGTGGTTGATATTACGCCAACATGTAATCATAACAGGGATAAACCCTGGATTTGTGTGTGGGTGTGTGTGTGTGTGGGTGGGTGGTGTGTGTGTGTGTGTGTGTGTGTGTGTGTGTGTGTGTGTGTGTGTGTGTGTGTGTGTGTGTGTGTGTGTGTGTGTGTGTGTGTGTGTGTGTGTGTGTGTGTGTGTGTGTGTGTGTGTGTGTGTGTGTGTGTGTGTGTGTGTGTGTGTGTGTGTGTGTGTGTGTGTGTGTGTGTGTGTGTGTGTGTGTGTGTGTTACACCTATCTTAATGATAACAAGTACACCCACTGTTTCAGCATGGATGTGGAAAACATGAGCCAATGTGATTTGTCAAGCCCCAGTCGGACACTCATGCATGTTCATCTCCAATCTTTACTGGGTGATATGATGGAAAGTAAAATGAGAAATACACAGGGAAAATACGACTCTATCTTTTAAAAACACTTCTGTGATGAGAAAATGAGAAAATTAACGGTCAAAACTGATTCGGTCTCATATAGCTTCAAAACGTTGGGAATTTCTTACCAAAAAGAACAAAAAAAATAGCCAATGACCTGCATCTCGCCACACATCTGTCATAATTGCAAATTGTCCCTCATGTACTAAATACCCGTTTTGCTGCCTACATCATCCCTGGAACTGGCTCCTGCAGCTAATGTGGCTCTAGTCTGCACAGGTCACCGCCAGCTAACTCCATAATAGAACATGGGCTCGTGGGAGCGTCTGGCCAATTTCCACCTGTTTAAAATTTTGCTCGGGGTGGAATCTTAATGTAAAGCACTGGATAAAGGGCACACGCACGTGAACACAGCTTCAGGGAGCATGGATTCACATTCCTTACGAAAGAAGCTTTGTGTTCAGTGGAGTGATGCTTTTGTATAGGCATGTTGGGTAGCCATGAAAAAAATGGCATGCTAAACAGCAAGAATGGCTGCAATAGATTGTGAAATGTCAAGTGGAAGTTTAGTTTTTTGAAAGTTTACCTATTTGAAGGAGGGTGATTTTTAGCAAATGGGTCGGAATATGAGTCACAAGGAATACGAGAATTAGTTGAATAGCTTGATGCATGCAAGATGTCAGTAGATAACAGACATGCAGTTCGATGTTCAATACGTTAACGGATAGACATTGCCTTTCAAGTGTTCAAACTCACACTTCATAATTATCTTATGACAATACTGAATCTTGTAACTGCCCGAGAAACAGAATTAAAATCAACACTGGTGATGTCATTTGTTAGCCAGACACGTGCACATGTTCTTTTTTTTCCTATAACAGTGAAATGACAAAGAGGTTTGTTGTTTCAATGATTACAAGAATAGATTATGCAACATGAAAATGTCCTGTATATGGCTATCATGCTTTGATGAAGAACGATGCTTTATTATTAGAGAAGCTGGTATGAGCGCATTTATGCAATATGCATAGCCGGACATGATATATGTACGCTGATAATGTGGGAATTATTGACAGAAACAAAACACATGGATATGGTGCATTTTTGGAAAAAGTGTATTCCACAATGGCAAGATTAGTATCTATAAGTATTAAAGATGGTGTAATAAGCTATAGCAATGGTAAAGTGCGTATTGCTCACTCAATACATTGCACTAATTTCATTTGTTTAAATGTGCTTAATGACTTCTTAGAAAATTGCCTGTACGTACCAATGCAATCAGCACAGGCAATATATGTTTGTATACCCTTGACGTGGATAAAATGGATTTCAGTTGAATAACTAAACAGACATAAGGACGTGTTACTCATTGTTCATGCACGTAACGCATGGAAGTTGGCATGCCATCTAGAGTATATAAGGCACAAACAGCAATAACCTTTACAACTCGCCACTGAAATCATTCGGTGATAATTGTGTGTAGGATTTTCAATAAAGATGCTAGCGTCAATTGTAGTAGTTTACAGGCCACCCATAATCATTAATTGAACAGACATTGCAAATACTGAGAAAATGGCTACGGAGTCCGCAAAAGCTCAGCTGTACGATGTCCTCACGCAGGAGAAACGTCAGCCGTTCTTGGAGAAACGTCATTCGTTCTCTGTGAGTCACGTGATGAGCACGTGCCCCTCACGTGGCCTCAGAGATTCGCTGAGTCTCAGCCCAGACGAGATGAGATCAATAGATAATGCATTCAGAAGAAAATCTATGGGCAATCCGAAAATCGCTAGAGCATTTTCTCAACATGTAACGGATGCAAATGCGATACAGCAACAAAATGGACACGGAAAAGTCACCGTCAGTAAGGACCATAGGAAATCGGATATCAATGAAGTCAAAAACGAAGCAAAGAGCCCTGTCGATGTCGTCAAAGACGTTAAAGAAGCCAAAGATGAGAACATGCACGACACATGGTCCAAAATCAGTCATAGCGTGGAAAAGATCCGAAAGAAGCTGCATTTGCGGACCAAAGGGAAGAGTGATGTGCGAATCCATGTGGAGTACATAGACTGTGACAGCCAGGAGAAGCTGTGGCCATACGGAGATGAGAGCGATGGCGCAGGGGATGTGTTCGATGACACGCTTGACTTCCCAGACCACAACTACACACCATCGCTGTTCATCAAAGACATCTCAAATGGACTGTTCAACGCTGTGTTTCCATTGAATGCTCTTCCAAAGGGGGATCTGACTATTCGTATCCGGAACTACAAGATGGAAATTGTGGTTGGAAGGCGACCGAGCAGTGTGGAAAGTAAGCACCGGATCACATATCCAATCCGCTATGGTGATATTGATATACCGATTTTCGTGGAACCCTCGAGCCTCGATTTCCGCTTTGACTCCATGGAGAACCTTATCTATGTGTGTGGTCAGATGAAGGGGTGCGGAGGTGCAGGCAGTCCGTACCATCATCGCCTTCATGGTGGTGGCGAGAGTCTTTCCCCTATCAAGCATGTGCATCATCGGAAGCTGAGTCTGCCATTAACACTCTCCGATCTCAGGCACGTGGTCAAGGTACCGCATGCGGATCATCGGACAAGGTCTTCTCATCACTCGTTGGACGGGTTTGGCTCTCCCACAGAAGTGCCTCACCATCGCATTGCTGACCTACGGTCAAGCATGCTGCCGCCCATCAGGAGGGTGATATCTCCTCCCGCCAGTTCTAGTGGCGGGGCTCAGAGGTTCCTTGAACGCAGGCACCAGTTACTCATTGGAGACTTTGGCAAAAATTGGTTCAGGGACAGGGCAATGACACACTAAATTTTGAATGTAGAAACGCGCAGGAAATACTGTTTGCATGATTCTCTGCAGTACCAAACTTGTATTGTACAAATATCATTGATGTTTGGTGATTACCTTGTGATTATACTTTTTAAAATGTAAACTGCATGACTGTTTAATCATACAATTTGGCCCGATCATGTTCATTTGCATTTAGCATGTGCCTTTTAGTATGAATGGCAGAATTATGAAGTAGAAAAAAAGTAGAAATTGATCATTAGTAACATGACAGACAATCCTGTGTGCAAACTAAAACAAAGATGTGGCCTTGTTCCTTTCATTACTCGTGCTCTTTATCAAATACTCTCCAGTAAATCTGCGATGTCTCAATGTCACGCTGTTTCATGTGCTGCTTGTTAGTGCAAGTGAGAGCTAGAACGTTGGGTATTCAGCGGAGAGGGCTTGGGTTTTTCACATGGTGCCAATATTATGTGTCTGGCAATCTTTTGTCTCGACACTACGAAAAGGGAAAACGATTTTTCAATTGTTAACATTTAAATACTATTTGTTTCTAAAGTTGCTACTTCGATTTACAGATTTTAATTTCAAAATCATCTATGGTTTTCAAACAAAAATGAACAATTGAACAAGACCCCCCCCACCCAACCACCACCGATACTAATTCCAGACGTCCTTCCCGTCCCCGAGGGACATAACAATAATGCCATTATAAGTGAATTTCTATATTACGATATCCATATTTAGCTGTTTCATATTCACATCCATATCCACAATAACCTTGCCGTTATCCCTCGCTAGATGTGTTTATCACTTCGGGGTTTGGGGCACAACCGCCAGTGCAGGTATTTTTGCAGAATTAAATGGTTTTCTAAGGCTCTGGGTGTGTGGCCAAGGTAATAACGTACTGCCATACGTATTTGCTCTGTACTGTTTACCTAGTGGTCGCTGTCATAAAATTTTTGTAGGGAATGATGTTTCAAATAAAATGTTATAAAAGCGGAGCAAAGTGTGAACAAAAATGTTTACATCTCAGATTTTCTGGGGAAAAATGCGTATGTTTCAGCACTACGACGGCGATGCTAAACTGTTTGTGTGAATGTATGTAATGATAGTACTTCATCACTAATAAACTGAATGATAGATTTTCATGACGATTTTCTGGCAATTTCTAAACATTCACATATATAGACACTTCTACTCGGCAATAATACACTCTTGATTGTTTTTTCGGCGTGGCTGTGCACATAGCTGTGTCAACATTCTTTAGTTGGGCATTCTTTTTTTCTGAAAACCTGGATCTGCCTAATGTGTCCCGGGCATAAAGAGACAATAGTGAAACCTTCATATAAAAACCCCTCTTAGCTAGTCAACGGTTTATCTTAATATGTAGGTTCTGTGCTCACAATACAATAATCATCGTATAAAGCGGGTGACCTTCTATCAGGTACGTGTACTGTTAGTGGAAGGTGATAAGGACACATGTAATCGTATGAGCCGGTGTGGTATTGCAATGACGTGCATTACACCTACACCTACGGACGTGAATTAGCTTGTGACTAGAAAGACTAATATCTAGTAATGCAATGGTTAGATGTGAAACTAATGCATACTGAGTGATGGTGTAACTTGTGGAGGTCATTCTCAGACGGGTCCGTTTCCGTGTATGTTAATATGTTGTCAATAACGAGCGTGGCGGTACCAACCCATCCACAGTTTTTCTCCTTTTGATTATTGTTTCTTAGGAAGATCCATCGATGTATGCAACCCCATTTCCAAGTAGTATGTTTGGCATTTCTGCTGTTAATCGTACATACGAAACCCATGACATCACTTAAGCTCCCCCTTTTTTTCCAAAACCCTGGATCTGTCAGTGTTATTGGTTACCTATTATATTATCCTTGATTTACACTTTGAGCATGAACAAGTCCATGTAATAGTACTTGTACACCTACCATAAACTACTGATATACTTCTATCAGCTTTTACCTTCAATTAAAAATAGTGTTTATTTCTACAGGAATTGGGTTATTTTATCAGTCATATTTCTCATCACCAAAGCATTGACTGTTTGCTCAAGATTACTATATAGAATACTATGCAGATGAATATTCCAACATGTGTCGGCAACTCTAAATAAGAAACATTATCATTACAATGCTCATTGTCCTTGTCCTGTCACGTATACGAGAAAGGAATTTCACTTAAACATGCATACAACTAACAAACAATGAAGATAGAGTGTCTACATTCTTGTTTGCTTGCCTAATATGATGGGTCTTTTGGGACGGGCATTGACATATGCAATGTTTTTGAGAAATAACAAGCTTAATTCGTCAAACAATTCGTAAATGAGGGTTTCCATTGTAAAATATTATAGAGATAGTGACAGCGCCTTAATCAAAAGTACATATGACCTACGAAATCACCATCTGGACTCTATATTAAGGGCCAATCCTGCAAAAGACACCTTACGACACACATAGCCTATTACATGCTCAATGTAATACATGATTCATGCTTATCACCTCTCAATCCTGCACTTTGTCTCTAGCAACATTAAGAATGAAAGCAGGCAGAGATGATTAAAGGAATCCCTATAGCTTTGGAAATGACCTCATATATGTACCGGGTATGTACATGTTACATATATGATGATTCGCAGCTTTCAGCCATACAACAAGACACAGCTCATTTGGTCTAATTTTATTGAAATAAACTATTAGATATAAGGTCTTTTAAAAGACAATGACACCAAGAGAAAATCCACCAAATATGAAAACGAACGTGTATTTGTATTTATCATCATTCATCGTCAGATAGTAAATTCACTATGAATAGCAGCCAATACGCAAAAATTTCAAAGATAGATTTATCAGTCCATGTCACCTACATCCAAGCAAACACTTCACACTACAGGGCGTCAATATAACCCGGAAATTGAAGCATTTCCGTATTCTGTGTTTATAAATGAAAAGTGTGAAATGGATAAATCTCCTCCACGTGTTGGTGACTGCGTGTTGCAAGGAGCAGAGTAATAGAGACGTAATAATGGCTGGCAATTTCTGAGATTTGATGCTCAAATTACAAACCCATGAGGCGGCGACTATTTAACATGGCCCACTGTAGATGTATATGCCACTACTCAGACAAGAAAGTGGTTTGAATTTTGAGGTTACACCTTGAATGCCCATATCTAGGTTATTCAATTGCTCATTAATTGATGCTCATCGATTGATATGCAAAAACAACACAAGTACATCCAATTGTTGGGACTGTTCCACATATCTAAATAAATTTGCCACCTAGATATGTTTTTGTCCAAAAACACCAGCATCATTCTTTGCACAATTTTAAACATGTCTTCAAAACATATGGAAAGATTTGCTCTTAGATTTGTTTTCAATATACAGTGTACTAATATACTGGTAGAAATGTCAACAAAAAATACTGATGTTGGTGTCTAAAAGTGTGCTGTGTCTCTTTTGATCATTGGATTGACACTTTCTGTACAAAGACCAAAGCTACAGGAATAAAGGGATCAGTCTTATAGCTCTGTGTTCCATGAGTCGCCGGGTGATTAGTGTAACAGTTAGCTTGCCTGTCTGCACACATATAAATGTAGTGTTGAGATTGGAAGGTGGCGAATTCCATTGCCACGATTGTAACATTTCATTGTACTTCGTACATGGGTCCTTGTCATGTTCACACAACGCCCCATTTCAGTGTGTTCCACCAACACAAATTCAGTACACCTCTCTCTGAATAAGACCACATGGGAGACTTCCATCACGATGAGTAAGACAACCAATGATCTCTTCATGGATGTTATAATTGTGGTGACCTCTTTGTTAATCTTTTTAAACCAGAATTGTTTTTCATATTACAGAGGTGGTCTTTATTAATGGAAAGTTCTTGCATGTCGGTTGTGCGTGATGCTTGTTTGACATTATCTATTTTCATAGACAAATCCAATCTGAATATCACTAATAATAGCCGTGAATCAATATGACTTACGCATAGATGTACGCAAACGGAAGTCGCCTGAGCTGCAGCTTATTGGCTTGCACGTGGCCTCAGATGGATTAGCGTGAGCCTGATATAGACACAGTGCGCATGCGCATATCACCACGATGAGCAGACGATCACATTTACATCAATAGGATCTATACAGTAGAGTCTCTCTGTCAAGATCCTCTGGGGGCTGGTCTCAGAAGCCTAAATAGAGAGATCGTCTCTTTGTGGAGGTTTGCATCCTTGTTATATGATTGGGGTTGTTATAGATTAAGTCTAAGAATAGAGGAGGGGTTATTTGGAAGTGCTGCTGTAGTTGATTTAGCTCTCATTTTACACTAACCACATATTGTCGTTCTGTTGTTACGTTACCCTGCTAAATTCTCTCCAAATTGCCCGCTAATTTTATAAGTCAGAGCAAATGGTGACAAAATTTAGCCCAATAGCGCAAACCTTGCGAACAGTGTAAAGTTTTACATAGATGATGAGAAACATATATATTTAGCATAAATATGTGAAGACATCGCAGATTTTCCATTGTTTAGCAATGACGGTCATTTTGTGAAATCGCATATTTGCCGATAAATCATTATTTGGTGCCTCGTCAATGTCTTTAAAAATGCTAGGGTGAGGGATGGTTTCTTGCTTATGCACCCACCAATTAGCCACGTTGTGTGAAACATTGCCAATTGCGTGCACCAATCAGCAGGAATGGCAGCAGCATGTACGAAAGCAATCAGACAACAATTAATGTAAGTGACAGTGACGAATCTTCACAGGAGAAATTTTACTGCGCCGTGGGAAATTGGAACTGTATGGAACTCAAGATGGGTCTTGCTTTTAAAAACTCGTCTGAGACGAGAAAATTCACTATTTAAAAGACTTCTGATTCTTGCTTCAGCCATTTACGTTGGTTTTTACAAGTGTATACGCAAGATTAGGAACGATGCACCCAGATATCAACGTTTCATATGGTATTAGAAAGGCATGGTGGGAGGGGGCGTCTAAGCAACTATATTAAAATCTGAATACACAGTTTTATGTTAATTATCAACGGCATCTTTTAGAGCATGAAACGCATACATGGGACATAGCTAGCATTATGCAGAAATCATCTTACCAACTGTAGATCTAGCCAGGGACCACCGTTCTCTGACTTTACAAATTACAAGAATTGAAGTAGCTTTAATTATCAATCAATATATGTTTGTGTAAGGTTTTATTGATTGCAGAATGTAATTGACTCAAGTAATTAGCTGTCCAAAATCCATCTTTAAAATGCCAGGAAGCAAATGGCCAAACGTTGAACCATCGGGTTCCAAATCGACATAACACATAAACAACAGGAATCACAACTATTTGTAAAAAGACGTGGAATGCAATTATAACATAACATACAATTAAGGACATACAATTGGTACATTGAGTTATCATAACAAATTATAAGCCATGGATTTCTCAATAGTTATTTGCACAGGAATATAAGTGAAAACCTTGTTGAGTTATTGTTTAGGGGAACAATGTTGTGTGGCAGTGGCTGGATATGACATGTGTAGGTGTAGTGTCACTGTCACGTGGCTTAATTATCGCTTATTTCAATGATTTATAAAGAACACATTAGTTAATTGCATGGTTGTGGTGTTACCTTGTATCAATGTGTGAGACAATATGGCCTTGGGGTGAGTTACCAGATTACTAGAGGTTCACTCACCTGCTCCATACTTCTTGAATCTCTGCTGCCTTGGGACATCTCATCCCACACCTGTAACTATATGATCAACCTGAAATCTATACCATCTATAGATTTGACTGTTACCAATATTGACAGTACTTAATTAATATCAATAGATATTTATGACTCATGTAATAAAAACACATACAAGGTCTTGAATGAAAATAAAAGATTAAAATATTTAAAACAAATTGTCTAAGTTTCAAAATTACTTCAAATTTTGTTTTAGATAATCTATAGTTATATTTTAAGTTGAAAACAAATTACTATTTCTGAGTAAAAATATAGACAGGATTGAAAAAAAAATATGAACGAATCAATTCTCGTGTTAACTTTTAAAAATTTAACGTTGTTTAGAATCTTTGATATGTTGTTAATTAATGTCTATATTATTTTACAATGCAAAAGATTTTAAAACAAAATATTTTGAGAATCGTGTGCCAGTTAACAATGTCTCCATTTGAATGAGTTTCACTATTCTAGGCTGTCCATCATTTACTTTTTTGGTAATTGCTTTGTTTTGTAGCACAACTCCCCCCCCCCCACCCCAATACAGCCTTGAAGTCATTTTGTTTGGCTTCACTGTACCAATCAGGCATGCGCATCAGTATCAAAACCTGTCTGCCAGATGATGAAACCAATCCTTCTATTTACGTGTATGAGTTACATGTAGGAACATTCTTTGTATTATAGCTCTACTGTGCTATGCATGCAATAATAGTCATTTTGTTAACTGAATTTGCAGATTTCTCATTGTGCCCGTAGAATGGCTGTCAATACACACTTACATGCTAATATGTATATAGAAGTTCACATTTACAATAATTTGCCCTACAGGACCAGCGGGGGGGGCTGCGTTTGCGCTGGTAGTGCTTGGAGGTCAGTCGTAGCCAGACTGACGGTACGAATACCCCTTCCAGGCTTCTTGTACCTTGATCCATCAGCAATGAATTGTGCCTGGTTCATTGTTGGTCACCGCTATGAACTGTTGCACAACGACAATACATACACACCATCTGTTACTGATAAACTAAAAGCAGGCAGACATCTGCATGTGAGGTTAAATGGGCAGAAGCAAAATCCTAGTACAAAATTAGCCCTTTTTAAAGTGCACAAAAAGCACAAAACCAAACTAACTTTTGAAACAGGCTCACGCAACAGACAATATAATAAGAATAGATCTATTTATATGTATACTGGCCTTAAGCTTCTATATTAGGACTCGTCAACCAACGCCTATTTTCTTTAGGCAATTGGTGTGTGTTCCCATAATTACACATATTCTAGCATCATGCAGAGGGTCTAGTGTACTTATCACATGTCTACATGTCGTGACAGATCCACCATGATCGTATGATGAGCAATCCAGTGCATTTACAAGAATGGCAAATGCCCTTCCTTATTTACAGCTATTACCCCCTACAACAAGGTGATGGCAAACTATATATATATATATAACCTTGTTATCTAGATACTGAGGATCTCAAATGTTCTGTTGTCTCGGCGCTAGTTTTATTTTCTGTCATTATGAATATATATAAATTGTAAATTATATCTTAGTATGTACTGTGTGTTGAATTCATCATGTTTATGTTAGTACAAATTTTGTTTAGACTTGCTTTTTACTCTCATCCTTAGAAATTCCAGTTAGACAGTGTTTATTGCATATCCAAAGCATACATACCCATGATTCTACCCTCTTTTGCCAACCCACACACGTTAAACACATCGCAATGTCCTCTAAACAGCATGCACAGGCGTAATGTGCTTTCAAGCACTGTGTGATGTGATTTAACATGTTGTCTCACCTGTCCCAGGAGAGTGGTGGAGAGTAAAAGACATGCAAGGAAACTGCACGCACGTTTTTTATCTTCAAAGACCCACATTATTTAATGGAACATCTTGAGGTACCGTACTACTCTGGGCAAACTCCGTTACTCGGCATGGTGTACAATCATTTTGTTGCATTTTTTGTATAGCGGACAAAAACATTAAAAACCCTAACTTCTGCATGTTGTAAAAGTGTAGTACGCAGGGGCTCACGCCTGCTACTCATTTATACATGCCATGGCATTTCCAAATGTGTCGTCTCCACTTCTTCCGGCAAGACCGTTCTCTGGGCAATTTTCGCAGAGGTTCCAGTTTGGAAAATATTGAAATTTTATGCAAATGGATAACCCGTTCTACATAACCATTTATTTCGGGCTTATAATTCCATTCACATTTTTTCCCGAATAACCTTTCATCTACTAAAAGAACCTTTTTTTATAGAGCTTTAGCCTATCAAAACATCAGTGGCGTGGAACATATGTCTTTATCTAGCCAAGAAACCCGTTATGCATTTTGCTTGTCATGTGAATCTAGCGAACTTCTTCCCGCTAAAATAGATAATCTAACCCAGTGATAACTGTATCGCCATCGTTACAATGTCTTTTTGAAACGTTTCCTATCGAATGTTTTAATTGTGTTTGTAGTAAGTATATTCAAAGTTTCAATAAAGTGACTGACTCAGTAAATGTAAAACAGGAAAAACCCCAACTGGTTTCAAGTGGTTGTTATTGAAGGTTGATCTCCATATGGAGGTTTACGGTAGTCTTTACCTTAAATGGGGACCTCGAAATATAGAGCCACCATATATTTCATTCTGTTATAGATGTGGTTTTACTTTGAGGTCACACTGTGCACAATGATACCTCCCTTTGGGCCACAGATGGCAGTAGAAGGGAAAAGTGACTCCATTACTGTGGTTTGTGGTTTATACAAGTGGATGTTGTTTATCACACTCCAGTTGGAATATTGCAACAACAAAAACAAGAATGTTGAGGGCCTTAAAATATTCACATATTTTCCTTTTTGGTATTTGACTTGAATTACGATGTATATCTTCCTCAAAGCTATCCATTAAATGATATATAGTAAGTTGGGAGCAGAAATGTAAAACCAATCTAGGTTGTGGGGCATAAAATCCTACCTTTATGTACTGTTAAACGGGGGCAATGGTCGACAGTATCTCATATGACCATATTAGTGAGATGTCCTCATTGCACAGATAAGTCGTACATCAAATAAATGAGATTAATTTCCTTGTGTATGAAGCTACATTTTTTGCCTTATACTCTGAGCAGGACACGCCTCTGCCAATAAACGTTCTCCAAGTGGATTATCAAGTCCCAGGGTCCATGAGAAGGGATTAGGGATTTATGTGTCGCGTGTTGTCCTTGAGAAAAGATTAGGGAGTTATTATATGTCACGTGTTTGGTAAATGGAATCAACCTCCAGGTAAATATAGTTTGCATGGCAGTGCTGGCGAGTAGACATCAACACGCACAATTTATTTTCAAAGATCTGGACAGTTCCACTCTATAGCTTAATGGCACAATCATGACCAGAGTTTGACACAAAGATAATCCATATTTTTATGCAGCTCAAAATTAAATTATTTACTCTATCTGAGATCTTGAGCGATCTACGATCGTCAAAATGGTGGAGAGACATTGAATACATTTATATGATTGAAAGTTCTATGAGAAGTGGTGTGGTTGGGAAACTATCGTTTTTCCAAAGTGCATGACTCGTACCATAGTCATATTTCACCAGAGTTTGGGGTTTTATGTATTGTATGTATTTTCTATATTTTTTTTGTTTTTGTTCTTCATATTGTCTCACAACTTGACACTAAAATTTTATCATATAGCGTTGTTTTCAGGCAATGAGAAGTATAGGACTCGGAGGGGGGGGGGTATATCCAAAATCTTGAATGAAATTAGGTTAGTATAAGTCTTGAAACCTTGACTAATATATGTCAAAGGTCGGATTATCTCTATTACCTGAAACCAACAATAACAAAGTGCACGTATAAAAAACTCAGCGCCTGTTGAAACCGAAGCTTGTTGTAATTATTATAATTTGCATCTCCATATTACTTACTTACCAAGTATCAATTCATTAGGGAGAAGATGCTGCAAGATAATTACATTTCCAGTGGCCCATTAATTTAGAAGTAAGATTAAGGAATCTCTTTTGGGAATATTGTCATTCAGCAATACGACAGCATTTTACAATTTACTATCAAATATGGGTAAACAACCAGTCTGACAGTAACGCAAACATTAACTCCTGATTTTTCACTGTGCTATATGCTATGAAGAATATGTGGAAGGCAACATAATTTTACCATCTTTAAAACACATCTGTTATGAGACGATGTGCCTTTTTAACATACGCTACGACACACCCACTGATATGCTTTTGAAATTCGAGATTGTGTGACAAGAGCTTTATAGAATTTCTACCGAGGAAGCGGAAATGGCGGAAACGGTGACAGGCTTGTAGAGAATGCCAATGATCTGGTGCACACGTTTAGGCATGTGCGCATGATAAAAGTAAAGCAGTTTGGAATTTGGCTGAGCAATATAAGGACCTCATTTTACATTCATAGTATTTCGCTTGTAATGCATTGCATTTCGTGACGCCCGCTTCTACTACTGTATTCAAATTCAATCTGAATGTGAAATTGATTGCATTTTCAGGAGTAATCCCTGGGCCTTGTGGTTCAGATGTGGATCCAACATACTTGTATACTATACTTGTATTGCAATTTCGTATTGTGTTATAGATTCATCTTGTAGGCTTGGTTGTCTATACGCAGGTATATTATCTACACCGTAAGGCATTGACTACGTAAAACAGATAGCCCATGATCTAACAGTTGGGTGAAAGGCCAGTTCATATCTAACAGAAAGGGTAGGGGTTTGCTCATGCGGTATTAAACAACCATTTTATATGCATTTACATGTTGCTGCTTCATGTGTATGAAGTCAGTTTTAAATGCTAATGCATTTGTGCACCGAGGCATCGTGTGTAATAAGGGAACGATCATAAATAACGATACTGGGGGGGGGGTTGTCCATTTTTGGGGGCGTGAAGAAAAAGTTAACCGACCCCCCCCCCCAACCTCTGCTAAAGATAAAGTCCTTTATATAGTCATTGCATTGCTGAAAGAAAATATTTGAAAAAACAACATACCATAGCGTGATAAAAAAAGTTCAGCGACCCCCCCCCCCAAAAAAAAAAAAAAAAAAAGGAATCAGAAAAGTTGACGACGACCCCCACACACCTTTTTGGACAACCCCCCCCCGGTATCATTATTTATGATCGTTCCCTAAGTAATAACGTCAAAACGAGACGACGTCGTCTGCTGAATAAGTCACGTGATTGACGCACTTGCCGGAAATAGGTGGCGCTCTTTCCGGCCGGTGACGTCTGCTTCGGCAGAAAACCTTCATCTTCTCATAGTTATTTTTCAGTTACCCTTGTAGTTTACTTATATAACTGTGAAGACTATATTTAGCATTTGTGTCGCCTCTCGCTTTTTATTTATTTCAACTTATTTGTACACGTAAAGCCTTTAATGGGATTGTTTGATGGTTTATAAGGATTTGTATCTAGTTGTTTTTTTAATCGTTATATGTATGCGTGAATATGTTATTTTCATAACTTATACCACTCTTGGCACTTCTATTCTGTTATTTTATACGCTTTCATCAGATTATGAAACTTTTATTTTGACAAAACAAACATTGTAGACCAAATACGTTATATGTGATTTTGTCTTTTCTTCGGATAGAGTTATTTCCATTATTTTACAGTTAAAAGCTACAACGCTTTACTTCTTCAATTATTCGTGAAAGTTCCCAATTACATTTCACCTGAACATAAGCAAACGTTGAGTGCAAACTTCTGTTTCAAAATGCTAACACCAATGCCAAAGAATAGAATGCGCTGAAATTCTCCTTTCTGAGCACCTCAAAGGTCATGCTGCCTGTTAATTATTGTCTCTTTTGGGAAAACTCAACCTGTAGACAACAGGACTCAGACGTTCGCCCTTAAACATCTGCCAATGATTGAACTTACGACTGACATCTCATCATTGAATGTCAGCCTGTACAATGATTTGGCGTCTTATGCAATTGCATTACATGCTTGACATGTGATTCATGTAACGACATAAGGTACGTAAAATTGGATTACCAGATGATATTTTTTTAAATAAGTGAGTTATTCTTTTATAAACTATCCATATATTTTGGTACTTTATGTCATTAACGTCGGCAGCTTATCATCGTCAGACACTAACACCAGGGGTCGGTTTTACCAAAGTAGGACGTACAGAGGCGACCGATGTACGACCTGGAGTGACATTAACGCCTTATAGGTGAATTTTACCACATCGGCGTTCTGCAAGTCTGTGGGTCCAGCGTAGGCCCTTGTGTACTGAATTTTGTCTGAAATATAGTAGATCTACGGTCTACAGCCTGCACAGGGGTCGGAGACGGGTTGGTCTACTTTTGCAAATTTATAAATTAGAAGTTTAGTCACTGCAATTCTGTCCTGTCCATTGTATATTTTTCAACTTTAATTTTGTTTCATGCACACTGTTGAGTTACGGATATATTACATTTGTGGCAAGTACTAGTTACTTCTCACATATTTAAAGATAATTTGATTACAAGTTTGATATGCTATGTATGTTTTGATAAGGAATTGAGACATGTCATTTTTATTGGTAACTTTATAAGCAGAATATAACATATTCTCATATTTTATTCAAAAATATTTTTTGTTGTTGAAAGAATCTAAGAAGCAGAATGATATTCATACAATAAAATGATTAATTTAAAGTTATTGTTCTATTCAAGTGATACTCTAATGTAGTATCACCAATATACGTATATACAACTTACAATAGCAATTTCATACT
>CM032667.1:50889325-50911825 GCA_019095985.1 Streblospio benedicti
CTAAAATTGTGTCCCATGTGGTCCTCTATGAAAATTAAGTGAGTAATTTTGTGGCCCTTTTATGGATGCAAACAGCCCTTGGCCACTGGAGTATATACTTTTTGAAAATACACAATTTATTCAAGAGGGGGGCTTGTAAATTTTAACGGTCCTATATCATCAGTTCCATATCTTCCTGTGAAAAATGTCAGGAACCACATTTCGTTCTCTGTTAGTTTTAGTATAGCCATGGCTCTAAATTTTGTGATTTTTGATATAGCTGTGGGTTTGAAATTAATTGTACAGATGCCGAGAGCTATAATCCGTGGGGGCGGGGGTATGGAAAAAGTGCCAAAATCCTGGAGCGGTATGTGCTCGCGGCATGAATTTTTTTATGATTCAGAAAATTCTTAGTTTCTACCCTCTGTTACCGCGTACCGTACGTGAGGCGCCGCTGCGGTATGATCTCTTGGTGTAATGTGGGGGTAAAACAAACACTAAAACACAAACACTAAAAATATACACCTGGTTGTATCATGTTTCCAATTTCAAGAGGTTTGCAGAGTCAACTTGCTAATTATCTCCTTGAGATATACTTTACAGATAATTAAGAAAGAACGCAGATTGTAAACGTGAGTTGGTGGGCGGTAGCAGCTCAGGTGCATTAAAATTGTCATTCAATATTTTAAGCCAAGCAAACTCACGAATGATAGTTGATAAAACACGGTAGTTATAGATGCAAAAGTCAAATATGGATTTGTGTGATTGGTGCCAAAAATAGGGAGGATATGTTATTACTGCAATTATCTCCTAAAGGTTGGACTTACTTTTTGTGGTATTTTATTACCAAAATATGAGGTTTAGCGTCTCACATATGGTTCTGCTTCTGGGTTTGGGACTAGCTAAAGAAGCAGGTTCAGCAGCGGATTTGAGTGATGATATAAGAAGAAACAATAAACAATTGTGGATTGGTAAACAAACTGACATGAATATTACCTTTTTTGTTAAGGAGCTCAGTGAAAATGTTGATGGCAGAAAGAAACGAATGACTGTTTTCAAAAGTGAAAACGTGCCAACTCCAAGAAAAAGATATACAAATGAAAATTTCAACTCGTGGCATGCCGATCAAGATTATGTCGCTTCGCAAAGAACGTCTAAGCATAATGTTACTCCAACTAAAGATCTATATACAAAGCACACAAAAACACATTTGATTCCAACAAAACGTGAGTTCAGTAGGAATAAAAGGCGGGTTTCAAGTAACAAAGTAGAAAAATGTAGGTTCAATGGAACCGTTGGATTGTGTATACCAAAAACAGTTTTCAGATTGCTTCCTAAAGAGCTAAGGAAAATGCTGATCTGTCTGGTAAAAAACGTAAGTTGCGAACTTACCACACAAAAACAGGAAGTAACGTTCACACCCACGTTCACACCCACGGTATCCATGGGTTTGGAAGCGGCAGACCCTGAGAAGCAACAGCACAATGAAGCAAAAGACTTAATTGCCTATTTTAGAAACGTCTGGAAGATAGTGGCTCCCTTGATTATTGTTGTTGGCACAGTAGGAAACGCCTTTACAATCCTCATAATGCTGCAAAAGAAGTTCAGGGAAAGCACGATGTGCTTCTATCTGATTGCACTTGCCATTGCCGACATCGTTGTCCTATACACCAACCTACTGCCCCAATACCTGGACTCGATTCGGACCTACACATATGACAACAGAGCCGATTGGATCTGCAAGTTGAAATACTTCTTCATTTACTTCCCCAGCCATGTGGAGTCGTGGATAATAGTGAGTTTGACAGTAGAGCGATTCTGTGCAGTCTTCTTTCCTATAAAAGTAGCTACTGTTTTCAGCAAGACGCATGCCTCCATTGCGCTCACCATCACTGTCCTGGTCATCCTATGCTTTGACGTTCACATTTTCCATACGATGAACATTACATACATGGTTAACAAAGTTGTTCTTCATAGTAATGGGGAGAGAGAAGTCTTCTACACTAAGAAATGTACTGAAAACTTCACAGTGCATGCCTCCAAAGTGTTTGCTGTGCGAATTTGGCCCTGGATGGACTTGGCTCTGGACTCTCTGATCCCGTTCATCTGTTTGATTGTGACAAACAGCGCAATCTGCACCAAACTCATCTATGCCCATTACACGAGACACCACAGTTTCCAGTTCGGTGGATCTGGACAAGCTGCTGTGAATACTGCAAGGCTGACTAGTACCACTGTGATGCTCTTCCTGGTCAGTGTCCTGTTCTTTGTCTCAAAAGGTCCTATTTCTATATATCAGATCATGATCAACAGCAGAGGGGAGAACAAGCTTGTCAAAATAATGCCGTACATGCAAGGCTTCAATCTCCTGGCCTTTACCAACAATACCTTCAATTTCTTTCTTTATTGCATCAGTGGTAAACACTTCCGCAAGGGAATCATTGACATGTTCAGGAGGAAAAAGATTCATCCGATGAACTCTAATTCTAATAACACACACCACATAACAGTAGGTGTAGCTACATCGCAAATGTAACTTTGCAAAATGCCGGACTAGATTTACCATCTTTGAACCATAGTCTGATGTAGAGAGGGTTTGGCAAGTGCAGGCATATCTTAGCCAATGCAATATTCATAATAATATTCACAATGTAGAAAAATCTGTATAAAATGCATCTTGGTCCCTTCAGAAGTGCTGATTACATGGCCATTCTTTTTGACAATGTGTGCAATCTTCGCTCGATGATGGTTCATGGGGAGGACGATCGCTATAGTTTCAGCCAATCTTCCAATGCTAGCACTCAAGAATATAAGTAGGTGAACACCAAATCCATACTGCCATGATATTTGTCATACTTGCTATATTACTAATTTAAAAAGGGGTTATTTGTAAAAAGTAATGACATCAAAAAGAAAATGTCGAGTTTAGATGAAAAATTAGTACCAATTTCCGGGGGCATTCCTATAAGTGCATGTTAGACTTTGAAGCACCCCACCCGCTCGTACGCGTGTTCTAAGCTTTAAAATGGTGTGGTTTGTTAGAATGCGACCGTAATGGTGTTATTGGAAAAATACCTCTCATATTCTCATGACGGATCAGCCCGGGGTTTCATGAGAGAACAGCTTTAATGTGTTGACGGAACGACCCCTGTATTTTCAGGACTAATCTTATCGGTCAATTAGATACTTCATGTATATTGTTCAACTGATAATCGTGCACTGCATATTTTACTTGTATTTCATTTTTTTGTGTTTTAATTGGAAAAGGAGCCTTAAAGAGCTCGAATACGTTCAGATAAATAAGTTAAAATTCATGGTTTTAAAACAAAATTTTATTTCAACAAGAATAGAGTAGAAATATTTTGTTCAATTTAAAATTCAGAAATAATGGGAAAAGAAAAGATTATTTTGTGTTTTTGACTATAATATGGTTTTCTTATTCTTGCTTCAACTTTTACAAATTACACCTTGTTGTTTAGACAGTTATATCATCTAATGATGTAACATGTGGTTTGAAACATACAGATTAGTGTAAAATGTTGTTATGAAACAATTGGTTACATTACTATAATTTGCTTACTGTAACTTAAATGTATTTTTGCTATGAATGTAACGTTTTGCATTACGTATTATGAAATAGGTCATTGTAAATAGTTCTAAAGTAATTAGGTGACTGATAAATCTTTGAAGGGTTGGGTATTTTGTATTATGTTCTATTTGATTAATATCTTATATAATTTATGTACAATACCATGTCACTAGGATGTTGTCACACTAGATGACAGCATGTGATGACGTCGTCAGGGAAGTCATGTCCAAACCTGAGACCGGGGGGAGGGGGCATTGCCTGTCCTCAGCCCCCATAGGATGTCGTATACATGATGTAAATGGAAGTCCCCTTCGACTCTGCCTTCCTATTATCACGCCTACGCCAACTACTGAGACTGGGGGAAGGCTATGCTCCTCACCCTCCAGGTTTTGACTTGACTTCGCTGACGTCACATGCTGTCATCTAGTGTGACGTCATTTTGTGAACATGCTACTTCTTCTTGTGAAGCAGCAAAGCTATTTAGAAGTAAGTTTTATGAAGGATTTATCGCAAAAGTAATTGCTAATATACCTGCAAATCAAGTCAAATGAAACTATTTGAATAATTGTTGTAGAAGTTTACTTTGAATATGTTTATTAATGAAACTTAAATCTGATTTTATGTTCTTGTAAAATTTGTTCAAATCATCAATTTTAATGAGAATGGTATTGTATATTTCATGATTAAGTGAACCTTGTTTTATTTGTCTACATTAAAGTTCATAAACAAATGTTTTAGTTTGTTTTTACCACAACTGTGATTTAAGATCAGTTTACCCCATATGATATCAACTTATCCCATGTCTTGGAATAACTTACCCCGCGGGGGTGATTAGAAAATTGGTACGAAACATTCATTAACAACATAATTTTTAGTTTTGAGATAGAGCCCTTTAATATTGAACGCCCATAAAATGTAATAGGAAAACTGTTGAAGATAAAGTTTAATTGTTTAATATGAGACCACATGCAGTTTATCATGGCATTTTAACTCTATTTTCATTCGTTTAAATACACGGTTACTGATACTTAGGTACGAATGCGTAGATAAATGAGTGATGCTTTATTCTTATGCTTTAAGTAGCCATGAGAAAAATGTGTATTTAAAAGTGAAAACTGTCGGAATCAAACTACAATGGCATATAGTGAAGATGTTAAGTGTTAATATATAAAAGCGATGTCCCAAAAGTAGTACAAGTACATGAATGTCAAAGGTTGAAGAGTAGAAGTAAGCAGCTGCAGAGAGAAAAAACTTGCTATTTAAAGATAGGTGTGTGAAGTGGAGGAAAAGAGGAGGAGCAGGTGGAGAGCTTCAGGAGAGAGATAGAGGGAAGAGGTGATCAGGACGACAATGACAATGACAACAACAACGATGACAACAAGGAAGACGACAATGGCGACAAACGTAATCAAAGGATTGGTCAATGATCGGCACAACATAGGTTTGGCTGCCGCCTGCGTCTCGGCTCACACCTGAGCAGCTCATCATGACATATCACTTTCCTATGCCACGTGAGATCGCAACATTAAACTGGTGTGACGTAGATGCCATCCTAAGTGTTACTTAAGCTCTCGTTTATACAGCTGTGTCGAGAGACGGGGCGAGGCTCTGGAAGTGATAGCACTTTTGTCGTCTGCCAAAGTCGTTAGCACTTACCTGTTGGGAGTTTGCCACTCACAGTGTGTTGGCGTTTTTACCAATTGGGTAATCATTAGCTAATTGCAACAAGACAAAGAGACGAAGCTGTAGGAGTAGTTATACCAGGTATTTGTAGGCAGTGTTGATGAATAATAACATTGAGGAATTAGTACTGAAACAACGAATGAGTGAAGCATGCTGTCGAAACTCTTTTTCAATAGATGGATGCGTGTAGAAGCAGACAATGTCAAACCGGGATATCATTTGCGGTGGTGAACTAAAACAATATGATGCGTGTCCAAATTAACAGCACGTTTACGTTGTTTTATGTGCTTTTCATACTGAGCCCATGCTTGGGTTTCACGGGGCAAGAAAATGAATCCACGAACAGTGACAGCACAACTCACAGTGTGAGGACAACCGAAACGGATTTTCCTGTGATTACTGAAACAACTGTTTTGAATGAAACGGCAGTTGCTAACAAAAGTAAAAGTCGTATGTCAAATGAAGAGTTGGCAGCTGGAGGTGGTGAAAATAAAAATGGAGTTAGAGGTACTTTTGTCAAGTGCAAGAGACATGAATCTACATCTTCAATGTTTGAGAAGACGGAGAATTCGAGTGCGGAAAGAACGTCACATGGTAGTCTGGATCGCATGCAGCTTCATACCAAACCAAAGGCAGAAATGAAAATTGTATCGATGAATTTCAGCTTTGTTCACAATGAAACTATCACTTCAAACAGTAGTACTGGAGAAGTTATGGCAAACCAAACAAAAGTTTCCACGTCGACACTGCTAGAACACAAAAAAAGAATGGAGATGTGCTTGAGAAGAAATATTTCATGTCCCACTAGGAAAGTGCCCATTCAAGCTCCCAACCCTGCAGACTATAAAAAACAAATGGCCAAAGAAGCAAAGGCTTTAGCTGATTACTTTCGAAATGTCTGGAAGATTGTGGCTCCAATGATCCTCACAGTTGGTACTTTAGGCAACTTCTTTACAATCCTCATAATGCTGCAAAAGAAGTTTCGTAGCAACACGATGTGCTTTTATCTGGTTGCTCTTGCCATTGCCGACATCGTTGTCTTATATGCCAGCCTACTTCCTCAATACCTGGACTCACTTCGGACATATACGTATGACAACTCCGCAGAATGGATCTGCAAGTTGAAACACTTCTGCATCTTCTTCCCCAGCCATGTGGAATCATGGATCATTGTGAGCCTGACGTTTGAGCGATTCTGTGCAGTCTTCTTTCCACATAGCTGTGCAATGCTTTTCACCAAGGCGCGTGCAGCCATTGCACTGACCATCACTATCCTCATCATCCTTTGCTTTGACATCCACTTTTTCCATACCTTTAACATTGAATACATCATCCATAATGTGTTTACACTTCCTAATGGACAAAGACAAATCCTGTATACTACAAGATGCACTGCAAACTTCAAAATTCAAGCTACCAAAGCGTTTGCTCTGAAAATCTGGCCCTGGATGGACTTGGCTCTGGACTCTCTGATACCGTTCATCTGCCTCTCAGTGGCAAACAGCGCAATCTGCACCAAACTCATCTATGCCCATTACACGAGACACCACAGTTTCCAGTTTGGTGGATCGGGACAAGCTGCTGTGAATGCTGCAAGGCTGACTAGTACCACTGTGATGCTCTTCCTCGTCAGTGTCCTGTTCTTTGCTTCAAAAGGTCCTATAGCGATTTATCAGATAATGGTCAACAGCAGTGAAGATTACAACCTGGCCAAAATCATGCCGTACATGCAAGGCTTTAATCTCCTGGCTTTTACCAACAACACTTTCAATTTCTTTCTTTATTGCATCAGTGGCAAACATTTCCGAAAGGGCTTCGTTCAAATGTTCAGGAGGATCAAGATCCAACCAGTTCTTATGAACATTGATAATCAAGTGACATCACGAGTCGCACAGTCACAGATGTAATGCAGAATCAATGACACGGGATGGCAAAATCTGGCACTATATATAGTGATGATTGCATTTTTTTATTCAGTATATTTTGTTGAGCTACACCAATTCACACTCTGCGATATGTGCCAAATTAGCACTGAGAAAGCTTTAGAGAAACAGAACACGTCTATCTTTGGAGGTTGCAGTCAGTAAAGAATCAACACATGCTGAAGCCTAAATTGATTCCACGTCCAGCATTTCAGTGATGGCAAAGACTGAAGATATTAAGCAGCATGTTCACGATAGAACCTGCTACATTACATGTTTATGTTTTACTGCAAATCGATCCAGCCTTATAAGTTACATTTCATCAGTAAGACGATGAATGGCCTTAAAAACAAAGACTTTTATATAGATATACTATATACTATATACTTATACTAGATATATCCTAAATAAGAAGAGAGATGCATGTGTTGTGAAGCCAACATACGTGACTTAATATACTCTGCTAACATTAGAGTGACATAGATGGAACTTCCAGACATTTATGACAACATCCATACCCTACACGACGCCACAACATTATAAACTGATAAATACTACATTTGTTTAAAACGAACCATTTTACAGATTTGGTTAGCGGTGGTTTACGTTGCCTATGTTATTTCAGGATGAGATTGTGCTCATTATTTTATAATTGAAAATGGACATTTGTATCAAATGGTCCAATGACATTTGAAATGAATGTGTAACAATCTTATGAAATTGGATTCCAGGATGCGTGACAATGTAATGGCGCAAGTCGCATTTGGTGCAACCTTTAGCAAAGTACGTGTTGATTAAACCTATTTTCCTGTCTATATTCAAATATTGTATCTTCTACTTCAGACAATCTAAGACCTAATAGATAATAGATACCTTTTAAAGTGCTGTGGTATTTTGTGTTGGTGACGTGACGTCCGTAGGATGCCTTTTGATATATGGTAGGATTTGTCAGTCACAGTGGTTCAAATACTGACTGCGTAAAAATGATCTTGGGGCTTGCTTCGGCTATATAAGTCGAGACCTCCTATCAAAAAGGGATCCAAATGTATTTGGGCACTAAAAATACGACTAATACGCAATGATGGACGGTGCATAATTTTCAAACTTTTGTGTCTCAATGGTTTTGTTTAATTTTCCTATCAATTATCAGTGGCAAATATGTTTTTTTTTAAATACAACCCTAGCAGATACACCAGCCCCTCAAGAACTATACAATTATTCTATATGAACCCCAAGCAAACTACAATTTACTGTTAGTAGTCAACTACAGGTTTATGCTTTTGTTTCGTGGATTTATCAATGCTGTGAAACTATCATGTATTATCAATTAGTACTACTACATATATGCTATATTTACTTCATCATAAATTGTAATGTGTATCACCTGGTCCTGGGCTATTCAACGTATTTTGTATTTCATTTTCATTTGACAGCCTGGTCTCGTGGAAAATGCATTCATCTTAGTTTGCAAAGCCACCCATAGCAATAGTAGTATTGTATCAAGCGTCCTGTGATATAGACAATACTTAAGTTATAGCCCTACTTACCTTGTAATTATAACTGCACTCTTAAAAACATACGCACGCAAAACCATAGTTATTACGAATATCATGCAGCATCTCATCTTTTATTAGATCATGCATATGCATGAACTAATTGCAAGCCTGGGCAAACTTAAACAATACCCCAATCTGAAAGCCCTTAAGCCGAGTGGATACGAAACCCCGCTTCTTCAGACTATATATCAAAATTACGCCTATAATGACAAAGTACCGCTAAACTGGGCACAATGACTGTAATTATACTTGTAAATGTGACCAAAACATCCCCTATTGGGGCCGGCGGCGCCCTGCTGAGTCTAATTAAAGCCTTTAAGGCCACTCTCTTCCCAGGTGTGCGCCGAAGTCGACCATTATGGCGCCCCGCCCATTTTGTTTTGATGTGCCGCCATTTTGGCGCCAATGTCGTTTGGTCTCGGGTTGATTCGGCGTGAAAACGATGCGACGATTGTAAGTGACCTTGCAGCTCGACTTTAAAAGGAGACGATTACTAACTATTCGGCGTCTGCCTTTAAAGGCAAGGACTGCCTATTGGGTTCTGTTGGAATGGAAACGGAAGCATCTGGGAGGGGTAGAGTGTGGAGATTAAATCGGGTGTGAAGTTCGTGTAATTGTATATTTGGTGGGGGGATGGGAACGGCAGGGATGCGTCAAGATGGGCAGTTGATATGTGACATAAGTAATAAAATGTGTTCCTTTTGAATACGTTTGTTCACACAGTCTTGACTTTAATTTGATTGATCTCTATGTACGGAGATATATCTGACGACCATCAGTTTCTTTCAGTGTGTTTAAAGACGCGAATATGTTCGTTTGGTGTATGAAATGCAAATTATTAAAGCTATTGTAAGTCACGATGACAAGAAGGGGTTTCCAACTTATTCAGCTGAATTCATCGCTGTTTTATTCTGTTCAAAATGATCAGATTTTATCAAGAGATCCATTGAAGAATGATGGGGTGGGGGTAGAGTAGGGGGTGGGGTTGGAGTTGTATGGCTGTGAGCATGGGGGTGGGATGGGAGGTCATGGGTGATAGTTTGCTATTGTACATAGGCCTTTTGTATATGTTACACATATTGTTATGGTATTATTTTATTTTACATTTTATTTTTCGTTCTAATGTTGTAAAGAATGCATTTATGCCTCTAAATTGGCACAAAAAGCCCATTATAAATATCGTGTAAAGTCAATTAGAAATAAATATGTATATGTGCATGTACGTGTATTGCATTCTAACGGACTTGAGTGTAAATATTTGCATTAGAATAGTCGTTCTCCGCTTGTATTACATTGCCACTACTGGAACTCGAACTCTAAACAACTACCAGACTGGTTCATAGTTCGAATCCCATGTGTGGCTATGTGATATCGATCAACATGCATGTTTTTGTATGATTGTGGAGAACGGCTCCTGTTATGACGATTATATTAATCAATAAAGTTATAGTGAAAAACAAACATGATCTTCATGGTCTCACTCCATACTTCTTCTCTCTAGGGCCAATAAATGAAATAACACGACACTGACACTTACAGTAATTCATAATACTCATCTACTCAATTGAAATTGAAATTCAACATTTCCTTTGTTAATATATCGTCATTCAATCTGCAAACTATCATAGTAATTAGCCTACATCAAATTTTCAATACCGACGGTTGCGTAGGCCAAAGAGAATTAATATCAATTCGTTTCAAAGTAATTAGTTAAGATACTTGACCCATTAAATATATATATTGTCAATTGCCGATGTGTTTTAAAATAATGCCCAGGTATTTGTCTTACATTCAAATGAGCAAACTTTGGTCCTCTTTTTCTCATATTGATATCTAGCTGACCATTTTTTTTTGGTACAGACCCTACCTAAACGAGTAACTAACTAATCTCAGAAACACAACAACTTATTCTGCATACAGCTATGCATTTCTAATTTAGCACAAAACAAACAAAACCCATCAAACAGCACAAGAGTTTAACCAATTGCTGTTTGCGTTCCAAACAATACATAGTATAAGTTCTCCTCATGAAAATCAGCTCCATTTTACCCTCATTGAGAATGTGCCCACTCCAATTAAATGGGCCAAATTCCTGTGAACTTTAATCACCAAGCTAATCCCCCATCTTCAACAAGCTCCCGCAAATGACCAGACCAAACGGGCAAGAAAGAGTCGTCTGTCGGCCTGCGCTTCCCCGGAGACAGCTGCGGTGTTGCCCAAGTATCACTTCCCCCGCTAATGCCATTTACGACTTGAAAGCCGTGCCTATTAGGGCTCCTAGAAATCCCATCCTCGTAAAGTTAAACCACTCTCTACAGAATCACCCCGCCTATTGTGAAACAGACGACTCTCGCTGCGCAGCTATTTGACCCACTTCAAAGACGCGCACCGACGCAGCGCACCTGGCAGCACGCCCCGCGCATGCGCAGTCGGAAAGTGGGTCACATTATTCATTATTAGCGCGAGGGAAGAGGCTTAAGGCAAGAAGGGGATTATCAGTACTTACGCTGAGTTGTAGTGTTGCGTGCTGATTAAGTATCTGCTTGTTCAGTATTGTCTCGAGGCCTGTGATCATCTTGTGGGAATTATAGCAGTTAAACTGGGGAATGATGAGGGTTTAAAATGAATGGGTTTGTCGGGGAGGATGTAACTGTAAGTTATTTGGTTGATATGGGGTTTAGACGTGGGATTAGAGACACGTAAGGGGCATCTTAATGAGGTACGTGCTCATTAGGGAGAACATGAAAGGGAGCATTCGCTAGACAAAAATAGGATGGTTAGTACCAATTTGCATTTTAATTACGTACTACATTTTAACCGTTTTAAGATATCATTATGTATTGTAAACGCACGTGCAGGGTATGAAACTCATGAGAATTTGCTCCCAGCCTCGAGCCCAGACCACAACTTTTGGAACTATCCGGCCCTGACGAAAAGTGGACGGTCCTTAGTTATATTAACATATCAGCCTTATAAAAATTGTACAATTTGATATGTGCCCATTTGGACTGTGAACCGTGACTAAAATTAGCAGGCACAGGGCGGTCGGGTAGGCATTAATTCGTACCCTGGTACGCGAATTTGTGGTCCAATGGGCATTGTTACACAAATGATAATTATAATTTGATTAGTTAGAAAATATTAATCAAACTCAATAACACCAATAGATAGCCAAACCCTAATTGTTGAAAGCGTGACTACATGATGAAGTTACACAAATATACACCCATTTATCATTGTTAGAAAGATTCGTCTGATTCAACACAAATTATTCTGAAGATTGCAATTTCATGTTTAATTCGTGTATCTCTGATTGTATATTCAATTATTTAATTAGCCACGGTAGGTCTACATGGTATTATTATTTTGACGAGTATTATTTTTTCAAGTTAAAGTTTAATCGTAAGCACACATACCCATTTTGCAGCAATTATATCAATATAAAACACTGTATTTTATGTAATGACCAATACGTTGTTATGTATATGTAAAGTATGACTCACAAACGCCAGGTTCACACTGCTTTTTAATCGTTTTAAGACATCCTTATGTAATGTGCGTGTAAATGTATTGTAATTGTGATGGTTTAGAGTCCTGATCCAAGTCTTGCTCTCACGACTTTACAATTTACACCATGTAAAATTTAGAATGTTGGTGATATGATGATATGGGTGACGTGTGCGTGGATGGGAGGAGGATTCGTAAAGTCCAACTGACGATCAGTAGATCTTTGTCACACGTCCTGTAAGATCATGTCTTCCACGAATATTTGCCTAATTGAATACATCTATAATACTCCCCATATTTGAAAAACACACACAACAACATTCGTGGAAGCCATCAACGTAGATCTACAAATGCCCATGTCCAAAACACGATCAACACTATTTACACAGTGAGTTTGGACCAATCACTCGCCAGCTTCATTGCTGCCAGATGTTATATCTTTGCACAAACCCGTCTTCATCATAATACAAAATTTTATTAATTAATCAACAAAAGCCCACAATAGATCACAAGAAGTCACGTGGGTGTGACATAAAGAAAGGCAGGCGACTTCATTCACGCAGAGGGCGCTCTTACGACAGCGGCGGTGGGCGCTAGTTGAATAGACCACCCTTCACACACCCCTAACACACGACCACGATATGCCCCTTGATAAACAACTCTTTAAACCCCACTCTAAGAGCAAAGAAGAGCTCTCCAAGCTGGTCAAAATGAGGCCGCAGACTTCAAAGGAATGTTCCTGGAAGACAGCTGTCGCCAACCGACCAATCAGAGAGCGTCTCGCCAGGAATATGCAAATTAGCGGCGAACTGGCTTTGATTGGGGGCATCTTCGATTACCGTATTTAGCGGATAACGGGCACTTCGATTGTATAGCCCCAAGATGTAACACGTGTCCTCAATAGAGATGGTTAGTCTAATTGTATAGTCATTTAACAGCTTATTTTCTTGTCATTTTTGTAAGTTCTGGCCGGTTTTATCATGTTACAAATTTAGAAGTGTTAATGAGGCGCATTTTTCTCATGAATTTAGAGGGAAAATAAATGTGCGTTTGCAATTGGTGAAGAAAATCTTCTAAAAGATGATAGATTCCCCGTTTAGTATTGGCAGTTACAATGAAAAAGAAGTCTATGATTGTAAAAATGTCAAAGATACACTAGACTAAAAATTATATATCAACTGTACGTACCTGAATTTGACAGTATATATTATTATTATAACCCCCTATCATATTATACACACATTTTCAACGGGATTCATCAATCAGTACATGGGAAATGATGAAAACAACTTTCAAATTTCTATTACAACAACATTTGCACTACATTAAAACGTGTCCAGGTGAAAAAAGTTCTTATATACACTAATTAATAACCATTTTAATTATCTTATGACAGTGGTAGTAAAATCCCACTACACGAATTAATAAGTAGTGTGTTTATAACATTTCACAACGCTAATTATTTCTTCAATGAACAACTCATTATTCTGTGAAACAACGAAAATACTCCTACGATATGGTGGGTACGGGCATTCAGTAGAAGTCACATCATATACCTGACCCCCTTAATACCAACATAACAGAAGTAAGAAGAAGAAACAAGACACAAAGCCAAAATAACAAACAAACAACAACATAATACAAAACCAAGTAAACCGAGGGATAATATTAAGGAACAAAAACTCGTGCATTCTTGTTAACCATTGACAACCCCAGTTGCGCCCCAACACAAACCTACCAAGTCACCCCCCCTTCTCCCCGAGGGTCTCTATCAGCACGATGCTTATCCTCTGCCAGCTGGTCGTGTGAAGTGACGACCGACTCCTCGGGGCCAGAAGTCGTCTGCTATCTGAGGGCTCGCTCGCCAATTGTAAAACATTTACCTGTAATTTGTCCAATATGAGCTATGTTTATTACCCAAACCTTTAAAGTGCTTCGGGCCGCAGCCGACTTTTGGGGTGTGAATGAACGAATACAAATGGGTCTGTGTTGATGTCGTTAAAGGCTTGTTGGCCGTTTACCACCAATTTGTCTCGAATGAAAAACGCATTGTATCTGTGGGAGAGTTAAAGAAGCTTGAACTTGTGGGGTTCGTCATTAAGGGATTCTCGAATATTACAGGCTAGATTGTGGTGTGGGACCTTTGATTTTGAAAGAGGACTCAGCTGATGGGGGAATCATATGGGGAGAGTGCGGGTGGGGCTATTAATTTATCATGTAAAATGGTTAGAGCACGCTGGGCTTCGGGGATGCACACGCAAAGATGGGGCACTTTCGTATATAAGGAAGCGTAAATCTGTGTACGTGTACGTATATATGTTCATTTGCAAACATTTATAGAAGACAAGAAGAAATATTGCTCTCATTTTTGAACTTCGCCTCTCCCTTCATTAATTGGTACTTGATATAAATGGAGATAGCAAATTAATTAATGACGTTTGATATGCTAAGGTAATTGTAATCGTATCAGGCATAGTACTAGTAACATGGTACACTGTATGGTAGTGGCTAAATTCTTTCTTCAGAGAAGTGTTGACAGAGCAACCCCTTTCCTGTAGCTGATTATTTAGCACATATCTCTGGTAATTTTTGGGAACGAAAATTCGTGACTGTCTGACTGGAGTTGTATGTTACCCCTAAATATGTCAGACCGATAGATATCATAGTAGTGATGATTACTGAAATGAACTAATTTGAGTAAATCTGATATCAAATGAGTCATTATACAATTCAGAGAAGTAGGTTATAAAGTGACCCAATAATAAATTCTTCATGTCTCTAATTGTCTTTTCCCCACCTTTCTTAAATATAAATTTTGTTAAAAACAAATCAAATTATACATGTAGCATATGTGGATGGCTCTCAGACTAGCTTCATTAAAAGATTAATTTGCAATGTTGCCTGTTAATGACAAAATCCTGCGGTATGTAACGTCATCGGCAGAGGTGAATTAGATATTGTTATAGATGGCTGTATCGTGTTCAGGGCCCACACCACCATTTTATTGTAATTCAATGTACATGTATATAGGGTATCAGCTCAGTGATAATATAAGGTACACGTTGAACAAATGAAACAAAGCCAACAGATTACGTTTCTTGCTAAATTAATGCCAAGGCTCAAAATGCTGGATCTAGGTGATTCACACTATTAATTGTAAAACTACAAACAATTGAAATACATTCTATATAAAATTGGAAATCAGACACCTCAAGGTTAATTCGTGAAATATAACACTGAGTCTGAATCATGGTGAAATGGAGAAGAGAGAGACGCAAAATATGTCAAAACAATAGCCACTGGTAGTTGCTCACCTACTTCTGTTGCGAATAGCAATTGAAAATCATGTTGATGAAATAATATCTTGGCCCAAGTCTGATTTCGCTACCACATACCATACCAGTGATTTAGAAGGTATGGTGGCTGTTAAAACTATTGCTATCATTTTGAGTTGGTGATGCGTTTTAAACATAAAATTTTAGATTTTCTTTTTCAAATAATAAAAGTGTACTACAAAACAGAAGTGTCACAAAGAGCTAGTGTAAGAAAAAAAAGAGTCATGGTTATGAGCTTGCTTACATTGATCCGTGTTCCGAATAAGCATTTTATGACCCCCAGCCCCCACCCCCTTTAAATTGAGAAAGAAATCATGCCTGTTCTGCATACTTCTAAGTCAATTGAACAAACCTCTATATACTTTTATAGAACAATCTGTCCTCTATTGTAAGACAAAAATATTAGCACCTCATACACTATAAGTGACAACGAGGCAAGACCAGAGACACCTCTGAACAATGCTGCCTGTTCTCTTGTGTCTGGGTAGAGTCGGCCCCTATATGATGGTAGCACTTTCTCAAAGTCTCCCAGGAGCATGAAAAAGCATGAGATCTTCACCAGTGGGCCAACAAGAGTTTTGAATGTGTAGATTTTCACATTGATTTTCTTTTTTGTTGTTGCAATTGGAATAGAGGGAACAAAAGAGTAAGACATTATATAAACAAGCAAGTTACGCGGTTATAGATTATCAAACTAAAATCACAATAGCAAAGTCATTTTTCGTTGTTATTCGTTTAATTTGAAATGTTTACAAAATAAAACAGACATAATAAAAGTTTGTGTTGGTTAGAATTCTGCTTTAAATTCCGTGACATTCACTAGAATTTAAAGCACAATCACAAAAAAGTAAGCCCAGTGATACCAATAACTAGAAAACTCCGCTTATATAAGTAAATTTCCTTCAAATTAGCCAAACGCATCATAAAAAGTCCAAAATTCCTAAATAACCAAACCGCTAAAGGATAACCCTCTCAGTAATCACCCCCATTCCCTAATCCCCCAGAAGTGACCTTCCCGGCACATAAGAGCCACTGTCGGCCGCCGCCCGCCGCCGCGCCGCTGCCGCCGGGGTGTGACTATCACCCCAACAATAGGCGCATCACACGGACCATTGACTTTAACAAGCTTCTTACGGCCGCCGCTGCCGCCACGCGCCAGTCAGCCAATCAGAGACGAGGACGGGCGGGCGGCTGGGTTAGCCGCGGTCAGCTGGTGGGGTTACAGAAAGGGATGTGTGGGAATGTTGTTTGATTTGTGTATTATAGTGTTGTTTGTTGTTTTTACTTGTATTTTGTTATTGCCTTTTTGTCGCACAGTATTCGCAAAGTATGATAGCGACTTTTAAAGTATTGCTTTTATGCAAGCACATACTGGTTCAATAGTTTTGAATACTTGTATATTCACCATTCCGTGTTTTGATTTTGGCAGCAATCAACGACTATTCAATTATTACTCAAATATACAATCCACACTAATTAAACAAATAGAATTTTTTATGTTGTTTTATTAATGATATGATTGATTAAGAATATGTATGCACATTTATCAAAATTACAGTTGAAATTATATGAATGAAAATGGTTTAAAATGAAAGTAATACGTGTAAACAAAAGATCATTGACTGCGTGCAATGAAATGTTATAACAAAACAATGAAATGATAGCAATATTGGTAGATCTACTGGATATGAGTTTTGCATTTTCTAAAAGAACTGCCTAGATCTAATAAACAAACTACGCCCGCACTGTCAATGCAATAAACAAGCAAAGCAAATAAGTATAGAATGAAAAGAACACAAATAAAAATAGAAATAAATAGTTGAAAAAAATATATATACAAAAACGTGAAGTTAAAAAAATCAACAAGCAAATCAAATAAGTATAGAAAGAAAAGAACACAAATGAAAATAGAAATAAATAATAAAAAAATACATAAACAAAAAAGTGAAGCAAAAAAAAAATCACCCCACCCCTCACCCCTCAAATACCAAAACCAACTTTCACCAACCTCCCCACCGCCCGCCACAAGTCCCTTGTTGACCGCGACTGGCGGCAGCAGCTGGCACGTGCCGAGAGTCGGCAAAACCTCGCTTTGATATGGGCCAGGTGTGGGCTGCGGCCAGGTGGTCTCTGGGCGGCAACTTTAAAGGCCCCGTTAGTGCGAGAGATGAGCCGGCGTGCTATTATAGAAGTAGCGGAATGTCCGGCGAGGGCTTATTACTGACTTCAAAGAGGTTGCCGGCGGTGGCCATGCTATATAAGGCTGGGGTTGACCAGCTGGCAGCATCAGTCTCGCTTTGGACACAGACCGGGAAACATCTCGTCTGCTTGCTACGCTATTTCTAGGAATATTTGAAGACTTTACTGTTTTGGGCGTTTTGATTAGCTGTTTCTTGTTGGTTTTTATTGATATTTGGTAGTGGAGAATTTGAAGTTGAAATATTGGAAGTTGCTGTTTGAAAAATAGAAAAGAGAGTTGGTGAAGTTTAAAGCTGAAAGTTGTTGGGAAGTTTTAAAGCTGATGTGCTCTCAACCAGTTGCCAACATGAACCACGGTCACCAGAGATTGAGGCACGTGATGGAGACCAACCGAGTTATCAGGCGCAAGGTAAGGAGGAATTTCCTTTTTAGATGATTTGTTAAAGTTAAGAAATCAATCAATGTTTATTAGTTAGGTGATGGTTGAATATGTTCTAATTGTTTATTTCAATAAAAGAAGTAGACTGAAAAAGTGCTCAAATAATTAAGATTCCATGGAGACAACGTTGTTTAAAAATGAAAGTGTATTGAAGTCACCAAGAATCATAATAGTTTTTAAATAGATGATTTGATTAAAGTTTGACAATGGTATTTTGAATACCCAAGTGAAACTATTTCTATGTTTTAGTTTATTTAACTAAGTAGTTAATATTTCTTTTAAAAAAAACTTGTTACAGTTTATGAAACACATGGTGGAGAAGAGACGCAGAAACAGAATCAATGACTGTCTGGACAACATGAGGAGTCTGGTACTCAATGCTATGGGCAAAAATGTAAGTATGAAAAAATCATGTTTTTAAGCATTAATGTACATGTCATTAAAACTATTATTATCTTCAAAACATATCCCAAAAGAAACATATTTCAAATGTGACATTAATGGCACAGCATTCCGAAATATAAAGTGTATGACACGTCATTTTTCACGTTTATAAACAAACTACTGGTTTACATTAAATAATACATCTGAATCCGATGATCACTAATATTTCATTTCTACCTCTTGCAGCCCTCAAACTACACCAAAATGGAGAAAGCCGACATCCTGGAGATGACCGTCAAGTTTGTCCAGAGTCTCAAGAAGAAGGACCTGCGTTCAACGGGGGGAAGCAACAAGGCCTCGTCTTCTTCCTCCCCTCCGGAGCCCACCACCAATGACTTTGTGAAGGGCTTTGAGGCGTGTCGCTCGGAGATCACTTCTTTCCTGGAGATGGCAGCTTTCCCTGCAGAGGTGTGTACAGAATGAATTAAGAAAACAAATACAAAAAAAAAAAAGAAAAAAAAGAAGATATTTGCTATATTGTAATAGTTTGCATAAGAGATTCTGTTTAAAAGTAAAATTTTGTTTACACAATCTAACCATTTCAAAGTGACTAAGTTTTTGGCACAGTAGTATTGGCACAGTAAATTTACACTGCAAAATTCATGTTGATTGCATAATTACAATATGTTCCTCTTCGTCTTATAGGTAAAATCTCGTCTGTCTCATCACCTGGAAGTGAAGGCCGCTGCCACCTCTCCAAAATCCCACCAGCAGCATCAGCAGCCTGCCCGTCCCAAGGTTGTGTCCCCTCATGAGTTCACGGCCTTGCATCCCCACAGCAACCCCCACGAAATCATGTCGCACTTCAACCAGCAGCTGCAGCAGCAACAGCAGCATTACCAGGGTTACTACGGTCAGCTGTCGTCAGCTGCTTCACCGCTAGTGCTGCCACCTACCGCACACCACCCACACTACCTACAGCAACAGTCACAACGCGCACATGCACCACTGCAGGTGAGAATTGATATTTATTGTCACTAACTTATCAATACTGACCAATACTTATATTCTGTTAAGTTTAATTATGTCAAATAGTATTTATGAATGCATACAGAATTGTAAATTTGAAATAACAAACTTTAAAAATAAGGCCATTGGTAAAATTACTATAAATCATATAAAATATGTATTGGATAATGAAAAAAATTAATAGTATATTTATATACTCTTTGAATACTACTGCTGTATGTGTTGTCTTTTATTTGTGAACTACTCTTAAAAAAGTAGTATTGCCTTTTAAGAACTGTTTAGAATAATTATTATAAGTTATTATTAAAGCAAACAGCTAAGATCAATTTCTTATATTTCCTTCTCTTCCCTTCCAGGTCTCGCCATGCATTCCCTCCAACTATCCATACCCATCGGCGGGAGTCAGTGACCGGGTGTTGGCCATAGCCTCCTCAGCACATCAGTACCAGCCCCTGAGCATTGACATCAAGCCAGAGCCCGTGTCCCACCATTCACACAGTGCACCTGCAAGAGCACCTGCCCCACAACCTGACGTGGACTCAGACATTTGGCGGCCATTTTAAATTTTCGTTTTAAGTTTTTTTAACTTATTTTATATTTCTATGATGTCTTCCATGGATAATCTTTTTTTTTCAATATTGCTTGGAATCAAGGAGATAAGGCAGAATGTTTTAATCTAGATATTCATTCAAATACAAAATTACAGCCGTGATTATAAGAGTGAAAAACAATGTGAAATTTATTGCTTAAAAGCTTCCATAACAATTTAAATGCGGAGAACATTTTGAAATGTCGCATCTGAACAATTCTTATTATTTTACTGTTTGGAAAGGTGAGAATGTAAAACTGAAAGTTGATTTCATGCAATTGTGTCATGACATTATAAGGTTTCTAAAACATTGTGTATAGGTATGTTTTCAAATGAGAATGATTCAGTGTTCATGCCCAGAAGAGTGAATGTAGTGATAAAGATCTTCCAAAGAAGACTATCTTCTTTCGAAGACCAAACCTGCCACAATGTGATGTAGAATTTTATGATTACTTAGCGGTGTAGACCAGGACAAAACTTCCAGAAAAATGTAGCAAAATGTAGAAAGTGTAGTTTTCACGAACTTAACCTATTTATATGTTGTAAATAGTATATTTTCCTAACCCGGACAGCCATACTTCCAGATATTGTAAATAGAAATTGGTAATGAAAAACCATTGCAATTCCACAGTATTTTATATTTAATTTTGTATGGATGGTTGAACAATGGACGTTGTAAATTGTATTTGTTGAAGAAATGATGGTGTTACTGTGATATTGCAATGCAAATGTAAGCAAAACTGTGATAAAAATAAACAATGAAAACAAGTTTTTAATAGTATTATGATACAGTCCGTCAGAGCATACATAAAATATTGTAATACATGTAGTTTGTAACTACATTGGCATTTATTCATTCGTTCTAGAACTCATTTAGACTTAACTACTGAACAATAAGGTTCGAAGTACGTCATTGAACAAAACCTCCAATAACAGCCCATAAAAGCAACATCATTCAATCGAAAAAACGACACACCAGCTCACTTAGAGATTTACTCTGTGAAAAATGTAAACTTGGAATCATATTATCTAAGGCAACATGATAATGATTTCATTAACAATCAAATATCTGTAACATTTACCAATCCAATTTGTTCAACAAAATTAACAGCTCTATGCCATTTCAAGACTATCAAAAACAGAAGTTAATTACAATTATGTAAAAATTGAAGTAAAAGTTGGAGACTATATATATGTGGGCAGATCATTGACATGAACTAAACAGGTTACTATTTCAGAATTAATGAACAACATGCAGAATGTCTTTATATTGATATTTCAGTGGATAACAAAATTATTAATTACTTAAAAAGTAATAAATAAGATATTGAAAATCAAAACCATCAATAAAGTGTTACACAACAAAAATAAATAGCATATTACTTGGCATCCATGAGACGCATTTGATTAAAATAAAATATATTTTATTTGCATCTTCGAAAGATTTCCTTTTAATATTCTAGAACAAAACTTCATTAACAAGAAGGCATCTATAATAAAAGCATTCAGAATGCTTTTAGTATTGATTCAAATAAAACAAATGCATTTGTAATAGATACAAATTGAATAGTAATGCACAGTAAGAAATCACTTAATGTGGTGTCGTTTTAATGCATATACATTTGATATCATACATTTGATAATTACAAGATTTTTATAAATCAGAAATTTCTACTTTACATATAGCGGTGTTCTTTTTTGCAGATTTCTCATAAGTCTTGGGATTTTTGTCTTCAAATGTTTGGGGCTTCGCCTTTTGATGCGGACCTAATTGAATAAAGTAAAACAATTACTTGCATACTGTAGACTAGAATATTTCGTGGCTATTAAATTTTGTGATTTTCATCTATAAATTATTTTGTGATTATTTAATATTGCGATAAGCAAACTGAATCGTGCAAAAAAGATTTCTAATTTTACAGTATACTTAAAAATAAACAATATAAAATAAATCATTGTGACTGTACAAAAAACTACGCACATGCATACAATGTGGATTAGTATAATACCTCCCTGTACATCACTACAAATACAGGCACTGTCATAAAAACACTACTGCAAATTACTGAAATATTAATAAAATTAGACAACCCTTTCTATCAACAATATCAGCCCCTTACAGCTTACTCATGAAAATATACCCTCCCTTGGGCTCACCTCTTTTGAGTAGCTGTGGGTGGACCCCCGGGAGCACCCCTCCCTCAGGGATCGTCACGTCCAACAGCAGACGGTTAATCTCCTCATCGTTCCTGCAGATTCAAATCTTTTTTCATACAGTGGCACATCCAG
>CM032667.1:50916825-50935917 GCA_019095985.1 Streblospio benedicti
ACAATAAACAGAAATTAAAAAAAAATAAATGAAAAAAAAACACATTAAAAACAATGAACAACAACAAACCGTATAGCAAAATAAAAGTTATGCGCAAAACAATGAGACAATATTTAACAAAACTATTGGAAGTGGAAAACGCCTCCAAAATTACAAACAACTGGACAAGCTTTGTACAACAAGAAATATACACACAGCAGTAAAGCACGTGTTAAGATGAGGTTTGATTCATTTCTAGTTTATGACGAATATGATAGATTATTGTTTGTTGTAGCATGATAGGTTGTCGAATTTACAACCAAGCAAAAATTCTGCACAAGGACCAACAATACTCCCGGATACTACAAGAATCTGAATACAAAAAAAACAACAAAAAAACCCCAAAAAACCAACCAAACAACAACAACAACAACAACAACAACAGCACACACACACACGCACGCACGCACGCACGCACACACACACACACACACAAAATCACACTACCACCACCACCACCAACTCCACACGAATCAAAATATGCAGGTTGCCTAATCCAGTATATGGGGCTACCAACGGGACTAGTTATCCGTATTACTATGCTTAATATTACTATGTACACGTGCTCACCCCGCCTTCTCCTCCCCAGCACCATGCTGTCGCCGTCTCTAGCCACGGTGTTGCTCGTCGCTGTGGCCGCAGCCGCGACCGCTGCCGAGTGGACCAAGCCCGCCTTCTGCAAGGACAATGACTGTCCCGAGTACGAGGTCCTCGACAGCCCCAGTGATGTGAGTTGTTTACAAGAGTTTTTCTTTTCCTTTTCTGTTCAGGTTTAAAGTGTTAAAGGTTGTTAGAAATTATCTAAGTGTTTAATAGAAACTGTTAAAAGTTATTCAAGTTAAAACATGTGTTCGAAAATTGTGAGTTGACGTAAGATGTTTTCAAGAATTTTTCTTTTCTGTTCATACTCAAAGTGTTAGAGATTGTTAAATCATGTGTTCGAAAGCTGTTGTTTTTAATCACAAGTAGGCCTGTTAATTAAAGCAATTGCTATATTATTAAACTTCAGGTGTTGAATTAGAAGTTGTAATATAATACATTTTCAATACTATAGCTATTTATCTATTGGGAGCTTTGTTGCAAGTGGTTACACACAGACCACAGCCGTATCCATGACTAACTCATGACCCCTTCCACACGCCAGGCTTACGAGATTCGGCGGTACAAGTCGGCGAAGTGGGTGAGCACCCAGTACACCGGAAGTAGCGAGGCCGACATGCGCGAAAAGATGAGCGGCACTTTCTGGAAGCTGTTCAACTACATCAGCGGCAAAAACAACGAATGGGGTGAGTGGGTGGAGTTTAATTTTAGTTATGTTGCGTAATTCTTCATAATCTTGTCATCGGAACAAGAAACACGTGGCATAGATGCAAACTTTGACTGTGTGTATGGAACGTAGTCCCGCCATGCCAGGGCCGCTTGATGTACTACTAGTCAAATGGAAGCTTATGGTTGTAAAATCTATTTTCAGCTATGCTAATAGTGGTATAGATATGCTTGAATGAGAGATATAAGATGGAGATAGCTGGGCATGATAGCAGTCAATAATTAGAGTCATGTACAAAGGCAGATCTAGCGAAAATGGAGCGCCCGCCCCTTGCGCCCCCTATGATATATATTTCTACTCCCACTCCTGCAGGCCTGAAGATCCCCATGACCACGCCGGTGCCGACCCGTCTCAGCCTGTGTGACGGCGGTGACGCCGAGGAGGAGGGCGCGGGGCGCCGGCGCCGGCCGGGGGAGGCGGGTGCCGAGGGCTGCCGTGCCTACGAGCGCTCATTCTACCTGTCACCAGAGGCACTGGAGGCAGCAGGCGGCGCCCCAGCTTCCACAGAACCCGATGTGTATGTGCATCAATGGCCCGAGTTTACCGTTTACGTCAGGTGGGTTTTTGGTTTTTATGGTAATTTGTTGGTCATTGGTGGGAGAATGTTTCCATGAAGAACCCGAGGTTTCCATATGCATCAATAAACCCGAGCAAGACCGTTTACAGCTTCGTCATTGGTAAAATAAGGGTTTTTGGTCTCTTTTTATGGTAATTTGTTGGTATTTACAATGCCTGGGTGTAGTTTGAGAATGTTTTTTATCTAAGATGACAGTAAAGTGTGTGAGCATGCTTTTCCATATGTCAACTATTATTTTTATGTTAATTAATTTGGGCTTTGTAGAGGGGTGGTTGGACTCAGATGGTCTCCTCATGGAGGTTTGCATACGTCTATTTTAGACTTTTAATGAATGGCTGGCATAACAAAAACGCGTCTTAGTATAGAGGTAGTGGCTTTTTGAAGGGGGTCTTTAATGGAGGTTCTGCTGTACTTTGATTGTAATGGAAATTGTTCAAATGATGTAAACTGCAATCATATTTTTTGTCATATGTGTGCTTTGAAAAATGGATATGTCTGTCAACAAGATACGCATACGTATGCACAGTTGAAACATGAAACACGAAGGAGTGCGATCTATTGGCAATACAGACTAGCAGTTGAGTTTTCATTAAAAGGGATGGTCTTTTATAAGGTGCTTGTGGTTGAAATTATATGTTTGGTTCATCATAAAAGTTTTACCACAACCTGTAAATGTTGTATACATATTACAGATCTTTCGGCGGATGGGCGAACAAAAACAAGTATGAAGATCACCGTAGAGAACTAGAAAAAAGCATCGGAGACTCGACCTGTATGACAAGTCTCAGTACTACGCTGTGGGCTACGATAGTCCAATGACCTGGTGGAACCGACACAACGAGGTGTGGCTCCTGAAAAAGAACTGAAAGGACAAGAGGCGTTTGTTGAGACTTTAGACCAGTAGGTCTCTTCTGACATCTTACATAGACTCTAGCTATGAGATGATTTGAAACTTTATTTGTATTATTGATTTTATGACAAACACTGCCAAAGAATGTTGATATTTAGTGTGTGAATTGTAAAAAAATGTTACACTATCGTTATTACGATAGCGGGTTATAAACAAAAACGTATATGTTGAAATGGATGATTTGAATATTGAAGCACTTATCATTTTTGTACTTAAGCATTGTATTTGTCATTTGATAGTTATTTTGTACACATTGTCTAATTTTATAAAAAAATGTTTATTACAGTAAATAGTTTATTTTAGTGTCTAGACTTCCATGAAGTTACATTTATTACAGATTGTCTTATCGAATTAAAACATAACTTTGTTTCAAATATAATGTTGAGTTTGTGTTTTGCTTCTTATTTGTAAATAAATACGCATTGGCACCATCATGTGCTAGTTCATTCACGTTATAACTTCAATGATTAAAACAGAGGCATAACATTTGTATTTCTTAAATATGTATGTAATACCTCATGCCCATTGACATACCTTGGGATTTCTAATCAGTTTGCCACTGGACTGTGTGTCTAGAGCCTCCAAAATCTAGTGAAAAGCGTATATTAATAGTTATCACAAGAATAGGAGTAATAACAAATGCCAACTCATGATTTTCCAAATTATATTTTTTACAACAAAGCCATATTATTCTTAAAAACACACGGAATGAAAGAACACACCATTTATATATACATCTGATAATTAACAAGAAAATTATTGTTACTCTATGAACATGTCAGTTAAATCAAATGGACGTAGGCCTATCCCGTAGATATGTGTAACTAAATCTTGCTACCAAAATAACCCAAAGCCACGCACCAAAATTAATATGTTGTGGTAAATAAACCAAAACTTATTATATGTTCCACATGAAGATCAACACATTACCAACGTTGTTTGAGAAAGTTTTAAAAGTGCATCTTCATCGTCATATATCACGGCGTATATACGCAGTATAAATCACGAGAATATACAAAGCCACGCACCGATATGATGTGGTAAATAAAAGTGTGAATGATCTGGCCTCAATGCCGACTTCCGGTGCATATACTATACTGGCATTATCCTTATTTTTCATATGTTTTCATATTTGTACTGATTTTCATTGATATCAATTACGCTTGTTCTTAATCAAACGACATGCAAATCCCATAAACTAAGCATTACTAATAGAAGCCAGTACCAATATCTTCCTATGGCACCCAGAAGTTTTTTCTACAATGAAATATCTAAAACATAGACGTGAAAAAAAACTAATTTTGATCACGTTGATTAATTTGCCAATGATTAATTGCGGCAAATAAAAATGCCCCATCAATTGTCAAGCCACTACGAGGCATAAAATAACGGCGAGGAATTTCTAGCAAAATGTATAATAAAGTAGTAAAAAGCATTGAAAAATATTGTAAAAACAACACATGAATAAAATTTACACAGAATTGTAGATTGTATGTAAGAATATTTTACAATTTAGGGTCTAGTCCTAAATTGATTGGGGATTTTCTGATTTTCCATTGCTGTGTGCAGTTACCAAAATGTGCCCCTTTAAAATTTCTCATGTCACATTCAGTTTTTGATAAACATATTGAAGCTGTATGTGGGACACAGTTTCAATTAAATTCCATGCAAAACGTAAATGTTTAGTCCACACCACACTTTGTTGCTATCGAAATCTGACTGGGGGTGATTTGATTATCACAAAATTTACACCCCGGATAACAAAACTGGCCTCATTTGGCCTCAAATCTTTCATATCTAAAGCGTTTCAATACACACTGGCATATATTTGCAAGGCAGCTAACGACTGTGTCCAACATATATTAAAAATTGACAACCTGGAGTGTGTGGATTTATTTTTCGTCACCTGTAGAAAGCCCAACTATGGTGGTTTCCCAACAAACACCATCAGTCACTCACACCCTTTTCTCGAAACTAAAACTCTGATGAATCAGCTTGAAAATTTGCAAGTAGGTACACAAGTGTACCCTCTCTCAAATACGTCCCAAATTACAGCTCAAGCAGCCACCTCACACCATATAGAGTCAATATTTTCTTAGTTTAAGGAACTAAATTGAACATTTAGTAACAGTGTTTACAAACAAAAACATTATTTTTAGGACTAGACCCTTTAACATGAATCACATAAGCATACATAATCATTTCATTTATGAATACATGTACATCACCTAAGATATGAATAGTTGAAAAAGTACTTGATGATTACTTGTGAATAACAATATTCAAGAAACTTAGAAAAGAATATGCTTTGTGCTACTTATAATATAGTCTTTATTCATTGTTAAATGTGATTTGCTAAAACTAAATGAATGTAATGAATCCATTTACTTCCCCTGTTTCTGTTCTTTTCTAAACATCTAATGCTAACTTTTGAAAGCACAAAACACACATCTTCATCTTTACGGTAATGGTTCTTTGCTAAATGTATATAAATTAGAATGTGTTAAATTGTTTTCTCAAAACCGCAGTGTTGCCATATTCCAGGTACGTGTAGTATATCTTAAGATTTTATGGTTTATTACAATGTTTATGGGGGTTTACTTGTAATGAGCTAAGCAAATTTGCATATGTAATTACAGTTGTTCCAGCCACAAGAAACATCCCACCAATGGTAATCTTTTTGTTCTGCTGCGGCAGCACATCTCGCGTTGGCCGCATTTGGCTCCCCAGAAGCCCACTTAGTGTATGCCACAGGCTCATTGGTCACAGAACTAATCCATGTCCCGGGTAACGTACCAGTTGTTTCATAGATATTCACCCAGAATACGGCTAGACCTACAAAAATTATTCCATTGTTAACTTAAAGTACTATACTGTATCATCAACGAATTTGGAGGGTACATACATTTGTCATTGAAACGAAATTGAAATTTTCCCACTGAATATTATGACACATCATATTAGTAATTTCACAAATTTGGATACTTATTTAGGGTCCATATTTTTTTACACTCACCATAATTCGCCGCATAAGTTCTTACAAAATTATGCTCCCTTTCGTTTTCAATCACCAGGAGATCTACTTGTGCACCCATCGCTTTGCACTTCTCCCAGCAAAGCTCTTTGGTGCAGACTACGTTGCCAAAGTAGTACCAAGCTTTTTCTAAGTCGAAGTACTCCCACACTCCGCCATTCGCTGGAATTAAAACAAGAGATATGGATGTTGTAATATATCGTCCTCATATTCGGGCTTAAACGTAGATTCTTTAACAAAAGATAAATAAAATACAAACACAAATGCCCCCTCTACGTAACATCTCCACCACAGGATTCATATAAACTATACTAGTGGTGTCATATTCATACAATCTAGGGATTTGAATATCTATTTCAAATTTCAAATGAATATTTAAATTCTTTGAATGTGTTCATCGTGTTGGAATCCATATATATTTACAAAGTTCATCTTCACACAACACAATAAAATCTTATATTGATTGACAGTTTCAACAACTACTGTTGCCATTTTAAAAATCTCTCTGTGCATGACAGGTCAATCTGCACGACTTCCGATACTGAAAATCGGGTCATGTTGGGCAGAGAAAGTGATTGGAGGATAAGAACAATCAAGGAAGTGATCAAGATACGAGGACAGCGAAAGGTCATGAACAGGGACGAGGAGGGCTTTCAACTCTCTCATGTGTACGACCCGATTTTCAGTATCGGAAGTCGTGCAGATTGACCTGTCATGCGCAGAGAGATTTTGAAAATGACAACAGTAGTTGTTGAAACTGTCAATCAATGTAAGATTTTATTGTGTTGTGTCAAGATGAACTTTGTAAATAAAAATGAATATTTGAATATTTAGTACATCTGTCATAGTACGTTCAATGACGTTAACAATAGTAAAGTTTTTAATATGTACTTACAAAAACTAAATAATTACTACAGTAAGAGTATTAAACATTTAGTGATAAATATTGTCTCAAAATTTTGAAGTAAACAAAATGCGGCTTTTCTTGGACGATCTAGTTGCTTTTAGAAAAAATGAATATATTGAAAAAATCTTATATCACTAAATATGTGAAATTTTGAATAAAATATTTAACATACCAAACAATAACATATGGCATATTAATCGATCTATTTGACCACGTGGCTAAAAAATCAGAATATTACGTTTTTGTTATAAAATCAACGTTTGTTTTATTTATTTTGAAATCTAATTATAATAAGGTTACTATTGGTTTTAAATAGATGCATTGCACTAATTCCAAAGCTCTTTCAAATTTATTTTAATTCTAACAATACAGACGCTAAAATATTTCTGATTACTTAGTAGTTATTAACCTAAAGTAACATGTTTCTGACCTCTCGGTGAGTTAATGATTATCATTTCGTTTTCTAGGAAGAATGTATTTCTTATCAATACTAAGCAATCTGTAATGTTTGCAGTGTTTCTAAACTAAGTTTTTGCTGATTCGACAACTGTTTTAAAGTTATTCTAGCTCAAATAGCAAATAAGTAATTGATAGATAAAAGAAATAAATAGTCCATATTATATCTTCATTTGTGGTACATTAATGTTTCATGCTACAGCACTCGTCGGACATTAATGTACCACCAATTGGTACCTCCTATACCACTAAATACTGCTACTTATATTATGGTATTAACATGCATAAAACTTACCACCAATTTCACATGTGGCGCCTATGTAGCCAGGAAGACAAGTACATGTGTAGTTGTTCACTTCATCATGACATGTGCCATCATTCTGGCAAGGTGAACTCTGACAGTCATCAATATCTGCATATTAAGAAATGAAACATATATAAAAGAGTATAACAAATCAACACTACTGATATATAGTATACTAGCTGTTTACCCGGCGTTGCTCGGGTTGAAACAGATGAGATCTGGAACACATTAAATGCTCCTCACCCCCCATCCTTCCTCCTGTCTCACATCCCTCTAACCAGTTCTCGTCAGTATACAGGTCTTCGACACCTCCATCACCGTTCTCCCATCGTCATAAGTCACAGCCATTTACACACTAAATATACTAAATAATATGGCAATGATTGATCCCTCTAATACCCTCAACAACAGGTGCGGAGCAGATTAAATTCCCACTCATCCCTACCCTTCCACCGCCACCCCCCTCTTCCCTCCCCAACCCTCTCTACCCCATCCCCATCTAAACAGGTCCATAATTAATGCACCCCCTTCCTGCCGCTGCTCTGGTTGAAACGGATGAGATCAAAACATATTAAATGCTCCTCCCTTCCCATTCTTTCCCCTGTCCCACATCCCTCACACAAGCTCCCGTCACCATACAGGTCTGGGAAAGATTAAATACACCTCCATCACCTTCCTCCCACAGTCATATGTGACAGCCATGCATACACTATATGTATGTGGCAATGCTTGATCCCTCTAATATCCCTCCCTCCAGCTACTCCTACCCCTGGTAAACACGTGCAGACCATTAAATGTGCATCTCAATCACCCCCTTTCTGCTGCTGCTCGGGTTGATATTGATGAGATCTTGAACAGTTTAAATGCTCCTCCCTGCCTCACCACCAGTTATACCCCCACCCCATATGGACACCAGCCATGTCCGACCCCCAACCCCCGCCATATGGACACACACACCCTTTCTGCCAACACCCCTCCTCAAAACAGGTCCGGAGCAGATAAAATGCACCTCCATCACCTGTCCATCATCACCCATGCACCTTCCCAGCTCCCTCGTTGTATGACTGTACGTGTGACGTGCAACGTACGTTTGACATAATTGTACGTGTGACGTGCAACGTACGTTTGACATAGCTGTTTACCCGGCGTTGCTCGGGTTGAAACAGATGAGATGCGGAACACATTAAATGCTCCTCCCTCAACATACTTCTTCCTGTCCCACATCCCTCGAACCAGTTCACAGTATACAGGTCTGTGACAGATTAAATACACCTCCAACACCGTCCTCCCATCGTCATATGTCTAAGCCATTTACACACTAAATGTACTACATATGGCAACGATTGATCCCTCTAATATCCCTCCCCCAGCTTCTGCTACCTATGGTAAACACGTGCGGAGCAGATTAAATGTCCCACGCATCCCTACCCTTCCTTCCAACCCGCCGCTCCCTCTTCTCTCCCTAACCCTCTCTACCCCATCCACATCTAAACAGGTCTATAATTAATGCACCCCCTTCCTGCTGCTGCTCTGGTTAAAACAGATGAGATAAAAAACATATTGAATGCTCCTCCCTCCCCATTCTTTCCCCTGTCCCACATCCCTCACACCAACTCCCGTCACTATAAAGGTCCGGGAAAGATTAAATACACTTCCATCACCTTCTTCCCACAGTAATATGTGACAGCCATACACACACTACATGTATGTGGAAATGCTTGATCAGTCTAATATCCCTCCCTCCAGCTACTCCTACGCCTGGTAAACACGTGCAGACCATTAAATGTGCATCTCAATCACCCCCTTTCTGCTGCTGCTCGGGTTGAAATTGATGAGATCTGGAACAGATTAAATGCTCCTCCCTGCCTCACCACCAGCCATACCCCTACCCCATATGGACACCAGCCATGTCCGCCCCCCTCCCCCCGCCATATAGACACACACACCATTTCTGCCAACACCCCTCGTCAAAACAGGTACGGAGCAGATAAAATGCACCTCCATCCCCATCACCATCCTCCCCAGCTCCCTCTTTGTATGACTGTACGTGTGACGTGCATCGTACGTTTGACATATACAAACTTGTAACGTATTACGTACCTTTAACAAACATGGCCCTGTAAGGAACCTTTCTAAAAAAATCTTTCTTCTTGTTTTTATCATTAAAACCAATTTATTTGGTTTGAAATGTGATATTATAACGACCACCAAGTTGTCCTGATTTTACATACATAGTTTGAAGTATGTACGTCTTGTGGTTAAAAGCCTTTTGTGACGCAAAAAATGGCCTCTTCCTTAATATATACAGATATGAAAACTATTTATCAACAAAGATTACTGTTAACTTACCTGTTTCACAGATTTCACCCAAGTAGCCTACTGCACAAGTGCATGTGTACTTATTGATCTCGTCTTTACAAGTTGCTGCATAACTCAGAATAAGTAATGTATCCACAAGAATGCGCACGCACGTGCACACATATGTAGATTCAGCATAACATTATTCCAAAATAAAAACAATCATGCCATTGCATATACATGTAGATGTATGTTCATGAATATTGTAGGAAAGTTCAGTGCCATTGAGAAAAGCAACACATAACATAGGTCATAGGGTAAATAGTTGGCAGCATTCACAATGAATACTTCATTTGCTCAAAGTTGTAGTGACATTTTACACAATAAAACAAACAACATGTAATGATGAATGAAAAGCGCCCCCAGTGAGGGCAAACCAGTGTTTTATACCTGGACAAACACTGGAATGCCACGGTCTATATATTGGCAAAAAATCGATCTTCATATTTCAGCAGATAACAGCACCAGGCTAGACTAATGGTGCTGCCTTATGATATTGATTTTTCCACTGGCTAAAGGGTATTAAATACTAGTAAAATGGACCTAATAATGGACCCAAACGGGCCCAAATATGGACCGTTTGGGCCCATGTGAAATAGGGTTCTTGTGGTCACCATTTCCAACAGACAGGCCAAATTTGAGCATCCTAACTCAAACGATGCGACCTGTAGAGGGGTAACAAACAGGACGGACGGATGGAAGGATGGAAGGAAGGACGGATGGACGGATGGAAGGACGGACGCAATTAATTGGGTACAAGCCAGTGTATAAAACACTGGAATATCTCTGCTATATGGTCGATCATTGCAAACTAGTACAACTTTGAATGAATGTAAATGAGTTATTTTAGAATCATAATCAACGTTGCAATAGAATCCAGATAAGTGGAATCAACCTGTGTTCACTTTCTTTATTTCATAAATTTATGAAGAAATTGCTATTGAAGAAGTTGTGCAAACAGGGCTCGGAAGGACTTCAGTGTAAACGTGGAACTTTGTTTTGCAAAATTTTGGAGTTAATGAAGGCACACTATTATCACTTGTAGTATAACCATAATGGAAGAAATCAACCAGACCCTTTTGAACGCACATAGCTCAATAAATATAAAGAGTTATCGTTCTCACTTACATATATCCCAAATAGACTTTTTTCCTTTGATTCTATAGCAAAATTAGCCGTAAGCATTCATTATGAGTTTACGTCAAACATGTTGAAATATTTGGAAATTCTTGCAAGATTCTAGAGCACAGTGAGTGGTGTGAATTTAGTCTATTCATCATTTTTGAATGCATTGTACTGCGGGACTTCAGCGCGAAATTGGAACTTCTAACCATTTTTGTAGACTAATTAGGACAGCAAACCATTATTTTTCACCATGAATCTATACAGTCTACTATTGCGCAATATCTACCTATCATCGCCCAACTGCTGGATTTAGCGTTGAGTGGCTATGATGTTCAGAAGTCAGAATTAGGACTACACCTGTTGCAACATATCCAACATAGTAATTCTCTCCACCATGGAAGCGTACAACAAATAACTATGGCATGTGTACAGTTTCTTGATATTTGTAGTCACAATCAAATGTCAAAATCTCCATGTTCGGGTTGAAAACTTCAAGAATAAAATAGGAATGAATAACAACTATTTTTTGTTATACATCGTATGAATTATTTCCATTCTGGTCACAAAAACGCTGGACATAATCATAACTGAATTTCTAACATTCTTTCTTAAATTTCTTTCTTAAATTTCACCAAACATATTTCTACCACACATTCTACCGAAAATGATGAAATATACGCACATGGTTTATCATTGACTTTGCTTCCTACTGTTAGATTTGATCTACATAAGTTGTTAGACTCACCGGTCTCACAAATCTTGCCCGTGTACCCAGGGTAACAGGAACAGAACTTGGCGCCTTTGGCATCTGTGGTCCAAGTGCCGTTTTTGCAGATTGGTGCACACGAATCCACATCTAAAAATATAAATGACTCTATTGCAAAGATGGTGGATATTGTAATGTGGAAGATTGTGGCCACAGCTCATCTAAATGCAATATTCTCTACTTATATAGCCTACATGAAAATATGTATTGTAAAACTGTACTGCACTTACATAATTCAAAGAGCAATACCTGTGTAGAGCACATGACAGAAGCTGGGTGCGATGGGCTCACAGTCCTGCCGGTTCCCTTCAACACAGGAGTTGGTCCTCCGGGACAACTCCGCCCTCGCAGCCGGGTCTGTGGGGATGGGTCCTTCGCACCACAGCTGGGTCTTGCCTTCTAGCACTGACAGAATCATTATATCTTTCTTCTTGAGATAGTAAATATGTGTTTCAATATCAACTTCTATAATAGATATTTTAATAATACTCTTAAGATTAATGTTACTCAATTCTTTGCATGATTTATTCTGTCCCCCACTCTTTTTCAATCCAATAACTTTGAGTTATCACAAATTTTGAATGATAGAAATGTTCTAAAATGTGTAAAACAATTCATGATGGTTAATGGCTCTCAAAATATTTGACGTATCAGAGTTTCAAATAAGCAATATGTAAAAGTCCATGTAGTCCGCTATTTGACACACGATTCAATGGCAGCTAAAATGATTATTTTATGATTATCATGCCATAAAACTGATACATGTATATATTTAATTGGAAAAAGATTACAAAGAAAACCAACGCTATTCGTTCTGACACATGCTTTCTATGATTCTAAGAATTGCACCTCTAAATTCTTTCATGGGGTATATCCATACAATCTCAATATGTCAAAATACTTACAGTTTACCATGAGTCCAGCCATCACGACAATTACACACAGTCCGTTCATTGTCTCTGTGTGATTAACGTAAAAGCACCACTATAAAAGACAAGAGGCTGCTATGTCTAGGCAGAATATAGCTGCTTATTAAACTTTTTCCTGTTCTACTGAGAGATCAGTAAATTATGCACACGTGATATTTGTGCAGTGCATTCATTTAGAGTGCTGCTACACAAGCTCGCCCTAAACTTAATGTCAGCTTGTTGCATCGCTTCAGTAGCTGAAGTGAAAGCCTTGTGTTTTGTTAATTTGTAACTAACTAACTATGTATGTCTCTGGACAAGCTCGAGCTTTTATGGTTGACCCGATTTCGTTCAAAGGTAACAAAATTATGAGGTATGAGGTGACACCAAAGTGATTCGATTTTGAGCACTTTTTAATCAAAGTGGGCTTTGCAACTGATGAATGATTTATTTGTATGTATACAAGACATCGACCTGACGACAAGGACGACATCATAATAATTTTCTGCTTTTAAAGTGCTTTCAGACATGTGGTTCATTGCACAAATTGTGTTTCTTTTCTCTATAATCTAGTGCACGAATTCTATGTGTGTTAATCGTTGACGGAGTCAACTTCTTATATCCTGCTGTATCCTACAGACCGTGATTGCGGTCTTCTGCAAATCTAATGTTGATTTGGTTGCAAACTCTTCCACCACGAACATTGCATAACAACACTTCATGACTGCCTACGAAAGCGTCTATTGTAATCTCCGATTCTTTAGGTGAATACTCGATCATTTCAAACGTATGTGTGTAGTATTTGTATCAGAGAGAACTTTTTACTTTATTAGGAATTATTTCAATGTTACTAGCCTGTCAATATTATATTCTGGTTGCCAAAGTCCTGATTTTATCAGTTTAAACGCCTTAAGAGGGAAGCCTAGTACATCAATTATGGAAAAAATTCTCATAATCGTGATTTTTAGTTAATTCATTTACAAAAAATAGCCCCACCACATAAACAATATTTTTTCAAAAAAAATTTTACCTCGGAAATTGTACAAAACCACCCGAAATCATATTTTTGTAACCCCACAGTTTAGTAACGCTGCCAAACGTTCAAGCGCCGTTCTCACCTTCAGTAAACGGCCAATGGTAGGTTGACAAACGGAGTAGTTACGGCCAGCTAGCGTTTGATTCCCAGATTTTTTATTTTTGAACAGTTCAAAATCCTGTGGCCGGTTTGACGACGTTTGCCGTGATCTGCCGTTCTTGCTCCGTCAGATAACACCAGCAAACAGTTGGGGACGGCTGGCAGGCGATGAAAATCAGACAAAACATTTTCTAAATTATTTGAACGGTACACGACCGGTGGTACCAATAACGGTATGTGTGAGGGGGCTTTAAAACAGACTCCGCCTTTAACACCGTAGATCTGAATAAACCGTGCAGCTAGAAAGTCCACAAGGCCAGTTGTTCCCCTAGCTCATAAATACAACATTTAGCGTAAAGTCTCCTCACTACTTAAGCAGGGGCATATTCCACCTTGCGGCGGTGGTCGCCGCAAGGCGTGTTGAGGTTTGCGGCGTCTACGGCGTTTTCAGCATGCAGTGACAAAAGTACAGTTGTGGCACATACGCACGGGATCTGCGCGTTATGAGTGCGTCGGCACCGGGAGTGGTTTTTATTGAGGTGGCCGTGCCCTTAACTTGCATAGAACGTGCGATGTACTCGCGTATTACTTATGCGAGGGGCACATTCCACCTTGCAGCGGTGGTCGCCGCAAGGCGTGTTGAGGTCTGCGTCGTCTACGCCGTTTTCCGCACGCATTGACAAAAGTACAGTTGTGGGCACATCATTACGGGATCCGTGCGTTATGAGTGCGTCGGCACAGGGAATGGTTTTTATTGAGGTGGCCGTGCCCTCAACTTGCATAGAACGTGCGTTGTAATCGCGTATGACTTACGTTCTACGCACCGTGTGATTACTAAAGTATGGGATCCGCACGTTCATGGTACAGGGAACGCACTTTGCCAATTAAAGTTTGCTTTCTACAGGACAGTTTTACGTAGTAGTACCTAGTAGTAACGTGTATCTTCGAGAAGCCAATTTATGCAATTTTGTTTCATTTTCCACAATAGTTACAATATAGAATGGAAAATAACCTCCAAATGTGATAAAATGCAAGTGGTGACCATCACCCGTATCCAGCTGCGGTATTTTGCCAAATAGAGCAATGGTGCTAATAGAGAACAAATCTCCAATATATCTATACATAACCAATAGTCAACTTGTGTGTGATATTCAAGCCACCAATAAGTTTAGATACTTACAGTTTACCATGAGTCCAGCAATCATAAAGACCTTGTGCAATCCGTCCATTTCGTATGTGTGATAATATAAATATGCAGTACAAATTCTTTTGTAGAAAATACTAATGATTGCAATGGTTTGTCTAAAACATTAGTTATGTATGCGTTCTCTATACATTAATGTCAGATTATATTACTTCCGCACTGACATTAACACATTCTATATGACACGTGTGTATTTCATGACAAACAGATTCATTTCACAGACAATTGATGTTATCCCTAAACGTGATACAAACGTCGCACACGATTGCTTTCCTAGGATAACAACATCATATACATGTAACATTAATGAAACTGACACAACATCCAGGTCATAATCATACATAATCATTTCATGTATAAATATATGAACATCATCTAAAATATGAATAGTTGAATAAGTGGTTGATGATTTTTTGCGAATAATGTAAAACATATACGAAACTTAGCAAAGCGTACAATAATTGAGTTGATATATCTATCTATGTGCTACTGACAATATAGTCTTTATTCCCTGTAACTAAATATCCTATATTTAAACTACGTGCATATAGTAAAATCCATTCACTTCCCCACTTTCTTGTGTTTTCTAAACATCTAATGATAACATTTGAAAGCACAAACCACACATGTTCATCTTTACGGCAATGGTTCATTGCTAAATGTATACAAATTAGAATGTGTTAAATATTTGGTCAAAATCACAGAGTTGCCGTATACCAGGTAGAATATCTTAAGACTTTATGGTTTATTACAATGTTTATGGGGGTTTACTTGTAATGAGCTAAGGAAATTTGCATATGTAAGGAAAGGACCGGTCACAAGTTACATCACTCCATTTGTAATCGAATCTTCCATTTGCATCAGCACATCTTTCGCTGGCATAATTCGGTTCCCCAGAACCCCCTTAGTGTACGCTACAATCTCATCGGTTGCAGAACTTATCCATGTCCCGGGTACCTTACCAGTTGTTTCCTGGATATTCAGCCAGAATCTGTTTAAACCTACAATAATTATTTCATCGTTAACTTAAAATGTATCATCAACAAATCCGGAGGTTACATAGGAAATTATATGTCATAGAAACAAAAATGAATTTCCTTTTCCACTGAATAATATGACACACCATTTTAGTAGATTTACAAAGTGGATACCTTTTAATAAGGCCTATATTTTTTACACTCACCATGCTTCGCCGCATAATCTGTTACAAAACCTTGCTCCCTTTCGTTTTCAATCAACAGGAGATCTACTTCTGAACCCATCGTTTTGCACTTCTCCCTACAGCCGTCCTTTGTGCAGGTCACCTTGCTAAAGTAGTACCAAGAATCTTCGATATACTCCCACACACCGCCATTCGCTGGAATGAAAACAAGAAATATTGATCTAGTAATACGGCGTCCTCATATTCTGGTTATAACCCTCATCAGTACATTAACCAAAACACATTAATTAGTGGATAACTGTATATATTTTTTCCAAGTTTTGCTTGTGAATTCAATTCTACTCTCACTGTTCTACCAAGCAATCTCCTACCACTGTATTGACATAGCTGAAGAGAATCTTCCATTTTACTATATCAAGTGGCCCTGACGGGACTCGAACTCACGACCCCAAGGTTGTGAGACCAGAATGATACCATCATCCCACCTCTTCAGCAATGTCAATACAGTGGTAGGAGCTTGCTTGGTAGAACAGTGAGAGTAGAACATTAATTAGTACAAAAGGGATCCAATTGGACCCCAATCATTTCATGTAATTTTCTTTTCAATTCATGATCTTTCTGTGTTACAAATGCATTCATATAATAATTATGACTGTGGTAGATAATAATAACAAATAAAAAGTTATGTTTTTATAGTCCATGTGCACACGTCCTTGACATTGACATACTGTACACGGGGCACCTGCTGCAGCCCCCAAGCTTTTTGCATAGCAACCATTGTAAATAAATGGAGTTTTCATAGAGCAGCTACCGTTTTTAGTCAATAACTTAATAAGTATTTGAGTATGACTAATTATAATTACAGAATAGATAAATAACAAAATTTCACTTTATATACACAAGTTCATTGGGGTTGTCATGTGCAAGTAGAATAAGGTGGCTTTGAAGCAGTCTTGTGATGTATTGCTGTTTTGAGGTAATAAATAGAATCAGAATTAGGGAGTTATCTCTAAAAGTAGTTCATCTACTTACATGCAATTTTATCACTAGGCGTCTAGAAACCTGTCCTCATGACAGTCAAAGTTTCAAAAAACAAAAAAAAATCGGATGAGTATATCACATCGTTTTTCATATATGTAACCTATAGTAAAACCTTAATTGTGTCATATCTCAAATTTGGCCAAATTTCAAATGAATACATCTTTACTTTTTCATATTGTCCATTTTAATATTGGTAAACTATTTAGGTCATTTATTGATTTATTGTTATATTGTACAGGATTTTACTCAGTATGTCTCTGTGTATGTGGAGGGTAAAGGGGGCCGGGGGTGGGGGGGGGGGTGGTGCTCGGTCTTTATAGTGTATTGTAGGTGTATGCATTCATGTGAAATAATTTTGAGTTATCAGTTATTATAGATGATTAAAGTCCAGAGCTCCTTAAGAGGAGCATACTTTATTTGGTTGCACCTCAACATCATTCAATTTTGTACAGACTTCCTAACGGAATCCAGGAATGAACGTTAGTCCATTAATGTGGGTTTAAAACAATTTTGCAGTCAAACATCTTAGACATTTTGACATAATATATGTAATGTACTTGAAATCAACATGAACATAGACATATTATATATATTCAGAGTACCAATGCAAATATACGGAAATTAGTAAAAAATATTTGATCAACTTTCAACTATCTGTAAAAACTTAAAATATGTTTATATGGTCTTTATCAAACACTGACACTACTGTATGTTGCCTAATTTCCATATATATTAATAACTGTTTTCAACGTAAAGAATCTCTAATTACATTTTAAAAAATAACATTCCTTGAACATTAAATTATATTCTCACGTACAACACCAATACAATTTTATTATAAAGACAGTGTTTCCTGCTAACGGCAGAAGGCTTACTATACCGGATCTGGCATTTACATTCTTGTTGTAAATTGTTATGTTTGTTCACATATTTTATTTGTTCGCACATTTTTGATACAATCATGTCATGCCAATAAAACCCTTGACTCGTATCTTCTTAAAACTCTGGAAAAACCATACCCCCCCCCAGAGTGTTCGAGCCACAATCTTAGTCGGTCATAGATATGCACATCTTGCAAATGTAAGACATGAACAAAATGTCACAACATATTATCTGAAGGAACCTATGATGAAGCAAATCCCCTTGGCTGTAAGGTTTGGTTAAAGCCTAGCTTGAATTAGGCTCCGTTCACTAGAAATCCATCAAGTCTGGCTTCTTGGCCAACTACATTTCACTGCAAACATGGAACCTGAAATGCAGTCCAAAAGGCTTTTTAAAATTATAATAAAAAGGCAAATGACAAGAAAGCCCACAAAAGAGCAGATGCAAAAAATATGGATTTCAAATTTAGTACTAGAGAGCAAATGTAAAAACAATATTCATTAAAACAGTAAATTAGATTTTAAAAAATTATTTGGAATCTTGAAATAGCCTTTGGAGATCTACCTACTTTACCATCTTATTTCTTTGGACATCACCATGGCATTTGCAGATGATATCAGATCTGAAACTGACTCCTGCATGTAGATGTGTTATCACTGGTAGCCATCATTATAAGGGTAGATCTGAAAAAATGACAGTTCTAATTGATGACAGTTGAAGGTATTGTACTTTCTACAATGTCAGGAATTATGACGACACACACACAATAGCCATTTCAATGAATATTTATGTATATGGAAGAAATTCAACAACTTTATGCAATGTTCTGAGTGTTTTGCATGTAAACAACAAATTGAATTTATTTTGGGAAAAAAAAAAATTTTCCCCAATTTTTTCTTGGAAAAAAAAACATAAAATTAATTTCAACTATTTTTTATTTGGGTTTTAAAGAATTTA
>CM032667.1:50945834-50975221 GCA_019095985.1 Streblospio benedicti
TGTCCTTTTCAATTGAAATCAAAAATTTTCCAAAACCAGTTCCAAACATAGAGAATATTACAAAACCAAAAAACAATGCCAATGAGATTTTATACCATCTCTATACCAAAAATATCATATTATACCAAATTATACCAATAGACGCCCACCACTCCTTGCTCTGAGAGACACATCTTCACCACACACACCCATTTTCTACTCAATCAATCATCCCTGCTTCCATTCCACACCCTATCCTTCACCTATCATCTGTTACCTTATTATACATTCTCTACACCACGTACTGACATTTTACACTACTAATTAAAAAAAAATCTATTACACCATCGAATGTATGTGCTGCAGTTAGAAATAAAAGGACATGTATCTATTGTAACCACGGCATTCATTATCTATATCCATACATTATGTACAAGAACCTTAAATAATATGAATTATGGGAATGTAGACCTAGATGCCAATCAGATTTGATAGCCTATTACGAAAGAAAAACGGTAAGTAATAGAATAATTGAATCTCTCCACCATCATGAATGAAATGACTAGCAGATCCAGAGACAAAATATAATCTTATTACTGTTCCAATGCATGATTTATACATTTACCATAACATATAAAACCAGGAACTTATATAAAATTTACAAATTGTAATGTAATGGATTTTCTTATACGGAATGTAATTCATTCAGTCAGTTACTAGTATAAAAAATTGTTTTAAAAAGTCATACACTGAGTCAGGGACTATTTTATTACTATATGTGAGTTGGGACAAGAAGTACCGCAATTAAAAGAAACCGATACTGAATTAATTTTATTCCATTGAAGAGTCACATTTTAGTTGATAAAAACAGTACGCCCCCCAAATTTTATGCAAGAATGTCCCACTCACATAGTTTCAGTGTTACTTTATTGCATGGACCACTTAGTGTATTATAAAAAATGTTAGCTCAAAGGATTGATAAGCGCTTTTGGTCACTCTGATAAAAGTTGCACCATGATTAAGTAGGCGGTCATGTAATAACAAAAAAAAAATACGAATCATTTCTCAACCAAATGACTGCGCATGTCCGACATGATGTCGGCGGGGATTCCCCAACTCTATAATTATGCAGAGTAAGGCCTGCTATAAAAGTGCCTGGTTACCGAATCCGGCCATTCACATTCTGTGGCCAATTTGCACAGTGTAAACACGCTGGATTTACAGATTTGCAACCTTCCATCTAGCTAGATGCTGGAGTTAAGGGCAAAGTAGAAGTCCAAACTGTGTTGTAGCAAGGTGGGTTAATCTATTTATTACAAGTATCATCATTACATTATCAATAACTGTACTTAGATTACTTCGTTGTTTAATGATATAATTATTCACCGCCACTATAGTAATGCCGTTGTTTACAATACGAGCGGCGGCCCGGTGCTGGCTGATTTTGGCCCGGCCCAGTGGGTAGGCTATTTTTAGGGAGTTCTCAATATTTAACGTAAGTAAGGGCCGTACATTTTTGTCAGGGCCAGCCAAGTTTTTGAAGTTGCCGGCCCAGTGTTCCGTGAACAAATATTGATGAGTTTCATACCCTGGAACACGCCGCTGGATTGTGTCCGCATTGTCAAGAAAATGGTAAAATTGTCAAAAATCATATGGCTGTGTCCACCCCCACCCCTTCAAACCCCGGATCTACCATTGTCAGTACAGACGACTCATGCGAAGTCATGAATTTGACATCAACAGCGCATAACTATGACTCAGCAGTTAGTTATAAGTGACTTTCACTAATAATGCTAAATATGCGATTTTTATAAGTTGGGGTGAGTGTGTGTGCGTGCTTTTTAATGAATCATTAAGACTTCTTTGTTGGGTGGGTTATTTTCAGGGTTACAAACAAGTCATTGCTGCCATGGATGGTTATAACCTTGGTTTTAACCCGGTCGGCAAACAGCTACAAGTATTATGTCGTTTGCGTTATGAGTTTGTACGCGGTCCAAAGTCACGTGACATCAGGACAGTCACACTGAAATGTTGGGTCACGTGATCATGTGTTATCACAGGCTGAAGTCCGGCTGAAGTGCAGGCGGAATTGGCACAGCACGCCATATCCTTAATATTGTTGGGGGGATTTTCCCACATCCCTAGATTTTTAGCCTTATTTCTCATCTCTCTTTTTTGTTGCTTTTTACCACTCATCCCACTTCTTTATACCCCTCCCCCCCCCCCTTCATCTTGATTGATAGGAGGATATGTTTGCTTTAACTGTTGTAATGCATTGACATACTATCAAGTAAAAATATATAAATTACTGTGGCCAGTAGCAAATTATCCAAGATAAATATGGGGGTTGAATTATAAACAAATACATAGAAAAAACAGCAAAATATGGATACAAATAAAAATAGATAAAATAAATGGTATTTGGGGTAAAATAGAAATATGTGATTTCTAAAGTGAGGCAGGTATCATATTGTACTGGTGATGATGTGTGTCACCACTTTGTTGGCAAACCACACAAGGAACTATGATTGTATGGGCACTGGTACATCCAGGGGTGGTGGGTGGACCAGTCCACTTTGTTCACCACTGCCACTACCACCGACTCATTAAAAAATGATCTTAAGATGATTTATCATTGTAGCATCACAAGTTTTAAATCCTAATATATTGATATGCCACAAAAGCAGAATCCAGGGGGGGGGGGCGAGGCCATGCGCCCCTTTTCCTACCAAAAATACTTCATTTTCATAGGGTTTTTCATGAAATCCCCAAAGTGCACCCCCCCCCACTTTTCCTTAAGTGCCCCCCCCTTTTCCAAAAACCTGGGATCAGCACAAGGATACATCATAAAATTGTCTTATCTGTATTTTCAGTTTACACCTCAACTGAAGTAATGAATTTCAAGCTTTTTCTATAAGATGATAATGAAGAAACATAGTATCGCCCGAAGAAATAGTGAGCAAAATGAGTACCTTACATTATGTTTTTTACAACCCTTATGGGAGTAAATCACCCCCAAATATAAAATTGAACATTATAGACATTTAGATATCAGATCATATACAATTTGTATTGGATGTATTTGTAAAACTATCATTAGAAGGAAACTGTGTGCAAGTTTTATGCGCATTGAAGATTTACAAATTCACAGAAAAGAAAAATTTGACAGAACTTTCAGTGCAAACTTTGAAAACTCAAAACAAACTCAAAGGAATAGTTATAGATTAAGTGGACACAGGAAAAAGCTATTTGAAAGAACTCTTGTAGAAAAACGCTTATTATTGTATAATTTAATCTGTGGTGAATCTAGTCTAAATAATATAAATACTTTATTCAACAATTATAGTGTAGTACATTATAGTTCGTATTTATCTTACATAGTTGGTATATTAAATATAGATCACAATGTATCCAAACATGCTAAGTACAACTCCAAACCATCTTGAAGAATATGCGAAGATCAAGTTAGGGTTGAAAAAGGTCCCTGCAAATGGTACTGAAGAGCAATATAAGGGATTAAACATGCAGCTCATCCGACTTGGATCCTACAGGGGATTCCCCAATTGGTGCAAGGTACTAAAAATGATGTATCTTAATTAAAATCTGGAAAATGTCAATTTTACTAATTGTGATACCAAAAATAATATAAGCATGTTCAACGGTGTAACGAAATCGTGTAAATGTACTAAAATATATCAATATAATTTCATGCATCTTCCTAGCTGCAACAATAGCAAGGCCTCTAAAGTTGAATTTCTGTATGTCAATATTGCAGATCATTTATCGTACAAAATAATGCATAAGTTAAAAAAAAACTTACCTTGTAATAAGCCTTGGTTTCAAAAGTTTGTCATATATTCAAATTGAACTAAACCCCCGGTACTATGTTTTATCATCCACCATTCTAGATGCCACCACCGTCTAGCAAGAGCCGGCCTACTACCTGGGCACAGCAGACGAGACTGAGTGCTTCTGCTGCAAGAGGCGCGTGAGGAACTGGCACGAGCACGACAGACCCATGGAGAAGCACCAGCCCAACTGCCTGTACTTGCAAGACCCCAACAGTGTCAACGTCCCTCTACCCGGCTGTAGTGATACAGATGGCGTGGATATGCCTGAGGTACTGGTACTCAAATGATAGGAGAATAATTAATGTGTTAAAGTGGAGCATACATTTGAATAATTGTAATGATTTTTTAAGCATCTAGGTTTGGAAAACTGTAAATATAAAGCAAAAAGCTATTATAAAAATGCAAACTCAATATTCAACCTATTAAATGCTTGAATATTTTATTAATTCACTGTTATCCAAAAGCAAACCACTGTAAATATAAAGCTGAAACAGGCTTCATTATAAAAATGGCCAAGCAATATTCAACAAACTTGGGAAAAATAATACTTGTTAAAGAATGTTTAAAAAGAATGAGTTTCTCATAATTGTAGTCATTGAAGGGAAATTAAAAAAATCATTTTAGAATTAGAAGTGTGCCCCTTCCAAAATCGAAATTCAGGATGACAACGCACGAAGATTATACAACTCCACACCACCTCGTCACGATGTACCACTGGCAGATGCAGAACCCACCACATATCAGAACAGGTGAGAATAAAAGACTCTAGTTTTGACATGTTGACTCATAGACTCATAAGGAAAACATTATAAAAATTTTATTGAAAAAACAAAATATTTTAAAAATTTGTTTACTTATGTTTACTAGTACTGTTTGAGAATGATTGGAAATATCTATAATGAAAATAAAAATTAAAAAAAATGCATGTCTTATATTTAGCTAAAACAGTCAGCCATACTTTTTATTTTTCATTGTTTAATTATCAAATCATTTTAAAAGTATAAATGAATCATTTTGACTCAATTATACAAACTTACATTCCTTCAGGCCAGATTGCTCACATTTGACCGATGGCCCTGGCAGCTTTTTGTCAGTGGGAAGAACTTGCACAAGCTGGCTTTCTACCTTGGAATTGGCGACCGGGTTCAGTGCGTTTTCTGCAAAGGAATCTAAGAAACTGGAAGCCAGGTGCGTCAGATTTTTCACAGGCATCATTTTCCTCAATGTCCATTTGTTCTGAATCCCTGCGTTATAACATGCCTGCTTCTGCTGGGGCAACAACAGCAGCATTTCCAGCAGTGCCAGGTTCTTTTTTGAAGGTGCTGGTGCAATCAACTCCGAAGGGTTGATCTCAAATATTGAAAGGGTATAAAAAGGGCAATGAGATTAGGTATTATCACAAAAATCAACCCCAGTTGGAACAGATGTAATGCATTCTAACCTTAAAGCGAATAGCCATACATAGTACATGAACTCATTATTAAACCAATATTTTAAAATTATATTTGAAATATACATATGAATTAGTGAGGAAATAAAATTATCTTAAAATGATTAAGTTTAATTGCAAAGCATAAAACTATCATGTACTGACATACATTTTGCAGCCAAGATATATTATTCAAGATTCAGGCTATAAATTCTAAGCTGTAATTCTTTATCTTTCTAGCTGCCGCAAGGGTCTAGTAATGATACAGAATCTGCAGGTGATGCGGAACTCAACGAGGCTCGGCATTGAGAGACTGACTTACCAAGAAACCATCAAATGTCTTTATTAGATAGAAGATTGGAATCTTTTGAAGCGTGGACAGAACATGATAAGCAGCATCCAGAAGTTTTGGCAAAAGCAGGCTTTTATTTTGTTGGTAGGCTGGCTAAGAAATCTTTTTGATTTAGTTTATATCAATGACCTAAGAATGGAGATTTAGTTTTAGTCTGAGTAGAGTAGAAATTATGACATCTATCACATATTTGCAGGCGACACAGACAGTGTGAGGTGCTTCTGGTGTACCGGAGGCCTAAAGAACTGGGAGGGCCATGATGATCCATGGTTCCAGCATGCGCGGTGGTTTCCCAAGTGTGAGTACGTGAAGAGACAGAAAGGACAGGCCTTCATTGACTCAGTCCAGGACACCGCAAAGGAGGATGTGAGTTTATAGATTGGTTCATTACAATGTTTTGAAATAAGCCATGTTTGCTTTAACGTTACTTGAATAGTAGTCACATGTAGATATGTCATTACAAATATGTAAAAATATCTTGGCTGTTTTTACCATGAAGATGAATAGATAACGATAGCATAGACATTTCCCAAAATAAATGATATCATGCATCATAAAGCCTTTTTTATCTAGCTATTTTTTTATCACTATGATAACAAGTTTCATGTAAAGTTTAGTTTCCTGTGGGAATTTCTGAAGTGCCAACTTTGGAATGTATCATATGATTTATGTCAAAAGGATGTCCTGGTTTTATTTTTTATAATTCCTGGTTTATTAAAGCATATTTATGATAATGGTGAAAACCTCCAAATCATGGATATTTTGATCACATATTACTATTCTTGATGACTCAATGATGACAATTGAACTACTGAATATAATGATTTATTTATTTCATATAAGTAAAACACTGTTTGTAACAAACCTTATAATTATAGTTTCTTTTTAATTTTTAGGATGACCGGGTTGTGGATCCTAGAAGTTACATCAAGAATGGACACCCCCACCCGTGAAAACCGTGCTAGGGCTCGGTTTTGATAAAATTTGTTAGGAATGTTATTCATTACAGACTTGCTAAAAGGGTATGTCAGGTCATTAGAGCAAAAATATAAACACAATAAGTTTACACTAGCTGCCAATATCAAAAAGAATGATATTTGTAAATTTGCAAGATAGTGTTTATCGATACAATTCATTCATATAAAGCCGTGCATTGCAATAAAACATAGCAGAAGCAGCAAAAGCAAGCAACATGGTTTTTCATTCTAAGTCACAGTAAATATGTGATGTATTTTAGGTGATGATTTGAGACTCAACTGCTCTCACCGGGAGGCCGGTTCTTAACTTCCTCGAGGCACCTAGAGATTTCCCACTGAAGAAGGCTTGCGGATAGTTCTGGTGGCAGAGCCCCAGCCAGTGATGGCACCAAAAGTACAGATTCTTTGGAATGGATTGAGTGGTGTATATCTGGGTCTATGTCACAGAGCATAGCAGGTAAATGGATTTGCATTGTTTGCTGTGCAAAGATATGTATTTTGACATGTTATGTGGTGTTTTGTTTTTCAAATTTAAAATATTAGTTCATACACCAAAATCTATTCAATTGTATATACATATCAGGAATATGTTTTTCCCATGTGGGACATAGGTTTTTAAAATTCAAGATTAAAATTAACTATTTAATAAAAACAAGAAAAGAAGGCTAAGAATAAGGGTTCAAAAGCAAATATTGATGATGCCAAAAACAACAAAAAAATAACATATATTGGCAGTGCTAAAAAACAAAAAATAACAATGTGTATAAAAATAACAAAACATAACTTTGTGGCATGTAAAATCATGAGACAGCCAGAGGATTGTGTGAGAGGGTTCAAGCAATAGAAAAATGATTGATATTGTAGCGTATTTTTTGCCAGAGAAATAAAAAAGCTGCGCCAAGTGGCTACTACGTATATATAATGTGTATCTGGCTATAGCTAGGATCCAAGTAACAGGGTTACTGGCAATAAGTCATTGAAACACGCACGAAATGACAAGTTTAGTAGTAAAATGGATGTTAACAACAAATCTTCTCTGCGAGAAAAATTTTTTAATCAATGTTCTGGCCTTATTACTGCGGACATCCCGGATCTGTAAATGCAATTAGCACCTAGAACAACAACAGGAATGGACATGTTAACCTCCCTGAAATAGAATGAATGTGATTACATTAAATATTAGGCTACTCTCCATTTGAAAAACTAAAGGTACGTAAAAATCCACCCGTATAAATATCTGGCAAACTCTAGGTCGGAGCAATGTCATTATCCTTAGTTATAATAAATTTGGGGTAATTAACTGTATGCATAATGAAAAAATACATCACAGTGTACCAGTTGTTGCAACTCATAAATGTACAAAATGTAAATAGAATGATGTACAAATTAGTATAAACTTACCAAACAATTTCCATTTTGTGATTTATGGGACTACAAGCCTTCCTTGAAAGGTCCTTCTGAGTTTTACATACTCCAGCCCGGCGATGAGTTCATTCCACACATACTATGAGGTTTGAACCTATGATACTGTATTTACCAGGCGGCGGCAGTACTGAATGCAAGGTGTGCATGTCAGCGCAGGTGTCTGTGGATCTTCCTGCCCTGCAAACATCTCGTCTGCTGCAGGACTGCTCCATATCATTGCACACTTGCCGTTGTGCAGGGGAGGCAAAATAAATGCCACCCATTAATATCTACATGCGTAATGTGGCTACTGGTGTTTTTTTCATATTATGGTCACTTGATCAGCATTTGAGGATTGCCGCTAAGTGCGTAAAAATGGCGCTTAGGGATGTTTGTCTGTATTTTATTACACATACTCTTGGAGACGTTGATGAGTTAGAAGCTAATAGGCCTATTAGAAGCGTTACAGAAAATATAAAGACATTGTACATACATGTAAGGCAAAATAGACATAAAATTACTAACATGCTGCACAGGAAGTACAAAAATGTTCTGTGATCTTTAGCTATGGTTGTTTTCAGAAATTTGAAAAAGAATCGAACAAAAAATGTCATAAAAGGCGTTGAATACTTTTAGAGATTATCCTGGAATTTCCTGATCATGGGTTTTAATATGGCTCACCAGTACCTAAATATTTTCTTTTTTAACTTTTAGACTGGGAACAAAGCTAAGAGCTTTAAGGCATTAATTATAGCATTCACGTCATCATTACACAATCACATGGCGGCTAGCTGTAGTTAAAAGCTATGTTTACTGCAAACTCAGCTTCACCTAGGAGTTTAATAGCTCAGTATTTGTTAAACGCTAAAGTGTAAAATACTGTGTATATTAGCTTAGAATGTTAGGCCTAAATCTAGATTCTGGGTTTCTACGTGATGGCCATTTTTGTATTTTTTATGACATGAGAGAAAGCAAGATAAGTTGAACATATAGATATGTAAAGAAATAGGATTAAGATTTTTGTATTTGTAAAATTATAAATATACATATATGATGTATCGGAATTAGCTGTATTTTATTAGGCTTCTCGAATCTACATTCTAATTATAACTCATTGTATTGTAACAAAATTCACTCATATTTTTAATGTTGATTTTGTTACATATGTAACTAAGAGAATCTATAGCCTTGAAAAGCTTAGAGAAATAAAATATATGTATTTCTGAATAAGATATGATCTTTTTATATCTAAAATATACAATATCATGAAAAAAGCACCATACATCAAAATTATATATGTCAATGTTATATATACAAATATATTATATTATTTTTTGGTTTGAAAAAATAAAAAATATATATATAAAAGAAAGCAAAAAGAAATTAAAAGGAGAAGAAAAAAAAGAATATATAAGTGAGGCGTATTAGTAAGTGTTTAAGATTTTTGCTTAATGTGAATGGAGCTACATCTCCATTTAACTGTTTGATATGGATACTTATTATTAGTCAAATGCACTTGCAAATTTCAATGCAGTATGCAAGGGACAAAGGCAGTGTCTACAGTAGAGGGGGTATTACCACAATATATATGTGTATAAATATTTCTGGTAAGTATTTCATGTTTGATGGGCTTATGCAATTAATGTTATATTTCATTTTTACTATATTTCATTTTTTATTTGAGTGTTGTTAGCTTATTAAGGTTTTTGTATGTGACAGTGCCTTGCTTGATAAACATTTTTTACATATTGTGATACATGATTTTGTCGAACTGTGAATTTCGCCTTGGCTATGTCCTAACTTCATCAGCAGCATTGGGTTTAGAACATTTATGTTGTAAAATCTAGTCAATTATTTCCAAACATAATCTATGATGATAGGATGCGATGGAGCATTTATATAACCCTGCGGCTTATATAAAATCCAGATATGAAGATTTATAAAAAAAGTGATATGTTGATAACTTAACTCAAAAAAAGGGGACAGTAGTCTGTAAACAAAACTAAATGCAGTTATGACATCTATATTATACTATATAACAGCTGTATTCCACAATTTAAGGCGTTTCAATGCATTTAAGAAATGGAACATGATTTTAATGTGTGCTTCCAGCGCATGTGATTATTTGATATTTTGATTTTTCCATGTTAATCATCTAACTTGTATATATTATATATTTCAGAAAACATTGCTTATTAAACAATGGTTTGATAAGTAATTAATAAATAACTCAAACATTATGAAAAAATATGTATTTCAATAAGGTCTATTGCTTGCAGGGAAGAACACAAAATGAAAGTTGGAATGTTGAAATCAAAGAAGAACCATACCTGAAAGTCCCTTGTTTAGTTCGGAAATGTTTTTGTGAATAATGTCATGAGAGACCCGTAATTTTAATACAAAATGTTTGATAGTCTTTAAAAATAAGCTTTATCCTCTGCTGCCATTCAAATACTGAATTTAGCTTACATAATGTAGATTAAATCTACACAGAACAAAGCAGAGTCAATGATAAACCATGTACATATATTTCATCATTTTCGGTAGAATGTGTGGTAGAAATATGTTTGGTGAAATTTGAGAAAGGAAGTTACACATTCAGGATGATTATGTCCAGCGGTTTTATAACCAGAATGGAAATAGTTTATTAGATGGATAACAAAAATAGTTGTTATTCGTTCCTATTTTATTCTTGAAGGGTTCAACCCGAAATATGGAGATTTTGACATTTGATTGTGACTACAAATATCAAGAAACTGTGAGGGTTCAATGCAAATATGGAGATTTTGACACTTGATTTTGACTACAAATATTAAGAAACTGTATACAAGATAGTTATTTGTTGTACGCTTCCATGGTGGAGAGAATCAAAGTGTTGGATATGTTGCAAAAGGTTTAGTCCTAATTCTGAGTTCTGAACAAAATAGGCACCAAACGCTACATCCAGAAATTGGGTGATAATAGGTAGATATTGGACAATAGTAGGCTTTATGGATTCGTGGTAAAAATGATGTTTCGCCATCCAAAAAATAGTTTTAAAAAATTGACAGAAGTTCCAATTTTGCACTGAGGTCCTGCAGTCCCCTGCATTAAAAACAATCAATAGATTTAGACCCACGCCATGCACTGTTCTTGCAAGAATTTCAATTTATCTCAACATGTTTAATATGTATTCACTATGAATGTTTATAGCTAATTTTGCTATAGAATCAAATATAAAAATGTCTATCTGTGATACATGTGAGAAGGATAACTCTATATATTTATTGAGCTACAAGTCTTCAAAAGGGTCTGGTTGATTTTTTCCATTATAATCATACTAGGAGCGCTGCCAACCCTTTACCCACCTTTTGACCTATGTGCTACTTCTCTCAGTGGCACTGAACTTTCTTACAATATTCATGAAGATACACCTATATGCGATGGTGTGATCGTTTTTGTTTTTAATAATGTTATGAACACTATACTTATGTGCGCACTGACTTGTTGATATGCTACCTATAATGAGTTACATATGTTTGATGGCATCATGCATGTCTATGAGTGGTTGCCACAGACGTAAAGGACGCCAACAGACTACCAACCTCACCATATATTAATGGACGCTCAATAGAATTATGGTGTAAAATGTACAATTACAAGTCAATTACAAATCAATTACAATTATTATTCAAATAAAACTGCAAAATCGATATACACACCTGCCCGGCACAAAGCTTTAATTAAAAGAACCGCGCTTGCGAGCAATTGGGGCTAGGTATGGAGTTTGTCTGAAATATCAACCTTAAACCGTATAGATTTTATTACAATGTACAAAAAATATGTTCTTTTAATGAGACCCCATCTTATGCCTACCACACAAGTGGCTGACATTAAATCCCGTGAAAATACGGCATCCACACTATAGGCTGTTTCAAATGTATTATATGAGCATATTATGTATTGCATATGCGAATGATAATACAAATATTGAAACATTCTATAGACTATATGGAAACATACAAGGCCCATACAATGTCTGCCACACAGGCTTCTCTTCAAGCCAAATTGTTTACAAAAGTTATAACTGCATGAGCATTTGTGGCACATGTCATGATGAAGTGAACAATTACACATGTACATAATGAACTGCGGAAGATAATCATAATACAGTGTGAAGCTTTTGGCCGATGCTGTAGCAGCCTACGGTGTGTGGGTCAGACAGACCTCTTGGAGCCAAATTTCTTACAAAGAATATAAGTACAAGTACATTAAAAGTTCATTTGCATGTTTCAGAAATTGATGAGTGTCAGAGCGCACCATGTCAGAATGCAGCAACTTGTAAAGACGATGTCAACAAGTACACATGCACTTGTGCAGCAGGCTACTTGGGTGAAACATGTGAAACAGGTAAGTTAACAGTAATAATCGCTGATCAATGTTTTTTATGTATACTATACACCAGTCGCGTTTATTTGTCATAATCTTTCATATATGTTTTATTTTTTAATATGCAGATATTGATGACTGTCAGAGTTCACCTTGCCAGAATGATGGCACATGCCATGATGAAGTGAACAACTACACATGTACTTGTCTTCCTGGCTACATTGGTGCCACATGTGAAATTGGTGGTAAGTTTTATGCATGTTAATATTAGAAGTGGCAGTATTTAGTGGCAGGTACTCATTATTTCTCAATCAAAAAGCTTATAATCACACCACAGGTGCTCTTGGCTCTATTTATATATCAATTACTTATTTACTATTGGAGCTAGAATAGCTTTGAAACAGTTGTCAAATCAGCACAAACTTAGTTTAGAATCAATCGTCATAGAAAACCAAATGAATATCATAAATCACCAAGAGGTCAGAAATATGTTGCTGTAGGTTAATAGCTACTAAGTGATCAGAAACATTGTAACGTCTTTAGTGTTATAGTTAGAACACATTTGAAAGGAGCTTTCGAATCAGCACAGTGCATCGATTAAGACACAATAGAAACCTTATTATAATCAACCTGCAGCACAGACCCTTATTATTATAATTGGATTTCCCAATGAATAATACATACTTAGTGGATTTTATAACAAAAGCCAGTATTCAGATTTCATTACAACGTGGTCAAACATATGGGATACTATGTTATTGTTTGGTATGTTAATTTTTTATTCAAAACTTCACATATTTAGTGATACTAGATTGTTTCAAATTTACATTTCTTTTTTCCAAAAAGCAACTAGATATTTTAACAGATTCCACATGTTGTTTACTTCAAAATTATGAGATAATATTTATCACTAAATGTTTAATACTCTTGCTATAGTAACTATTTAGATTTTGTAAGTATACATTAAAAACTTTACTTTTGTTAACGTCATGGTACCATGACAAATGTACCGAATATCCAAATATTCATTTGAAATTTTGAATAAGTATTCAAAATCCTAGATTGAATGAGCATGTCTCATCTAGTTTATATGAATGGGGTTTTAGGTTTTGTGTTACGTAGAGGGGGCATTTGTAATTTTTTATTTATTCATATTGTTAAAGACTCTACGTTTAAGCCCAAATATGAGGACGCTGTATTACTATGTCCGTATCTCTTGTTTTAATTCCAGCAAATGGCGGTGTGTGGGAATATATTGAGGGTTCTTGGTACTACTTTAGCAAGGTGACCTGCACAAAAGACGACTGCAGGGATAAGTGCAAAGCGATGGGTTCAGAAGTAGATCTCCTGTTGATTGAAAATGAAAAGGAGCAAGGTTTTGTAACAGATTATGCGGTGAAGCACGGTGAGTGAAAAAAATATAGGCCTTATAAAAAGGAATTGTGAAATTTTCAAGGAACCCTGTAAGGATTTGGAAGGCCATGGCCTCAAACTAACGGTCTCCTGCTAACACCAGACCAGTTATTATTTGTCAGGCAGTTGCTCTAACCACTGAGCTAACCTCCTTATGATGAAAAGCGTTCATGCTTGGCCATACTCTAAATCCTCTCTTGGATTAATCTCTTGCCACGTATGTTACTATTTCTGTCGCATTCTCTATCACCAACCTTGATCCTCGTACCTTTCGTTATAGGCAGTTGTGACTCGTGCATGATACTACCTGTATATGATTATTGAACAAGCTCCGCTACCAAACCACTTCTTTCACAGACTCTCCAAACTCCCAACACCTCCACAGCTCGCTGCCGTTTCAGCGGAGACGGAGAGAGAGGGCGGGAGTTCTATCCTTCGTGGCTCGGTAGCTTATGCATTGGACTCAAGCTCAGGAATTCTCCCAGCGAAGGGTTGTTCCCATAGTCAGCTTTTGGTGACTTAGGGAACCGTGAGAATTCCCTGACTTGACCAACGGACATGCCACACACCTAACTGCTAGAGTTTGATTTCCAGGCGGTAGCCCCCTTTTTAACCATTAATTTTTGTTAACGTAGGCATTACTTTGAATTTGGTCATCACTTTGACCCATGAGGAACTTAGGAAACTACCCGGTGGCTCTGACGTTGCGCACCCGGGTCCGTGTACTTCCATCAAGTGTGAAATTTTCTAGGAACCCTGTAAAGATTTGGAAGGCAGTGGACTCAAATGCATGGTCACTAAACCAGTCATTATGTGTCAGGCAGGTGCTCTAACCACTGAGCTAACCTCCCTGCGATCGTTGAGAAGGGTTCATACTTGGCCATACTCTTATATCCTCCCCTAGATTAATCTCCTGCCACGTATGCTACTATTTCTGTCGCATTCTCTGTCACCAACCTTGATCGTCGAACCTTTCCTTATAGGCTGTTTTGGCACGTGCATGATACTACTTGTATCTGATTATTGAGCATGTGCCGCAACCAAGCCACTTCTTTCACAGTATCCAAATTGTGGAACCTACTAAAATGATGTGTCTGTTATTCAGTGGGAAATTTTCATTTTCGTTTCTATGACAAATGTTTTGCTATGTACCCTCCGAATTCGTTAATGTGTGAAAGAAGTGGCGCGGATTATGCCCGGTGAGCCGGTAAGAGGCAGTACAGTGGTGTGTGCAGCTCTGTGTGTCTAGATGACTGCTTCCTAATAGTTGGTGGTATAAGCAGGCTATGGTTGATAAAGGCTGCGAGGCTGGATAGGCTAATAAAAGTATCAGACGCGGGAACGTGCATTGAATAAGATTGATACAGGTGCGAACCGAAGTATGTGTACTGTGTCAAGGGAGATTAGTGCAGTGGTTAGCACGTCCGCCCATGACATATGACTGGTCTGAATCATGGATGGAAGGCTGTGAGTTCGATTCCACGATCTTCCAAAAACACCTTTATATAGCCTTCCCAATTATTTCACACTTGGTGGAAGACAAGGAGTCGGGTGTTTCGGTGAAGCCACCAGGTAGTATCCCTAGTTAGAAATTCCCCAGTAAACACCACGTTAAGGGTAAGTGAATTCCACAGAGGCTCCAGCTGGAGAATTCTCTGCCCAAGGGTAAGGGAAGGGAACTACCGCCCGGGAATTCAAACTTAGAATGAGAAGCAGATTAGTATGTGTGGCACGTTCGCTGGTCAGTCAGTGAATTCTCACTTGTCCCTCGGTCACTGAAAACTGACTATGGGACTATCCTCATCCCTGGGAAGAATTCCTGATTAGACTCGGGGGCGGGCTAATCGAGCCACGAAGGTTAGAACTCCCTCCCTCTCTCTCTCCAATGCCAAATGTATTAAGCCAGAGATGGCCAGGATCTGCAAGATGTAGCAGTCGGTACTAGGGCCCCATAAGACCCGTGACGACCAATGCGTCCCCTGGTCGTTGAGGAGAGTTGGGAGCTGCCCGGATTACACCTGGTGAGCCATTAAGACGCAGCTATATATATAGTGGTGTGTGCAGCTCCGTGTGTCTAGATGACTGCTTCGTAATAGTCGGTGGTATAAGCAGGCTATAATTGATTAAGGCTGCGAGGCTGGATAGGCTAATAATAGTATCAGAGGCGGGAACCTGCATTGCGTAAGATTGATACAGGTGTGAACCGAAGTATGTGTACTGTGTCAAGGGAGATTAGTGCAGTGGTTAGCACGTCCGCCCATGACATATGACTGGTCTGAATCATGGACGGAAGGCCGTGAGTTCGATTCCACGATCTTCCAAAAACACCTTTACATAGCCTGTCCGATTATTTCACAGATGCTACAATAGTATTTTAAGTAACAATGAAATTATTATTGTAGGTCTCAACAGATTCTGGCAGAATATGCAGGAAACAACTGGTACGTTACCCGGGACATGGATAAGTTCTGCAACCAATGAGAATGTGGGGTACACTAATTGGGCATCTTGGGAACCGGATGGAGCCAGCGAAAGATGTGCTGATGCAAATGGAAGTTTCGATTACAAATGGAGTGATGTAAATTGTGACCGGCGCTTTCCTTACATATGCAAATTTCCTTAGCTCATTACAAGTAAACCCCGTTAAACATTGTAATAAACCATAAAATCTTAATATATACTACCTGGTATACGGCAACTGTGTTTACTTGAGCAAACATTGAATACATTCTAATTGATGCACATTAAGCAAGCAACCATTGCCGTATAGATGAACATGAATGTTTTGCGCTTACAAAAGTTTTCATTTAATTATTTAGATGTTTGGAAAACAGCAGAAAGTGGGAACTAAATAAATTTACTACATTTATGTAGTTTTAGTATATCATATTTAGTTACAATGAATAAAGACTATATCATCAGTAGCACATAGATCGAGATATCAACTCAATTATTGTATTCTTTGCTAAGTTTCTTGAATGTTGTCATTCACAAATAATCATCAAGCACTTTTTCAATTATTTATATTTAAGATGATGTACATGTATTTATAAATGAAATGATTGCTTATGATTATGTGATTTAGGTTAAAATGTAAAATATTCTTACATATAATCTACAATACAGTTGTGCTTGTATTCTATTAATGTAATGTTTTTACAATATTTTTCAAATCTTTTTACTACTTTATTATACATTTGCCTAGAAATTCCTTGCCGTCTTCTTGAACGAATCCCTGCCTCCTAGTGTCTAGACAATTAATGGGATATTTTTATTTGCTACAATGAAACATCGGCACATTATCCTATGTGATTGAAATTAGATTTTTACATGTATGTTTTAGATATTTCATGGTAGAAGAAACTTCTGGGCACCCTAGGAAGATATTCGTACTGCTTTATATTAGTGATGCTAGTTGATGATCAATATAGAGCCATATAATTAACTAATGTAATTGTGTGTGTGCGTGCCTGCGTGCGTGTGTGTGTGTATGCCCCCATGAATTCCTCTTTATGAAAGCTTCCATGGCTCGTCGGGTATTGAAAATCATTGGGCTATTGTTTGTTTTCACGTAGAAATAATCGGCAAAAAAGTGATCAAAATTATTTTTGCACATGTGTACCTCTCGGTTTGAAATATTTTGGCTGATATATATCATTAACTACAAAAATAAAAATATTCCAGCAATGTTACATATGAATACCGAGGTTTGCCGGTCGAGAGGGTCACTATCCTCCTACAGAGATCTAGCTTCAAACGATGATTGCGTTTCATGCTTCAACTTACGTGTTCATGCGTTGTACTGCCTCATAAGCTTACTTCAAAACCACTTGAATTCCGATTAGGCCTCTGATCTACTACTGGCTTGCTTTTAATCCTTTGCAGCCTGGTTTCCAATCGGACATGGCGGCCGTAGCTCTCAGCAATTTCTCTGTACAATTTCATAACTGGGAACGTATGCTTGGCACATCGGCCGATATCCGACCGATGTCGATTCGGAACCGAGTCATGATATGTTGTCGGTTAACAATGTAAGTGTCTAAACAAGTTATCAACTGACCATCATGAGATAAACTACCCAATGTTCGGCTGTAAATCTGAAATTTACTTCCTCGCTGGCCTCCTGATTTTATTTCTTTTTTCCTTTTTTTTTCTTTCTTTCTTTTTTGCCAATGCAATTCCATGTCCATTTGAAATATTGTTGAACAAACAAATACAGTTATAATCTTTAATGTTGTCAGCTAAAAGGTGCAGTCTCTAGCCTGCCTACCTATATGTACATGTATATTGGTGTAAGCATGAAGTGCACCGCTATTTTGTGATTTGAGGGATTTTCATATATGTAGTTTAGTAGGAAAAATGAGAATTGTTCTGTCTTTATTGTGCACTTGCTGGAAACGTAAATGTAATAATAATTTTTTGATAATTATCAGATGTATATACATGTACGTGGGGTGTTGTTTTAATCTGTTTGTGTTTATGATTCATTTGATTTTGCTGAAAAAAATATAATTTGGAAAATCATTATTCGATTTTGTTGTGCTTCTATACGTGACTAAACCAACAGACTTTCATGGCAGACACTACCCTGCGTCAATTCCCACACTTGCTACTGTACTCATGAAGCGTTGCCATGGAATATTTCAGGTGGGAGAGTTTAAAACCAAATCACCATTAGAATTGTAGCAATAGGGGTCTGAATGATACCACAGTATTCATTAATTCATTAAGAAGTTGCCCCAATCGAAGATTAAAAAAGACATGATTATATAAATAGAAACAATTAATGCAATAAACACAATATATCTGAAACTAATTTGAAGACTATGTAAAAATATATCGCTGATAAATGTTGTATGATCATGTGTGTTCAAGAGGCATTCGTAGAAATGATTGCAAAAAAGGTGGTTTGTCGAGCATTCATCAGTCATCACGCCCGCCGACACTATCCCAGAATTTAGGAGCAGTAAGTGTGGGTCATTCTCGGTGGTATCATGGCAAACTTTAACTCTCATATTAAGATTTCCCAGAGCTGCCACTGATGCGGTGCTGACCCTAAAATGCTGGGCGGTGAGCACCGGAGCCTGGACGCTATTTGGCAAAAATCGCATCGCTGGCGTATAGGAAAATTATCTACCGAGCTAATAGAAAAGTTAAAAGTTGATAAAAAAGAGTTCAATTGTTCAAGTAACAATAGTTATCACAATAACACTTCAGGGAAATTAGTTTCTCTATCGACAATTTATGCATCCAGCAATATATTATATCTGTTGATTACGTAAATAGAGGAATGAATGAGCTCAAAATTGAATAAAAATAAAATAATTAGTTTAGTCATTGATCTTTTTTAGTTTTAGTATTGTAATAGCAATAAAACATAAATAAATGTAAATGTACTGGTTTATAGTCTCAATGAACATATATCTTTCTCAACTCCCTGGGGAGCATACCATACTGGTTGCATACGGCATTGCTGCTATTTGCACAACCTGTTAGAGGTAAGTTTGCTCAACACTTACCATCAGACCCCACTGGGAATCGAACCCACGACCTTCTGGTCACGAGTCCAACTCCCTACCCATTCGGCCACGGCAGCACACACACACACACACACACACACATACACACACACACACACACACATATATATATATATATATATATATATATATATATATATATATATATACATATATATACCATACAGGCTGCCAGGCATGGCATTTTATATATTGTCAAAAAACGGAAAATTTACAAAAAGCGTTATTATGTCATATGCTAGCTCTACTTCCATAAACAACACTATAGGAATTTAATAAACATATATGATTTTCCACTTATACAGTTAAAATCCCTCCCAGGCATTGATTCAAAATTGTTTCTGGTTTCATCAAAGTGTTTGAATTTAGAAAAGTGTAGCGTTATTATGTCAAACAGGGCAAATGTGACCAACAGTACTAGTGACTCAAAATATCGTATACAGCCATGAAAAAACGGAAAAGTTTAAGGAAAAGAGCATTTGATCTCATTAGGGGCTCTAAAAATAATTGAAAAAAAATACGGGAATAAATAATAAACATGGCTGATTTTCCACTGCATACAGTTAAAAATCCCTCCCAGGCAGTTAAGATTAACTTCTTGAAAACAGCAACATTGTTTCTGTATGTTTCATCAGAGTCCCCAAAAGTGTCTGACAAATTTAAACATGGAAATCCAGTTTAGCTGCCGGGACCATGTGCATTATGTGCTTTTCAGTTCCATTCAACCAAACCCGCACAGCTGTCCAACAAAGTCATTTTGAAGGGGACCAATCGCCAGTACTAGTGACTCAAAATCGTCTACAGCCTAGTTATTATCTATTAAAATGCAGAATGTAAGGTAAAGGAAAATCGACCATTGGATATGATATTAGCTATAGCATGTGTTTAGAAGGCAATTCGTTTGCTGTGCAAACTGGTCGTTTACACACATGATATAGCTCATATCAGACCCAATCATGTGTGATAACCCTTACATCATGCATTATATATAAGGGTTTTCTATATCTAGTGAAGTATGGAATACTTTGATTTCTTTTTTGGTAGTGCAAGATGTACCGTATAGCAGCATTTTAATTGCATTGTGGCAATACAATCAACAATATTTCATTATCAATAGACAACCACAATGGCAGATTCAAGATTTTCTAAAATATTTGTTAAATACAACACAAAACGTCACACCTGCCTAGTATGTATCTTGTCTAAAAACAAGTTGATGGTCATTTTTGAAATACTGAAAATTGGCTTTATAATCATAATGCAATATGTGCGTTACAATGGACAGCAGTTTATATCTACAAGTGTAGGTCGAGGAATTTTCAAAGGGGTAAGGGGCTGTACATCAAATTGCATCAAAGCTCAAAGAGCATATACGTTTAAAGGCCTATCATTTACCTTTTGTATTTACGAAATGTAACCTTCCATACAATCTTGTGAATAGCAACTGTCTAAAATTGTATTCACTTTGTCTTCGAAATATTTTAGTTTGTATATACTGTGTCATGCATGAAACACAAACCAATCGTCAATGAAACGTGTGTTTGTCATGGCATCATTAAGCTATAATAATCTGACATTAACGCGACAGCCAGTTTGTGTAGCAACCCCCTGAATAAAAGTACATTTATCATAGATATATCATGCGTGCATAATTTACTTTTCGCTCAGTAGGATAAGCTTAAATGGTAAAAAATAGTGTGCATATAGATATGGCACTGTCGTGTCAATAGTGAGGCTTTAGACCAACTGTTGCAGTCAATAGAATGCTTTTATGCAATTTTACATCAATGACACAGACGCCATGGACGGATTGCACGTAATCTTTGTGATTGCTGCTATCACGGTAAATTGTAAGTATTTTGACATATTGAGACTATATGGATATGCCCAATAAATTGTCTTTATATGTAAAATCCTTAGAATTGTAGAGAACTTGCAATCTCCATTTCATCATACTCTATTGCTGACTTGTCAGTAGTCGGTAGGCTATTCGTGTTATCATTGGAGGCCAATTTATGGACCAGCAGATCAACCTACTCGTCCAAGATGCTGGAAGAAGCATATGAAAACGCATATAGCCTATATATGGACAGTTCAGATATCCAACTTATGTAAATGTCTATCTTATGAGATGCTCACGTTTTAGATACTGTCTTTACCAATCTTGATATTCTTCATTGTTTTCATCGTCACTCTTCACTTCTTCGTTGACTTATACAACACAATACAATACAATATAATACAATACAATATAATTTATATAGCGTAAATTCCACTAGATGTTCATGTACGCTTGTAGACCTCCTTATACAAATGGTGCTTTAGTTGGGATTTAAAGGATACAAGAGTTTTGGATTGTCGAATGGACAGTGGAAGTATATTCCACAATTTAGGTGCTGCTGTTTTAAATGCTCTATCACCATAAGACTTGGTTCTTGATCTAAATTCTTTAAGCAATCGGTTAAATGATGACCGCAGTAATCTAGGTGGTGGGTATGGTTGTAAGAGTTCAAACAGGTAATATGGTGCAAGTCCAGTGAGGCAATTGAAAGTAAGTGTTAGAATCTTGAAAACTATGCGTTGCTTGACAGGGAGCCAGTGACGGCTTTTCAAAACAGTAGTTATATGTTCATGCTTTTTGTTAGGGTTAGGATCTGTGCAGCAGTGTTATGAACACGCTGTACACATTAGATTTGACAGTGGGGTAAACCGTAAGGTGAATTTCCATCAAGGCGAGAACTGATGAAGGCATGAACAATTTTCTCAGACTTACAATTGGCCTTGGGCAGATTATTAAAATAAGATTACGTCACCATAACCAGTTATGTTGTGACCTTGCAGGTCAACTTTGAGGTCTATTTACGCTGTTATGCAGAGGTTCATCTCTTTGTACTGATATTTGATTATATGTCAACTTAATTCCTACATGATAACAGTCTGGAGCATATAGGTTACAATTTTCTCCCTCTTCCATGTGACCACTAGTTGGAGATTTGAGGGCTGCTGATTGTCTTTAAACACACTGGACTTCAAAGGTGTAGTGTATTGCAGCGATTGTGAGATAAAACACACCCATTCACTTAATTGAAGACTGATACTTGGAATTAGACCACATTCAGATTGCCTAGCGTGCATGCTGGTTTGTACCATACAGATCTAGCAATATAAACTCCTTGCACAATATGAAGGCACAATGCTTTTCACGCAATTGTACTCAGTACAGCTTCCGATGAAGAACTATTCATCTCAAATACATGCTATAACATGATATATATCTTTTGATATCCCAGAGTTCCATTGGCTAGTTGGGAAGGGGGGGCAAACATTTTGGGGGCCTATGGGCTGCATCCCACTCAGGCCCTGCCCTTTATTAGTCACTACATTTAACATAATATAATGTGCCGTTGACGCCCTTGAAAGCTACATAATTGACGTCGTTCCCGGCCACCACGGCAATCAAATTTTACAGACTTGAGTGCGTGATGCGAACAACTTTTGATGCAGGTTGCATATACATGTAATTGGTCTATGAGTAATCTTAACTTGCAGATTATGATTGTGAGCATAAGTAACTAATTAATTTCTCCGCCCATACTTTTTCAATTTGATATCAAACATGTGATGTTTTTATCATTTGCAGTATGTCCCATACCAAAAGGGTACACTTCAAATAGGGTGGTAGTTACAATGGCAATAATAAAATTTGCTCAACGGTGCCAAGGTGGCATCCATCGGATTCTTAAAGTAAACATTTTGTACCACCATATTCTGCAGAAATGTTACGTTCTTATCCCACTTGACAGCCATACACCGATGACTAAGCAATTGATTCCTTGACATTACTGTCTAAAAAGAAAGATATGATTATTTTGTCAGTGCTAGAATGCAAGACCCAGCTGTGGTGTGAGGGGCCCGTCCCCACGGACCAGGCTGCAAGGGCAGAGTTGTCCCGGAGGACCAACTCCTGTGTTGAAGGGAACCGGCAGGACTGTGAGCCCGTCGCACCCAGCTTCTGCCATGTGCTCTATACAGGTATTGTTATTTGAAGTATGTAAATGCAGTGCAGTGGTACAATATATATTTTCCTGTAAGGTAGCAAATATTGCATGTAGATGTATTGTGACCACACATCATAATGTCTGCCATCCATGCTATACATTCATTTACATTTTTAGATGTGGATTCGTGTGCACCAATCTGTAAAAACGGCACATGGAGCACAGACGGCAATGGCGCCAAGTCCTGTTCCTGTGACCCTGGATACACAGGCAAGATTTGTGAGACGGGTAGGTCTGACAACTAACGTTGATGTAGTCTACAAAGAAGGAAGCAGAGTCTATGTCATTATTTGCGGTAGAATGTGTTGCCCAACATCAAGCTAACTTGGACATTTGACTTTGGTGAACCGCATTGGAGCTACTAAAATAAGATAATGCTTTTTCAATTTGTAACCCCTGATTTTGTTTCCATTTGAAAGTTCACATCTGTTCTTTAGAGTTTGGACTAATGAATACATTTGAAAAATGAACAGATCAATAACATTTAGTCAATGTATGTTAGAGCATCATTGTTTGAAAAAAAAATATACTGTGTCCTTATGTAAAACCTTCATTTGCGAAATTTAGATTCAAATAGTTTTAGTTAAGGAAGTGTTCATTCAGTTTAGTTTAATTTAATCATAACATTTGCTTGAGTCAATTTAGCTTAGTTTAGTTAAATCATGAAAGCTTCCACTTATTTTAGTTTAGTTTTGATCCCAAAACATTTAGGAGCCCCAGCTGTGATGGGTAATTTGGATAAAACCTGTGGTTACACGAGACACACATGGGTAAACACGTCTTCCAGGTACCATACGGCGTCTGTTTTTAAAAAAAATCAGAGGGGTGGCAAAGTAGTAAATTACAGCCAGATGTCGATCTATTGGTTAGCCAATTATTCTAAGATGTCAACTTGATAATGAAAGGATAAGATTTAATCCCTTGATTGGTATCTTTTGGGTGCTGTAGCAGCTAAAGAGACTGTGTTGAGATGGACATTGCAGATACAAATTGTTTACCAAAGCTATAGACACATGAATAGATCATTAAGTTTGGAATGTTACAGAAATTGATGAGTGCCAGAGTTCCCCCTGTCAGAATGCAGCAACTTGTAAGGATGATGTCAATAAGTACACATGCACATGTGCAGCAGGCTACTTGGGTGAAATATGTGAAACAGGTAAGGTAATGGAAATCATTGCTGATAAATGCTTACATATGTACTATAAATCAATGGGGTTAATTTGGTATACTCTTCCATAAATGTTTATATAATTGGTTAATGCATTCAGATATTGATGAATGTTGGAGTTCACCTTGCCAGAATGGCGGCACATGCCAAGATGAAGTCGACAAGTACACATGTACTTGTCCTCTTAAATGTTCTTATTTCAGATATAAACGAGTGTGATAGTTCACCCTGCCAGAATGGGGGCTCATGTCAAGATGAGGTCAACAAGTACACATGCACTTGTCCCGTGGCCATTCCATCCTTTGACAACAACTGTAATGGTAAATTGAAATGACACAATAAACTGATTTTGTCACTAAAACGTAACATCAACCTAGAATCTTTTGAATTGCCTTATGCATTTGGCTATACATATGGAACTCACATAATTTTCACTTGTCTTTACCAACACATTATCCACAATTTCAAAATTCTGGATGTGTCAATGCACACTCTCTGCATGTCTACACCCTCTCAATCGCACAATTATTAGAGCTAGAGGCTGTCACGCTTGTACTTGCTCTTCATCTTTGCACTAGATATGTCGTTGACATGAGCGGTTTTTGTAATAATAGAAATAAAACCTTTTAGATATAAAGGTCTTTTGAAAGACTAAGTAAGTACTGGCATATTGATTTACAATCAATAAAATCTTGGTCTTTTGCAAACATTCCCCATCACTAAATATTATACCACAAATATGTTCATCATTTTACCCGGGATTAAACCAATGTAACTGAAGGCGTTTTTACACAGCAGTGGACATCTCTTTGATTATATAGAGTGGCACTGGTGGACTTGAATTCACACATTATGAGGTTGCAGGATCATAACTATACCAATATGCTACTCAGCAAAGTGTTTGAGGGGGTGTTTGTTCTGTAACAACCAGCCCTTACACACTTGATGAAGACTTAACCACCTTCACGGTATCAAGTGTGATACCGGGGTTGAGGTGTGCAGAACCGGAGAACACTATAACACCAAAGGTGTATAAGTAAGAACGAGAGGTACTTTATTCCACAATGTCCCCTTGTATATTCACTATTGCAATGATTAAGGAGTTAAGCAAGAGACCAAACTTAGGGTTCTGCTCTTCAGCTGTAACAACGGTCAATTATCTTTTTTTTACTGTACTGATGTTTCATATAAACTGATGTTTAATGTAAACTTGGAGCAGGTTTAGAAACATCCGGTCTCACTCAAAGAATATGCTCTTTAATTGTAGAACTTCAGCAAGTCATATGTGACTTGGCATCTAATATACAAAAGCTAGGGTAGTAATTATTAGTGTTTATGCAAATGACAACATAATGCTCTCCATTAATACAGGAATTGGACATATAGGGTTAGTGTATAAAAATGAGTTATTTTACACTTGGACAGTTATCTTCTCATTCCAAAGTCCCAAAGAATGTAGTTAAGACACATTATGAGGATGATATTCTATTTGCAATGTGCGTGTTTGTTTATTAATTCCAGCAATTGACTTGAGGTGGATATGGTGGAATGTTGGTAATACCTGGTATTATTTTGGCAATGATACATGCACAAAGGATGACTGCAGGAACCGCTGCCAGCAGATGGGGACAGGAGTAGATCTTCTGTTGATTGAATCAGATGCAGAGCAAACCTTTATCACTGAAACTATTTATCAGCCGAACTACGGTAAGTGTAAAATGATATTGACCCCAAATGTATCAGACTTGCAGAAGTTACAACAACAAAGACATACATTTCCTATTCCGTGAGAAAATTTAATTTTCATTTCTATGACAAGGATTCCGTTAAGTTAACAGTGAAATAATTGGTTTTATACCGATATTGTATGTTACAGGGATAGAACGATTCTGGCTGAATATGCAAGAAACAGCGAATACAGTACCAGGGATATGGGTAAATTCTGCGACTGATCAGGTTCTGACGCACTTTTACTGGAACTCTAAAGAACCGGATCAGCCAACAGAGACATGTGCTGCCGTTTTAAGAAATTATGGCTGGTACGATGTACACTGTACCCAAAATCTAGGTTACATATGCAAAGCTGTTTCGCTCATTAAGAACCCATGAGCATTGTTATTAAGTAAATCAAAAGTGCTCAGAATGCACAATGCCAATAGAACAACGTTGACTCAAGGGCAATAAAAATGTTTACTGTAACAATGTTTAGAAAGTACCTACCATCCAAAGTCACACTGTAATATTGTTATACTCGATGACTCCTGTAAACTCATTCAACTAAAAAGGATATTGTGTGTGCAATATTGTGCGTTGATTGATAAAGTCAATGTAAAATCTCTGTTTATATACATCATACTACAAACAACAAGCCCTACCTCACCAGAAAAAGAGATATATCAGTAATCGTGATGCTAATGCCATTATCCTCTTACTTAAAGCCTACATCCTATTTTGAAAAGTTTTATCTATGTGAAAATGAAAATGATGTAGGTGTAGGGTCAAACATTATAAGCACAATGAATCATCGTATGACACTCCAACATAAAATAAGAAGTTTTCATGTAATTAACACAATATGTTACTTTTTGTAATTCATAATCAAAGCAAACATGAACAACTTAATTGCCCATGAGTCACCATCATCCTAGCAACGCTGTAGTCTCTGAGCACTTTTGATCTACTTTTCTCAATACCATAGTCGTACATGTGTGAGAGTCAACATTCTAAAAATATTTTATCAAATTTAGAGCTCATGTTTCAAGCTGTATTGAAACTATTATGGAAAATGAAAACAAAATACCCTAAAATGGCCTTCCAGAAGACCCACTTTACCATTGGGCAAGATGCCGCAATTGATGTGGTGTTTGATGGTCACTAGGAACGTGAACATTGTATCAAATTTGGATGTCATGATTCAAGCTGTCTTGAAACTATTGAAGAAAAGTTTTTACAGTGATGTAAAATGGGCTTCTAGAAAGCGCACTTAGATTAACAAAGTGTCAAATTGGCCAGATGTGATGGTCACAAGGCATGTAAGCGATGTACTGAGTTTGAAATGTTTTCTTTCAAGCAGTATTTGATAGATTGCAGTAAATGTCTAAAATTGACCAAACATATCCTTTGGAAAGGACACTTCAATTGGCAAAGTGCCGAAAATCGAATCACTTTGCTGTCATTTCATGTCCCATACTTATATAGGTTGAACGAAACTAGCTCATCAGTAAACCTGTAGCTTGTCCGAAGACATAAGTATGTACATGTCATATGTACATACATAATAAATTTAGGATATATACCAACACAACGACGCCTGATATGTTTACATTAACGCTGTGGTCATGAACAAACTTTTAACACATTCTAATTGATATCCAATAGCAAGGAACCATTGTAAAGTTGATATACATGAATATATGACTTTTGAGTTAGCATTAGAAAACACCATATATTGAAGGAATTAATGAATTTACTACATGTATATAGTTTTAGCATATTATATTTATTCGACTAATATACATTATGTTATCCATAGTGTATACAGAGAAATATTTCAACTCAATCATCGTATGCTTTGCTACGTTTTGTGTATTCCATGTTTATTCCACATATTTTTATCCACGATACGCATCGAACACTTTTTCAAATATTCATGTTTTAGATGAAGTACATGTATTTACATATGAAAAAATACCATATGCATGTACGTTCAGATAAAGTGAATTTAAGGATTATCCAGATGGTTTTTCGTATATGCAAATAGGTACCTATATAATCCATATACATACATTAAAATGTCACCATTTGACACTTCCCTGCAACATGTCAACGCTTCGACTTGCTTACCAAATCCACGTGCCAACATTTAACTAAAAACCAGCACATTAGCAGTCACATTATCATCCTGCACAAAATATAGGATAGTGTTTGTTGTGGATTCTATAATTGTTCCCATTGTTATCACCCCAGCATATGTTTATTTTAGCTATTTATTTTGTGTGTGGGGGGGGGGTCAAATTTTGCAATAATTTAGACACAAACTTAAAATGTCCAAGCCTTGTGTGCTAATGGGACCTACATTGGTGCTCGTACAGGAAGTTAACATATATACGAGTGTGTGTGTTTTTCAATAAACAAATGTGATTATAAACTTTAATGTATTCAATTAAAAGTGTAGTCTTTAACATGTCTGCCTACATGCACGTGTACAATGGTGTATCCATGAACTGTATGATATCACTATTTTCTGACGTTAATTATTTAAAAATATGTAGGGAACACTTGCTTGAAACGTACTAATTTTTTTTCGTATTAATTATCAGATGTATAATTATATGGTGTGTTATTTAATTCTATTTGCGTTTATTAATCATTTGACTTTGGTGAAGAAAAATTAACAATTTGGAAATTCATTGCTTGTTTTTGCTTCTGTAAATGACAAAACCCACGGATTCGACCGGCAGACGAATAGCAGACACTATCCTGAGCTACAGTGTGACAGATCAAAACCCATAATTGTTACTGTGGTGCTGCTATTAAAAGATCAGTTATTCTTAAGAATGTTAAACTGATAGAATACCTAATATTGACTGGCTAGTAACATTGAAACAATTCCTAATAAAGTAATGAATTCTCTAAGACAAATAGAACAGACAAAAGTTTGAAATGATCAAGTATTTGCCTAAAGAATCGGAAATTACAAAAGACGCTTTCGTAGGCAGTCATGAAGTGTTGTTATGCAATATTCGAAATGGAAAAATTCGCAACCAAATCAACATTAGATTTACAAAAGACGTCAGTCACGGTCTGTATGATACAGCAGGATGTAAGAAGTTGACTCAATCAACA
>CM032667.1:50981082-50995681 GCA_019095985.1 Streblospio benedicti
TTTTATATTAATGTTACATAATTCTTAGCATTGTTTATTCTGAATCCCATTCTTTTTCAGTCCAAAAACTTTGCGTTATCCTAAATTTTGAATGATAAAATTGCTCTAAAATTTGTAAAACTATTCATGATGGCTAATGGCTCTCAAAATATTTGACGTATTAGAGTTTCAATTAAGTAATATGTAAAAATCCATTAAGTCCAATATTTGACACACACAAATCAAAGGCATCTAAAATAGGACTCTTTTAAAGTGGTGAAACAAGGATCATGTTTTTCTCATTACAAAGCACTATACTTGAACAGAGTTGTAAAACACCAAAGTATGATTATCATGCCATAAAACTAATGAAATGTATATATTTAACCGGAGAAAGTTTACATGTTGATGTTTGAAGCATTTTTAGAAATACAAAGAAATTCACCACTATTCATTTTGACACATGCTTTCTTTTTATGATTCTAAGAATTGTACATGTAAACAGACAAAACCTGGTGAGTTTGATGACTTATTTTATCAGGTGAGTTCCTGTGGCATATCACGTGAATGCGAATGATGCGTGATACGGCCCAAGAACGAATCCTGATAAAATAAGTCATGTTACACAACAAACCCGGTTTTGTATTTATCATTCTTTTCTAAACAAGTATGACATTATTTTAAAATGATCTGACTGCAATGAACTAAGAAATACCCCCGTGTTTATAAATCATCATTGTAAACTTTCAGTTACAAACCGGCATATAATGAAGAACGTGGAATGAATTACTTGAAGTACTAACTGGGTGAAACGTTTCCCGTTTACTGTGGGCGCACAAGGTATGATTTGTACGTTTATTGTTTACAAGCCCCCTCACATATACCATTTTTCGCACCACCGGTTGAGTACCATTCAAATAATTTAGAAAATGTTTTGTACGATTTGCATCGCCAGCCAACCTTCCCCAACTGTTGGCTGGTGTTATCTGACCGAGCAAGAACGGCAGATCACGGAGAATGCCAGAAAAAACTCGCAAAAACGGCCGCATGATTTTGAACTGCTGGATGAGGATTGGGAAAAAATGCCAGCTGACCGTGTTTAAGCTGTTTAGCTGTCGGTGGATGGCTGTTTACTGATGGATGGAATGTGATTTTGGGTGGTTTTGTGGAAATTTCCGATGTAAAACAGCCAGCGACTTGTACTAAACGGCGACACGCCAATAGCATACCATTTGGTATCAATTCCCACCTAACATGGGGGTGCCTGATCATTTAGTGATATCTTCAAGGTCATCAGAGGTCAAGGTCACGTGATAATATCCAAGGTCACTGATAATTTTTACAAAAAATAAGTCCACACATTGACAACATTACATCAATAAAAGTTCTATATAAAATTTTAAAAAATACATTTCAGCTGGAATAAGTCCCACTTAGTAGTCCTGATACCTGGGGAAAAATTTCCCTAAAAATCCCTCAGGGATAAATATTGTTTTAGGGGAGATCTAAGATGGCCGTCAATGTGCGGAGCCAAAAATATAGATGTATAAATGACCATAGCTCTTAAAGTACGTGACATAAAAACACTGTTTTGCTATCAATTTCCACTAAACTGAGGGTGCCTGATCATTTGATAATAGTTTCAAGGTCAGCAGAGGTCAAGGTCACTGATAATTTTTTACTAAAATGACTCCACACATGACAACATTACATCAATGAAAGTTATGTATTAAAAAATTGTAACAAAATATTTTCAAGGAAATAAGTCCCACTTAAGAGTTCTGATGTTTTGGAAAAAAGTCCCTAAAATCCCTACAAGGGGAAAAGCTTATTTGGAAATCTAAGATGGCCAACAATATGTAGAGCCAAATACACGTATAAATGACCATAGCTTTTCAAGTACCTGACATAAAAACACATATCAATTTATCGACGATTTATTTAGACACATCTCAAGGTCGCCAACAGGTTAATTGTTCTCAGTAATGTCATCATCTTCTAGGGTCTCACTAGAGATATTTGTGTTGGAGCATGTGATTCCTTTGCAGTTACCACATTCCGGCGTGCAGTTGATCCCAACAGAAGGGATTCTACAAGAACTGGATCCAGATTCTTCTTGAGTTCAGTAATGCATATTGTCTGCTTTCAGCAACCATGTACAACTGTTCACTCTGTTCTGTAGAATCGGCATGGTGTACAAGTTGTAATACATCGGTATCTTCTGCAACAACAGCTGTTGGTTTCTTCAGAGCAGAAAGGCATGCTAGTTTGCAGATTTTGTAATCTGCGTCACCTTGTGCATGTTCCACAGATATGCTTGCATTTTTCCATGTACTCAGCAAGTAGGTAGATGAGTGACTGCTTGTTCTCATCATTTGCAAGGAAAGCTTTCTTGCTCATTGATAAGGCATTTCCGCAGATACAGATACTATGGCACCAATGTCATGACCTGCCCGGTGACCATGTGCTTCATCTTTAGTGCTGTGACCGTGGTATCCATCAGACACAACCAGTGCGTGTCTATAGCTGCTTTTGACATGCTGCACATACATGTTGCAAATCTCCTCATAGCTTGAGTGCTTAGGCCACGAGAATTTATGCAATAAGCCTCCTCCGTCAACAACAAACTGCAAGCCCATAACATCCATGGATAAGACGATGCTTGCTGGAACAAGTTTCAGGAGATGATGCTTGATTTCTGCCTTATCCCCAGTTCTCATCTGCATACAAGTGTCAAACAGCGATGGAGGGTAAGAGCATAGCTCATACTGGAAGAGATCATTAATCGGGATATCATTGATACCCATAACAACCAATCGCTGATATAACCGCTGTGGATCCATTTCAATTTTTTCAGTAGATACTTTTCACATACAGGGCTGAAGCTAGGGTCTTGATTTGATTCTTCTGAGAAAATTTGTATTCTGCCACTGATTTGCCAACCATCGATGCAAGAATCTTTTCGCCAACATTTTTTGCATCACTCGCATTTACTGATTCCTCTGCCACCAGCCCGTTGAAAGACTTACAAGATTCTTGGTTGTCTTCTCATATGGTCCCCGCTCAACAAACACTTGTAGTAGCTTTTTGGATGTCAGACATATCACGTTTAATTTGTGATGCGGCAAGATCACGATGCCCATCTTCTGCATTTGTGTCAACTCCTGCTATCTCAAAGACAGACTGGGAGACCTCGGAACACATAGGCCTAGAAAGCAGGAACAACAGACGTGTACTTTCACTGAAGCCTTGTCCCCGTGTTAGACCTCCTGTTGATTTAATGCCAGCCATCAGTACTTGCTCAATAAAGAGGTCTGTGAATATACCAGACCATGCGCCATCACTTCTCCTGACTGGAAAGAGACCATTCATGAAAGCTGCATGCACATCTGGATGAGATGTTTCTAGAGCAAGCATCTTTGGAATGAATAAAGCAAGGGATTTAGTGTAGTTGTTGTGTCCAGCAGCTGCAAGAAAAAGGGTGCATGTCTCCGCAAAGACTGTAAGTAAAGGTTCCAGCTTCCTATGCGCACTGAGCGTATGAAAGTTCGCAAAATTGCAACCATTCGCTGATACTGCAACCACAGTTTGGCTGTTCCATACATCTGCATTGAGTTACGCCAGTCTTCAAGTAACCTGTGAATATGGCCAAATTTACTGTTAGCGAGCATTCTCAGGCTGACTTTCCCCTCACGTACTTCATTCACAAGTTGAAAGATGGAAGTCAGGTCGACAACATTCGTTTCCCCATCTATTAAAATGAAAATAAATTACTAAGGTCCATTTATTATAATTAATATACATGCCCTTTATTATAACTAAATGTAACATTAATTATATTAGTGCCATAACAATATATTATAAGTATATAAGATGTAATACATATGTGTAAGATAAATAGAGTTTTTTTAGTAAAAATTATCAGTGACCTTGATATTATCACATCACCTTGACCTCTGATGACCTTGAAACTATTACCAAATGATAGGACACCCTCAGTTTTTAACTCTCCCATCCGTGTATTTATCTTCCCATTGTTTTTTATATTTTTTGGTTATTTAAACATAAGTCATTTATACATTCATATATCCTTGTGCCTCCCCATTGGGAAGCCATTCTTCATTTCCCAGTAAAACAATGTTTAAAACTGGTAAAAGGGAAAATTTTCAGGCATCAGGACTCTGTTTGGGACTTATTTCAGCTGACTTTATATTTTTTAAATATTTTCTATACTAAAAATGTTGGACATATACTTATTTTTCAAAAATTATATACCTTGATTATTTATCATGTGACCTTGACCTCTGATGGTCAAAATAAATATCACCAAATGATCGGGCACCCTCAGTTTGGTAGGAATTGATACCACATACATGTTTTTATAAACCAGTAAATGGATTTATGGTTACATAATTCTCAGGCTGACTTTTCCCCTCACGTACTTCATTAATAAAACACATCGAAAATGGATGTCAAATTTGCAAAATTTCCCCATCTATTAAAATGAAAAGAAATTTTAGGATTTTATTATAATTAATATACATGCCCTTTATTATAACTAAATGTAACATTTTATGGAACACCATCATAACAATTTTTAAAGTAATGGAAACCATGTCAAAGTAATTAGAAATGCAGATAAAAAAAATTTTGAGTTATTAGTAAAAATTATCTTGACCTTGATGACCTTTAAACTATGACCTGATGATAGGAAACTATCACCAAATGATTGATTCAGTTTAGTGGAAATCGATATCAAAAATGTGTTTTTATGTCAGGTACTTTAAGAGCTATGGTCATTTATACATATATATATTTGGCTCCCCATTGTCGGCCATCTTAGATTTCCCCTAAAACAATGTTTTTTTCCCTGGAGGGATTTTAGGGAAATTTTCCCCAGGCATCAGGACTCTAAGTGGGACTTATTCCAGCTGAAAATGTATTTTTAAAATTTTTTTATATATAACTTTTATTGATGTAATGTTGTCACGTGTGGACTTATTTTTTGTAAAAATTATCAGTGACCTTGATATTATCATGTGACCTTGACCTCTGATGACCTTGAAAATATCACCAAATGATCGGGCACCCTCAGTTTAGTAGGAATTGATACCAAATACATGTTTTTTATGTTAGGTAGTTTAGGATTTATGGTCATTTATACACCCTACTCACAAATTGGCGGCCATCTTGGATTTTTACCCCAAAATGAGGGTTTTTCCCATGGAGGGATTTTAGGGGATTTTTTTTCCTGGCATAAGAACCCTTCAAAAAGCTATTCCAGTTGAAAATGCTTTGTTTCAATTTTTTCCAACCTAAAGTGAAATTTATTTTTATTTACTGGACTATATTGACGTTGGAAGCTTTGCACATAAGGGAAGTGAGACCCGCGATAAATACAAAGGATGAGTACACAGCAGGGAGCTGAACTTTAATCATATGACAATGATCTCTTTATAATCTTGTTATAAAATATTGCTTAATATGTAATTTGAATGGTACATCTTGAAATGGATTGAAAATTCAGAAAAACTAGTCCGGCTGAGTACAAGCATGATAACCATGGTATCACCCTCTCTGGGTAGTCGGGCACCTTGTAGAGCATGATAACCAACGAAATTACATGAAAAAAGAATGATAAACATTTTTATTGGGTATATCCATAGACTCTCAATATGTCAAAATACTTACAGTTTACCATGAGTCCAGCCATTGTGAAAATTACCCGCAGTCCATCCATTGCGCCTGTGTGATTAACGTAAACACATCGGCAGTGACAAGAGGTTGCTATGTCTAGGTATAATATAATTACTTTTATCTGTAGTGCTGAGAGCTCAATAAATTATGCACACATACATGTATTGATGCAATAATTTTATTGCTTCTGTAAATGTCAGAGACACAATGCATCCTGCATTGATCACAGCATGCCAATAAATCGAACGTTGATAAGGCTGGCACGAGGCTAAATATAGCGACAGGTTGGCATATAACTCCTTCGTCATGGGAGGTTGGTGCTTTTATTGCTTTTGCGCTATTGCATATGCCACACAAAACTTTCGTTTTCACTTTTGCGCTTTGCATACTATAAAACAAACAAATTAATTACCATTTTAGAAAATTGCCACACGAAAACAACACTATTGTATGGAAGGTCACAGGAGGAAAGTTTAGTTTCTTTCATTTCGTAAATACAAAAGACATATGATGGGTTATTATGGTATATTCCTCATAAGCTTTTATTAAATTTGGTGTACACCCCTGTTTCATTTTGACAAATCCTGGATCTACCATTATTTATAAAAGTTGCTATATATTGTACAGCACAGCATGTATATCATGTGTGCATAAAAAGTGTCCAAATAATACAGACTCTCCAAGCTGTAAAGCCATCAATATTCCATCAGATGTTAGGTACTAGGTGTATATTTTCCATGCACCAAATGATTTCTTCGTCAGTGGGTAGTTAGAAACTGATATTGGCTGTTTTGCTTACCCCCAAATTTCACATAGCCGATATCAGTTTCTAACTACAGATGCTCCAAAAGACGCCAGAAATGAGAAAACAATATTGTCATTATTTTCATGGAGCTTCGTGTGCATGCTTTGTGGCCAAAACGTATGGGATCATCTGGAAAAACGGTCTGTGACCTTTCTGATGGACTGGATGAAAATACAGGCTAATGGTGCCATCTGAAAAAAGCACACCATAAATACAGGAACATCTTTATGAGCATTGTCAGCAATGCCACAGCAAGCAGAAAGACCTTACGGCGATCAAGTTAGCTAGGCGACCTAGAAAAGCTAAAAGACTATCCTAATCAACGGCCCATAATTGCAAAACGAGAGCCCACGAGCCTAAAATTCAAAATCACTTCTCCAGAGAAGTGATAACTATTTTTGGGCCAGAACCAGGCAAACGTGTGCCATTTCCTCCAATAAAAGACAGCATTAATCACTGAGTATCGTGAACAACCTAACCGTTGGAACAGATGTTTCTCTGCTGATAAATGTTCAAGCTTCCATGGCTGCAGATTGTAACGGTAGTGGACTTTAGGTTTCATCCGTCAATCATATAATGTAGAATATAAATGTCAATTCCGTGCTTCTAGGCAGTGCTAGTATTCTAGATAGCTTTTTAAATTAGGCAAAGCTAGAGCTTATACGCTGTATTATGGGAGGCTGAAGCAAGAGGAAAACAGTAATGAATAAGTGCAACATATCCTTATGTATGAACAGGTTCCGCTGCATTATATATCAGCAAAGTGTCTATATGTGTGTACAGTAGAATCTCTCTGTCAAGTACACCTATGCGACTGACCACAAGTGCTCTCAACAGAGAAATGGTCTCTTTAAGGAAGTTCACAGTGGTCTGTTTACGATGGCCTGCAACCACTTAAGATATGCCACAGGTTATTACAAAACCCATGTTGATGTCTATGAAATTGAATTGAGAATTTACATACCCGTCAAAATGCAGTCAATATAGCACCTAATTTAAGGGGCCTTCAGCCACTTGACATTGACGTCGATTAGTATGTAGCTTTGATTTCACCGTTACAAACCACAACATGCTGTCATCAGTCACGGTCCCCAGGGTGCCTCGCCTACTGGTAAGACACACTCACTCACCAGCCGTGACAAGATCACAGAACACGTGTTGTGAAACATAGTGGTGCCAGCTGAATCATGGAGTGGTATCTGTGAAATTTACAATAAGGACACATTCATTGTTATAAAGCTTTACATTAAATGGGCATGGTTTAATCTCTAATAGCAATGAAGAGGGTCATGACTATGTTCACAAAGAACCGATTTATTGGGATAAACTCACTAATTATGACCCAGGCCCGTAGGAACCAATTGAGGAGATTGGTAAGGCCATTTGAAAATTGTAATCTAACACAACAAAAAACTCGTGAAGCGAGTGCCTTATTCAGTTTAGGGGTATGTTGTCCAAGAATGTCTTCTTATGAATGAGATAACATTTTTCTTGTGAATGAGATAACATGATCAAACGTGGTCATCATGTAAATTATCCCCCATTTTTTTAATGATTTCCTTGCTGACTTGCTTGCTTGCATGTCACAATTTGAGAGCTTATTGAGGGACATCCCATTCCTGCCGTATTTTCATATTACATGGCGTAGGCGGTAATTCTTTTTCAAACATTAGTTGAAGGGGCGCTGGAATGAGGAATGGGCAGGAGGGGTTCTTTAATAAAATTCTGTTCATCATCACTGTTCATATGAATCATTCTAACACGAAATATTACATTCTGTATCCATACAACGCAAGGTCATACAATATGGCATATAATATAAGCATTACTATCTGATGATGAAAAAACACGAATTATACCATAAATAATGAATCAAGCTTTCAAAATGACAACGTTTATTGTACAAACTTCATCATCTACGTCTACATCAGTTATATAACAAATCAATTATATACAATCAACACAATTGACATTTCTTGATCAACTCATTTGATATTCCTGTCTGAGTGTACAATGTGTTATATTACGCCTGGTTTGAATTAGACAAATGCTGTATCTTAATGATTCATTATGTAACCGATGCAATCAACGCATTAGTAATGACAGTAATCATGGTAATGGGATGTGTATAAAAATGATGTATTTATGTGAGCAAATAACAGGCAAAAATAGATAGATGAACTATATTGATAAAGGGTGTACGCACATTAGTAGGTATTAATTATTTACAATCCTGAAGGCCTAAAATTGTCATGTGTTGATATTACCTGTGGTCGTTTCATGGGAATCGCTTTCATACTGTACATACAAGAGGATCGCCGTATCAAGACCATCTAGGGGCTAGCGTCAACAGAGAAGTGGTCTCTTAGAATTCTTTCCTCACAGATGTTTGCTAAGGCCATGGGCTTATGGCCTTAGCCCTTCCTACGGGCCTGTGACATTTGTCAGTATAAGATACTAAAGAAGCATGGTCTAAGATTGATTTAGACTGTGACTTAATGTGCTGTATTGACATAAAATGCAAAAACAAAGCTCATAAACAAGCAATCGACCAGACATCTAATACTAGTCGGCCGTTCATCTCATGATGGTCAGGTGATAACCGGTTTTAGACACTTACATGTGAAAGACAACATACTATTACATGGCTCGATTCCCAGTCGAAATCGGTCGGATATCGGCTGAAGAAGAGGTTCATAGCTAGATCTCTTGTGAGAATAGTGTCAACCTCTTGACCGGCTGACCTCAGTATTCATATGTAACATTGTTGATTATTTTTTTATTTTGGTAGTTATTGATATTTCAAAAACATTTGAAAAAAGGTAAAAGCCCATAACGTTTTGCCGATCAAGCAAGCATGAAAAACGAGCCATGGAAGCTTTCATAAAGACAGGATGGAATACATGGGGGGGGGGAGGAAGGGCGGCATACATGTACACGTGTATGGTATATGTTTTATCAAAAGCATATTTTCATATGTCATCAACAATAGTTTGTTGCAATGCATTAGATTTATACGTTGATGATTTCATTTAAATACCTTTTCGGTTTTGAGAAGACTTGAAAGACTTGTTCTCTATTATATTAAACCTAAGTTAAACCATTTCTTATTACATTTGTATTTTACTCGATTTTTCTGTTTAGTTATTTTGCAGCAAATGACATTTAGAAGCCACCTTGTTTTAAGTGGTCATGCTCGTATACTATTTTTCTTTATAATAGTCTTTAATACTATTCACCTCATATATTATGAAAAAACTTATGAAAATAATAAAATGTTCAACATAGTTTTTGTGGAGCTATTTTCTTCTTTGTGAGAATATGTGTCAATGGTGTTAAATCCTGATATTCTTGACCATTGCTGACCTTTCTCTTTATTCACTGACTGCACAAATTGTCATGTGTTGATTATCAAATTTTTTAATATTTACTAAAAATGTTGAGGATCGCCGTATAATGGCCATCTGAGGGCTTTTGTCATTGGTGTGAAAATGGTCTTTAAAACCTAACAAATGTTTGACTTTAGGCCATGGTGCTAAAATCCCCTCGTATAAAAATTTGCAAGTGGAAATAGAACTATAATATCTTGGTTTTTGATGACAAACTGTCGATAATGTTTATTGACATAAATGTAAATAAAAAATGTATTTTGCCCATAGTCCATTTTTTCGGCCGGTCATTCTATAGATGGTCCATCAAACCGGCTTTTTTGTCATAAAGACAAAATATGTAGGATGGAATAAAACAATTGGGATATGGGATTGGGATGTATAATAGCTAACCTGGTCTTTATAGTGTCAACTCTAAATTGACCGGCATATTCATATGTAACATTTTCGTTTTTTATGATTACGTTCAATTCCATCAAGAACCAATCAAAAAATTTTGGTAACGTTTTTTGCCGATTCGTTATTTTGGCCATATTTTTCATGTATTGCATTGTATGAAGCCATATAACTTTCTTGTCAGTATTATCAACTGTATCCGTCCGTATTTGTATTTGTATTGTCTAGTCTTATTGTTTATTTATTGTTACTTAAATGTTATGTATTGTTATAGTTACTTTGATTTCCCATGACAAGTTTGTTGCAATAGTGATTAATAAAGTTTTACACTTCATTACTTTACTTTGGCATTTATCATTCAAAAAATAAAATACTTGATAAAGTGCTCGACAATTATTAGTGAATGAAAACATACATGTGGTCCTCGCTAGTAAAGTGGTTAGAGCGCACGACCAACAAACAGGATTTGCCTGCGTCGTAAGTTAGCACCTCGGCCTCGGTAGACTTCGTGTCGCCAAAGAATATATTACGTCGTGCTAACTGTACTGCCGATCTCCACACAACGTGTCGCTACTGTCGAGTATATCATACTAGGCGGTGGCGACACCAAGCAGGGCGCTGCTCAGTGGCTGCCTCAAACATAACTACTATGTCATGTTTACAACAAATTCTGTAAAAGCCAATAAAATAAACTTTACTTTACATACAATACACTAAACAAATACAATACACATAAAATATAATATGTATATATAAGCATATGCTTAAGACCCAAACCCCTCGTGTTATGTCTGGTTCATGTGCAGAAAATTAAAGACATATCCTGCAAGACAATGTCACACAAAAACATCAAAAAACAAAACAAAACAAACAAACAAACTGTCAGAATGGGTAGTGGGCTACTGTGTTAGAACAGTGATGGGTAATGTACTAATCTCAGGCGACGGCGTGGGAGTGTCAAGACAGTGTGGATGCTGTAGACCTGAGCTATGCAAGATGAATAGTGGGTGAGGATCGGGGTATGGGCGGTGTTTATTTCAGAATACGGCATGAAACTTGAGCCCAGTATCAATTTTTCGTCCACATGTGTATAAACTAGTCTTGCATGCAATTGCCTAACAACTCAAATCCGTAGAATATAAGCATAGTAACAACTGTTACACATAAAATTAACCCTCGTCATTGCATGAAACCTTAAACAGCTTTGTACATCATAAATCTAAATTATCTACACTTGATCAGAGGTTTCATACAGTGATATTGCTGTCAAAAATGAGGTCACTATGCAGGTATGAGATAAAATGGGATAAAAAAATCAGGCGAATGACGTACTTCCATAGTAAATGAAATAGCTATGAATGAGAAGTCTTTCATTATACTATGATCTACAATATGTGGGCCGTTTCATTGTATGTATATCAAGTTGTATAGACTCAATTTTATGTATACATATATGATTTAACCTGGGTGTCTAATCTTCACGTTATTATCCATAATTGAGTACAGTAGGTGCAGCAACCAAGGTTATCAACATACGTGTGACTAGTGATAGACAAACGTGTGACATTGTTATCTGAACGTGATGTACGTCATTCGTTCAAAACCACGGGGTCATCCCGGTTCGTTTGGCTGATTTTTTGGCTGAATTTTTGCTGAATTCTGAGTTGAGCTCATAGCCTACAGACCTCGTGTGTATAGTCTTAACCAACCCAATCGGGGCTTGGGTATAACTGAGGCTAACAACATGTCATATCACTGGGCACAAGTGTATACAACTGTACGACGTGCACTATCAATCGAACCGCGTAACAGCCCGTAGCATAATTGTGTGAAAATTGAAGAATCCATCAAAATACATACGTATATAGAGATATATACTCATTACTCGTGGTTGGGGGGGTGAGGGTGGGGGATCTTACCCCCTCAAATGGTACGCGTGGGCCACCAGGCCGAGTATGAAATAAGTACCTTGAAATACGATGCCACCGCCGAAGATATCAGACCCAAAAATATATTGAAGCTCTGAACTAGCACCCAAAAATACAATGTACATAAGCAGCATATATTTTTTGGTAATTCTCAGTCATAATGCTACTTAAGGTTGATATGAATTAAAGCACAGAAAAATTTATTATTTTGAAAAATTATGAATTAAAAATATAATGGTTGTGGAAATTATGACCCAAAAATATAATGGACGAGGAAATCATGATCCGAAAGTATAATGGCAGGCGCAAAAAGGTATCTAGTGTCAATGAAAATGTAAATGTTTGCCCCACTAAATAGATATTTGTGAACTATTGACATTAATGATGGTAATTTGAGTCATCAAGCGACCACTCCAAACCTGTCGCGTCCCAAATTACGTGCCCACATAAAAATTGGGCTGGCATGAGAGTCATTTGATATAATCATTTCTATGTACCGAAAAAAAGTCACCAGCTTCGCAATAAATTCGATGCTCAGTCCACCATTTACTCAGATATAAATGGAAATGTTGTTTAAAGTGTTCTTTCTGGTTTTGGCGTTTTCACCATGCATCTCAAGTGAAAGGTAAGTGTTTCACACGTTATTCGAGCACAGCATAACTAGTGCACATGTATAGTCTAAACATGGAACTATAACAATTTTGTTGCTAGTATTGAACTATTGTCTAATATGTATATATAAGCATATGCTTAAGACCCAAACACCTCGTGTTATGTCTGGTTCATGTGCAGGAAATTTAAGACATATCCTACAAGACAATGTCACAACAAAAAAACATCAAAAAACATAACAAAACAAAACAAAATAAAACAAAACAAACAAGAGCACTGCACACCCAGTTCGTGTGCACACCCAGTTCGTGTGTTATTTAAATAAAATAGTTAGGCTCCAAACAATTGGCACACACTATTACTACTTTACTACCTTAAACATTATTGCTTTCCCGGTGTCAAAGTGAAAAAATAATATTTATAGTAAGATCTAATGTAAATAAACATGTTCAATTCCCCGCTTATCGCCACACACGAACTGGGTGTGCATGCAACGAATTGCACCATAGATCATAGAATTTTAATGAATCATAACAACTGTGCGTATCATGCGACAATATAAGTAAGTAGCTTTATTTTGACAAATCAAACACTATTGAGGGTTCATTAATAGCTGTGCTACGAAAATAAAATGCACGAACTGGGTGTGCAGTGATCAAACAAAGTTTTACGTTTAAAGTGAGTAGTAGTGTCCAAATTGTATACCCTGTGAATGAGAAGTCTTTCATTATACTATGATCTACAATATGTAGGAAATTTCATTGTATGTATATCCAGTTGTATAGACTAAATATTATGTATACACATATAATTTGACCTGGGTGTCTAATCAAGTCACACGCTATTATCCATAATTGAGTACAGTAGGTGCAGCAACCACGTTTATCAACATACGTGTGACGTAGTGATAGACAAACGTGTGACATTGTTATCAGAACGTAATGTACTTCATTCGTTCAAAACCACGGGGTCATAGCCTACAGACCTCGTGTGTATAGTCTTAACCAGCCCGATCGGGGCTTGGGTATCAAATAACAAACAGCACGAACAGACTGCTGTCCGAAGTACAAACAGTCTAGAGAGTTATGAGTGGGCTCATTTTAAGCCCCCTATTTCCATTCGAAAAAAATACCCATATTAGCCGTATTTTATAAGAATTGTGCTTATGAAGACACTAATGTAGTTTCTGAATCCATAATGTTTACGTAGAAACATATTGTTTGTATTATACGCGAGTAGATTCATCTTGCATTATTATTTTACCACAGCGACTGTGAGGACATAAAGGTTCCCATGTGCCGGTCCATGCCTTACAGTCAGACGAAGCTCCCCAATTCACTTGCTCATGTAGGGAATTGATAAGGTCGCATGCTACCAATTATATCTACTAAACTACATATGCCACTACACTGTTAAGATCATTCCTGACGTTTTAATACTCTTTCCGCTAACCAAGTGAAGTATCTGGTGAAATGCAGATAGGCAATAATGATAATTGTAACCGAGATGTCAAGATAATTATTAGCCGCGTCGAAAGAGTTATATTATGTCTATCATTTCATTTAGGAGAATCAAAATGACGTAGATTTAGAAATTCACCAATTCACACCATACGTACGAATCCACTGTTCTGAGTATCTGCAGGACTTTCTGTGCGCTGTCTACTTGCCTGAATGCGACAGGTACCGACTTCTGTATATTATTGCCCACAATTATTCTATGCAGCTATGCAGTCTAGAGTAACCAGTCGTTTAAAATCACAATTCAAATTAATTTTATTCAATATTCTTTAA
>CM032667.1:51000300-51019433 GCA_019095985.1 Streblospio benedicti
GACGACACCTGCAGCTGTGTTCTGACTTCTCACTTCCTGGATGTTTACTGAAGAGAGGCAAGTTATTTTTTGATTGGATCAGTGATGGGCTTTGTCTGGTTAACAAGCCTCTCGTTGACAAATGTCTGATGCTGCTCTTGTCCAAAAGTTTTCAATTTGACGTAGAGTGGTGATTATTGCAGGGTCAGCCAAGTCTCTGGTGTCTTGCACCGAGAGATCTTTGCCGTCATCACAGAAGGGGGTTCCCATCTATCTCTTTTATGACACTAGTAAAGGGCTTTTTAAATTTACATCTCGGGGCAACGGCTGGGGCTGTACATTCTTTGTTTCCTCGTGGTGCTTGCGTTCAGTGGTCTTCATTCTCATCTCTGCTGTGGTTTGAAACTGAAAATCAGTCTGGCCATTTCTGGGCCAGACACCATCCAGTGGCGCAAAGCTGCAGGATTCTCTGTCAGACCCACTGCTCCTCCATCTCCTTTCACAGATGCATTGTTCTGCCTATGAGCTTGGTCAATAGCTATAGCAGAGAATGCATGTCGTCTTTTTTTCACAGTGAAGTTACCAGCAGGAAACTCTGCGGAATACACTTGGATGCTTGCTCTCCAGTGTTACCATGTGCCGCAGGTGAGCTGGGACCCATCTGACATAGTTTATATGGTCCAAGGCAAAGAACCAGGGTACAAGCTTGTCTGGGAATCTATGTAGTATGAAGTTTCCTTCACGTATCGATCGCACATAAATGAAGAATGCCAATTCCAGTTTCAGTATGATAAACCAGAACTGAACTGTGGACTTGCATCAATCTGCTCAGCACACCAGTCATCTAATGATATTGATCCTGACCCTAATCTACTCTACTGGTATATTGTAGATTTACATTGATCTCATCAGTATTCAAATTGTAGAAAAAAGGTGACAATATACTACCCCTGTCGAACTCCATTACTATCATTAAAAGGTTCAGAAACATATCCATTTCATCTAAAATAGAAATAGTGTTTACTGTACCATAATATAAGATTCTAACAATTGATATTGGTAATTTCCTATCATTCAACTTTTTAATTAAATTTCCTTTTGTCTTTAACTAGTGGTACAATAAAAGTGTCCATCATTTGTTGTGGAACATGACTATGTAAAATCATGGCATTAAAAACAAGTGCCAATAGTACATGTAGCTTACCACTAGCATATTTTAAATGTTCCGGGCCAGTAATACCATCTAGTCCACATGCTTTACCATTCTTTGCATACTTAAAAGATTCCTTCACATCACCCACAGTATATTTTTGAAATTATCACAATTTGTATTTTCAACACTATTAATATTATTAAGAACATATTCCTTATTACGAATATCCTTACTAGAGTTGAGTAAATTTTTAAAATGATCTTTCCACATATTAATTTTGCTATCGTTGGCAGTAACATCATCAATGGTAGTAGCTACAGGAATATTAGCTTGATTAATTGCTTGAATCTCTTTCCAGAACGCCTTTTCATCTTTCATTAACAATTTGTTTGCCAAACTATCAGCAGCTTTAGCACAATTATATTTTAACATTTTCTTAACACAAATTTAAAGTAAGCACGTGTACGTTTCATTAGCTCAAAATCATTTCCAAATCAAGGTTTACCTCTATTTCGCCACATTATATAAGCATCTCTTGCCTCAGTATATACAGCTTTGCAATATTCATTCCAACCAGGAATGTGTTTAATCTTGTTTTTAGTAGAATTGTTTCCTATGATATCACTACCAGCAGTATCAAGAACATCAATTATATCACTATATATTTTGTCTATGGCACATATATGTGTAATATCTTTACAACATGGATTATCACAGCATAAGTTCATGAGAAAATATAATTTTATTAAAACCTGCATCAGTTGAAGCATTATATTTTTGTAACTGATCATTGTGTAATAACTCCCATCTAATTTGTCTACATTTCTTTCTGAATTCACCATATTACCAACATTGCCTAACGATTCGTATTGACAGTTTAGGTTAATGCTAAAAGGATGACGATCAGAACTTATAAAATCATATAATATATCAATATCACCAATAAAGTCGTAAGCATATTTTGTACAAACAACCTGATTTAGCTAAGAGGTAGTGTTATGCGCTTGACTAACAAAAGTGTAAGATGACTTTGGACATTTTAGCATGTTTGCAACAACCAAGTCTTCATGTTGACCAAACTCCAACATATTACATCCGAATAAATGTTTTTTTTTTTATTATTATAGGATGTGCATTAAAGTCACCCATAACATAAACTAAAGGAGTGTTTGCTTGTAATATAATGCCATCAAGTTTAACCATATAATATGTGAATATCTATTATTTTGCGAAATTTCTATTCAGTATGAAAACACAATTTCAAAATATTTTTTATGGAACATTGTTAACTTTTATAATTTGTTAGGAAGTGTCTAGCCTTTAGTAATATGATTTTTAAAAACAAGTGATATTCAGACTATGAATGATGTAAAAAGTACCAAACGGATTTTAAATATATGTTTGGTTTGAGACAGTGTTAAACTTCTGTCACGACTTCTGAGGTAAGATCAGTTTTACATATTAAAATACAAATAAAAAATACAATCAAATTTCAGGAATATATACTCATAAATCATCATTTGTAAAATGAAAATAAATAAGTTCAAGTAATGGCAATTGTATTTTAAGATCAAAGTATTATATATCAATATCGCATGATGAAGAACAATGGAGAAATCTGATTGGCCGAGAAAAATGTGACAGTCAAGTAGTGAGTAAAAGCACTTCTATCAACATGTCAGTGCAATCTAGATATAGACAAGCAAGTGAGGAGGAGCTGGAGCAATTACTGAAATGATCAGAATGACCTCTGTGCCGAGAGTATAGTATAATTATGTCTTTTTTATATGTTTTTTCAACTTAACCCAAAATATGAGGCAATTATGTTATCATTAACGGCTCATTCTATTTGAGATCGACACTCCTACTACTGGATGAGGTAAATGCGATATAATAAATGGTGCCCGCTGTTGTGGAAGGTATGCCGAAATGTCACCCGGGCCAGGAACATTGTTCCCTCGCTTGGCGTCGGGCAATTTGTTCCTGTACCTCCCCAACAGCGGGCACCATTTATATAAAATCGCATGATGAAGAAAAATGGAGAAATCTGATTGGCTGAGAAAAATGTGACAATCTGATCTATCTCCCTGGCTAGAGGGAGGTAGATCATGATCTATCGCCCTCTAGCCTCGTTCAACCAGACTCTGTATTGCATACATGAGCGCCGCCATTACAGAGTCTGGTTGATCGAGACTAATCGCCCTCCTGCTGTTTACATCGTAGTTTGAAAATTACGTAGTGCGCAGTGCGTTAAAGTTATTGCAGAAATGTACGTTTCACGTTATCATTTGTACGTTCTCTGTACGCCTGTGTACGTCAGTCACTTACTATTCTAAGAAGCGTTTCATTACAATTTCCGTCAACTGCTTTGTGAATTTGAGTTAACAACGTTCAACGTTCGTTGGTTCTTGAGAAATCACAGCCCGCTCTACACTGCGTGCAAGTTGTTACCCAGTAAATCACAAGTGAGGCCTGAGGCAGTGCATATAATGGTCTGCTTTTAAAGTTTCAATGTAAAATATATATGTAGGATAAGATAGAACCATTTAATATTTGTTATCTAGTCAGAACCAGAATGTAGAAATTATATCTTTCTCAATTTTCATTGTTATGTATGCATCTCATGAACAGTCATACATGCATACATGACATACTGTGAAATAATCGGAAAGGCTATGTAATGTTATTTGGAAGATTGTGGAATTGAACTCACGGTCTCCCGTCCATGATTCAGACCAGTCATATGTCATGGGCGGACGTTCTAACCACTGAACTAATCTCCCTTGACACAGTACACATACTTCAGTGCGCACCTGTATCAATCTTATGGAATGCACGTTCACGCCTTAATACTATTATTAGCCTACCAGCCTCGCAGCCTCAATCAGTCATAGCCTATATGTAGTATATACCAAATAATATTACTACGCCAAAGTGTAAAGAAAAAGCAGTCATCCAGACACGTGAGCGTTATTTCATAACAAAATACATCACAGATGTGTATTCATCTTACGAAAATTAAAATTGTATTCATTTAAATACATGTGCTACGATGGTTTAAACACGTAGCCGTGCACATATATACATGCGTATTACCGGCTACTTACATTGGGTGTAATCCAGGCCACTTCTTTCACAATACACCTCTTCATGACGTACACCTCTTCATGCTCTTGTGCATTATCTTTAGATGACATTTTTTTTTAAAAGTTAAATTTTAAAACAAGATTTAATTTTACCAAGAATACAGCCGAAAGAGAAAGCATACACTATTGACAAAATGAAATATCAGCCAGATTCAATAGAATACGAGAAAAGACAGTCCCAAGCCCAAGGATTGGGCATGATGGGGGTGGATAAGCAATGGAGGAGACATGTATGAAACTTTTGCACATGCTCCAAATCATTATACAGGCACATATATAAGCACATAATGTGTGGCTAAACATAATATGCTAAAATTATATACATGTAGTATTGTTATATATTTCCCAACTTTCTGTTGATAATATATATATCGTCATTCGTTCAAAACCATGGGGTCATCCCGGTGCCTTTGGCTGAATTTTTGGCTGAATTCTGAGTTGAGTTCCTAGCCTACAGACCTCGTGTGTATAGTCTTAACCAACCCAATCGGGGCTTGGGTATTAGCAAAAAATGCCATTATTTTGTTGATGCATTTCTCTATACACTATCGAGAAAATAGTCTATATTCATTGTAGCTAAACATAATATGCTAAAACTTTATACATGTAGTATATTTATATATTTATGTATTTATGCTTGGGTATTAGCAAAAAATGCCATTATTTTGTTGATGCATTTCTCTATACACTATCGAGAAAATAGTCTATATTCATTGTAGCTAAACATAATATGCTAAAACTATATACATGTAGTATATTTATGTATTTCCCAACTTTCTGTTGTTTTCTCAACATATAATGATATATATATCGTCATTCGTTCAAAACCATGGGGTCATCCCGGTGCCTTTGGCTGAATTTTTGGCTGAATTCTGAGTTGAGTTCCTAGCCTACAGACCTCGTGTGTATAGTCTTAACCAACCCAATCGGGGCTTGGGTATTAGCAAAAAATGCCATTATTTTGTTGATGCATTTCTCTATACACTATCGAGAAAATAGTCTATATTCATTGTAGCTAAACATAATATGCTAAAACTATATACATGTAGTATATTTATGTATTTCCCAACTTTCTGTTGTTTTCTCAACATATAATGATAACACTAATCGTTCCTTGGTGAATGTATATCAATTAGAATGTGTTGAAATAAATGTTTGCTCATATCAAGTTCAAAGAGTTTTTACACTTGTAACTCTCGTATACCATATGTAAGACCTAAACTTTTAATAATTGTCTACAATCTACATGGGGTTCTTAATGAGCTAAACAACTTCGCATATGTAATGTAAGTTCCAGTCACAACCTGTATCCCACCAACGGTAATCCACACTTTTAAAAGCGGCAGCGCATGTCTCTGAACCAACATTTGGTTCATTTGGTTCATTCCAGTTAGTGTACGTCACATGCAGATCGGTTGCAGAATGTACCCATGTCCCGGGTACTGTCCGAGTTGTTTCATGCATATTCAGCCAGTACTCCTGTAGTATTTGCGCTGTAACATAGGGTAGATACATAGTGAGTCAATGCATATGAGAACAGTTGTTTCACAATTAATTAAGATTACTATGTTTAAGAAACATTGCAAAGGTTTTCACTGCATTCGGTGTAAGTTCAAAGGCAGTCAGAAATATAATCATTACATAAACATTAAATCATCGTAAAAATCAAGAAAGAAATAATTGGGCTAGTTTTATATACATTGCATCACATAAATCAAATCAAATCATATGATTCACTATCAGGTTCTAAATGTTTTGCTTATCATCGCAACATCCAACAATGTAAATATGTAAAGATTATGTGGATCACTAGTCAAAGTCACATCAAATTAATACATCATTTAACAAATAAATCAAACCCGGTCAATTGTCTTCACTTTTAGTAAATTGTATATGATTCCAATGTATTCAAGTACCCTAAAATATGAATAGGGTTTCCTACCATAAAATCGTATTTGGTCCACTATGCGCTCTGTATATAGTACTAAAATGACTCAATGCAATGAAAAGCTCACACACAATGCAAACGCAAATTATTGAGTCCCATCAGATTGCTGGTGCACTGAGCTCTCACATAGATATCAACGTGTAGAAACCAACAATAGCCGTTTCACAATGACCTTTACTCTACAATCAATCAATAAAAGTGACAACTTATCACGCTAACTTCAAAGAAGAAAGCCAATGGGCAAGTCAACACATTTGTTTAATCCAACCAGCTCCTTAATCTGGGTAAATATCAAGGCAGAGAAAGCTATTAGCTTGATGGAGATCGATATGTTATTGAGATTAGTGATCACTTCGAGAATAACGGCTCAACATAACAGATGAAAATTACTTACTTAATAATAAGCGATATTGCCATGTCACGTCGCTTCAATCTATTTTAAAAATGCCACTACTAGTGTGTACTAAATTCATGGTGTGTGCAGAAGCACCCTTTATACCCTCTTTCCCCGCCGGTGCAACTTACGGCCAACACTAGTGGGCACGATTGGTGTGCACACGCAATCGCCCCAAATCCCCCGAGTATACATACTGACTTACATTTCATGGCGGGCGGGGGTGGCACTCACATAAAAAATCTGTCTCCCTAGTCCCAGGGTTGAGGCGAGTGTGAGGCCATTAGAGACAGACATAGAGCAGACGAGAGGCCCTCAAGCAGGGCTATCTATTCGGGGTGGGGGGGGGGGGTGATTCGTCACTCAATGGACTGATTCAGAATTCGGCCTATGGAGAGGCAATCGTCCTTGTTTTACAATTGTCCCTTTTTGTCTCTTCTCTGGCCGACTTTAGCTGCGCCTATTCATCATATACAAAACTTCTATTGGCCTCGTGATAGGCTGATTCTCATCTGTAATCATCTCTAATCGTATTCAATCAAGCTGATACGTCAAAACGAGAGATAACCAGTGATAACAAGCTAGAACCTTGCCTCCACCAGGCCGACCTTAAATGTAAAGATGTCTGATTTTTACCATAAAGAAGATGTGCACTCTTCGTACCTTTTTGAAGTGACGAGTATGGGCGAGGTGTCGATTTATCATGGGAATTCACAATCAGTCACTATCATCAGCCACTATTGGCTACTATCGACGATATGTTGACACTTGCTTTTGTAAACAAAATCCACAAGATTTAGCGGGTTCCATTTTTTACACTCACCATAGTTTTGATTAATAGTTTCAGTGATAAACGTCTTCTCTGAATCCGATTCAATCAACAGAAGATCTACTCCTGTCCCCATCTTCTGGCAACGCCTCCTGCAGTCATCTCGTGTGCATGTTCCGTTGTCAGCAGCAAAATAATACCAGGTATTGCCAGATTTCTTCCACCTCTGGTCAATTACTGAATAAAAGCAACATATATTCACATTGTAAAATATTAACAATTACACACTGTTCGTAATGAGAAGACAACTATCCAAGAATGTAAGCGTTGGTTGTTACAGAACAAACACTTGTGATGTACATAACGTATGACTTAAAAATAATTAATCCTAGTTGTTAATGGCAACCGTTTGAATGTATTTGTTGCACTGATGCATTAGCTTATATAATATGATAAATTATTTTTAATTCTAAAAGAAAAAAAGGGAAAAAATATATTGTAAATTTAAGTTTACTAGTCAAATAGATGCTGAGTGCTGTAAAACGAGCTGTAAACTATTGTTTTTAATGATAAAAGTATTCATGATATTAATGATAAAAGTATTCATGCTATAATTTGTTTTACTTGCGAGAGAGAATGATAGGCAATTCCCCCCCCACACCCCCCACCCCCACCCCTTTTCCACCAAAATACTTCATTTTGATAGCGGTCTTCAGTGAAAAAGCTGTGTACTGGGAGATGTGTATGGTAGTAGTGATTGAGCGTTCATGCACGGAAAGAGTAGTGTGCATTGACAGATCCAGGATTTTGAAAGTATGAAGTATGAACAGGTAAGGGCAAAGGAGAATTGTGTATGTTCGATATATAGTCAAGTACACAAGCCAATGCCAACGAATCTAGGTTGATAGCATGTTTTGACAGTCCCGTCAGAGCATAGTTTATTTCCAATTTACCATCACAGTTGTAGTCAAAGGACGGAATGGCCACAGGGCAAATGCATGTGTACTTGTTGACCTCATCTTGACACGAGCCCCCATTCTGGCAGAGTGAACTCTCACACTCGTTTATGTCTGAAATAAAAACATTGTCTTTATGACATAACACACATGCATGCATGAGACTAACACTCACTGAGGAGTTAGTGCTGAATACTGAAGTGATAAAACCATGAATTATATTGCACTTCAAAATCAGAACACAATGTTTTTGTTTTGAAATTCCCAAAGTATGCATTGTTTATTATGCAATCCAATTATAATGGTTTTTGCATGTATTTTGCTGATTCCAAAGCGTATTTCAAATGTATTTCTAACTCTAACAAGAAGATAGTCACAATGTTTCCAACCACTTGGTGATTTAGTGTTATTTTGTGCAATCCAATATAATGTTTCTATCCCAAGTTTGCGCTGATTATAAGTCTTTAATTTTATTCTAGCCCCAATAAACAGATGTTATGAAAATAGAGCCAAGAGCACAAGTTGTGGGGTTTTAAGCTTTTCAATCAATGAATAGCAAGAACTGGATACTGGTACTTGTATCATAATTCTTCAATTCCCCCTAGCGCAAAAAAGCTGTGCACTCGTCCTTTTTTTATGTTGAGACACATATTTTTATGAGTACTTCCAGTGTGTATTATAAGTCCATTTAAAATGCATTTAATGCTATATCATTCAAAATGGGTATTCTACATAAAACTGACAGCTTCCATGCTGATAAACGTTGGAAAATGAAGTAAATGTATATATTTGGGACGTGCATTCTTCATAAATTATAGTGAAGTTTGCAAGTTTGTGTCACTCACGGGTCGTCTGCCATTATTTATAACTGCAACTCTGCTGCAAATAATGACATAGACGCACATGGTTTATTATTTGCGCTGCTTCCTTCTTTGTAGTTCTGATCTACACTAGTTGTTAAACTCACCCGTCTCACAAATCTTGCCCGTGTATCCAGGGTAACAGGAACAGGACTTGGCGCCTTTGGCATCTGTGGTCCAAGTGCCATTTTTGCAGACTGGTGCACACGAATCCACATCTAAAATGTAAATGGCGGTACCACCAAAAACATTGTAATATAGGAGATTGTGACTATCATACTTATGAATACAATACTGTCTAAATTGGCACTAATACCCGCATATTATGCAAAAAAGTTGCTATAACGTGACTACTTGACAATATATTTTACAATTGTACTGTACACATGTATCAAAGTGAGCAATACCTGTATAGAGCACATGGCAGAAGCTGGGTGCGATGGGCTCACAGTCCTCCTGGTTCCCTTCAACACAGGAGTTGGTTCTCCGAGACAGCTCTGCCCTCGCAGCCGGGTCCGTGGGGATTGGGCCTTCGCACCACAGCTGGGTCTTGCCTTCTAGCACTGAAGGGGTTGTCATTTGTTTTATTTAGACAGAATTGATCATGATGGATCAACTATTTTTACGAGTACTTGAAAAGATAACATTTAAATTCATAGATTTTCAGTGATCCCTATTGCCTTCCATGCACTCTAATAATTTTATGTTGACTCCGGAGTACTTATTATAATACCCATTGATTTAGTATTACTTAATTTTTAGCATTATCAATTCTGTATCATTCTTCTCCCATCCAACCCAATCCAGTCAAATATGTAGCCCACATCTAAACACGTAGACCACTGATTGGTAGAAGATTCAAATGGCAACACAGATCAAGTTTTGTTTTATTGCAAGGTTCTATCACTTATACAATTAAAAGCAACGCATGTTTATATTTATGCTTCATAAATTCTTAGAAGGGGAAAGACAATTACATTATTACAAATAAATTATTACATCATATTCTATGGGTAAATAACAATTGCATGTGTAATACTTTCAATTGTATATACTTACAGTTTATCATTACACCAGCGAGCAAAAAGAATCTTAGTAGTACATCCATTGTGTCAGTGTGATTAATGTAAAATTGCAAACACAAACATATGCACAGAAAATACTAATGGTGGCAATGGTCGAACTAAAACATCACTATTGCCAAGCCGTATCTCTATCTTAGCAGACTTATAAAACTTTCATGTTTTTGTCAGAGAATAGTGAATTATGCACACGTGATATTCATGTCGTATGATCATTCCAGGGCTGCTACACTCATGTAAGTAATCGGATATAAACTTAATGGTAGCTTTTCTCTGCACTGATATATACCCATTCTAGGGAACGGTGCAAGTGGACCAGTACATTTGGTATGGAGACAGGTGCTTTTTTCAAGGTGCAAAGTAGGGGTGCCTGGTGATTTTTCATTCTCGTTGGACATGGGAGATGTAAGTTTTTTCAGCTGTTGAGATCCCACTTTGACGCGAGCAAATCGGTACAATTTATTTACGCAAATGGTGTTGTTCACTTGGTCATAGTTGGATGACGATACAGCAGAAAAAATTAGTTTGCAACAATATGTAAAAAATTTTACATATGCGATATCCACCACAAATTTTCCATATAATACAAAATTATTTTAGCACAATGTTACAGTATATACCATAACAGCAAAACATGAAAACCAATGTGAGTTTTAATTAACAAAATATAAGAACATCATTTACATGTAATCACAAATTTATCCATATTAAAATTATACAGTGTTCTGTTATACTACTTGTGTGAATATTTTTTGTGTAAAAGTCAAAATAAAATACAAAATATAACAATGGTTCTAATTTTTTTTATTAAAAATGATAATGCTGATAAGTGTTAAAACCATATATCAATTGGCAAAATGCGTATTTCAATTAAAACATTGAAAATTATACTGATTATTAAAAGTCCAGTCAACAAACTATAAAATGGCAATAGTTTAAAAAAACTCTATTATATGCAACTCTTTATCTTTCTAAAGAAGTAAAATTCCTCCATTGACTTTGTAAAATTTGACAATACGCTTTAAATAGTTTACATTCTAATTTCACAAACTGCTAAATTGGGAATCATTTAATAAGAACATTGCCACATGGATGAAATGAACAGTAAAAAAAAATTAGTGTTGATCAAGCTGACGCTAAAAAAGCGTATATGTGAATATGAAATATTCACCACATCTTTCCATTTTCAACCAAGTATTGAATACAACATGACTATAGATGACATGTTACAAGCATGTTCTGTTATATACCAGTTGTAATATAACACCAAACATATGATACCAATACTTTAATTAACAAAAATATAAGAATATCATTTGGAGATGTAATCACAAACATATCGATTTTATACACAAAAGGCCTTTTACACGTCCCCTCTTAAATTATGTTGTACCATGAATATTTTGGTGTTAAAATGTCACATTAAAAACAAAATAAAATTACAAAAATAAAACATGAAAAAATTTGTTTTTATAACAAATGATAATGCTAAATAATGTTTCTTGAACAAGTTATCAATTGGTAAACAACGTATTTCTTACAATTTCAACATTGAAAATGATAAATGATTATTTTGATGTCAGTCAACAAACATTAAAAATGAGTTGATTATGAACGTTGCAAACGAAATGATAATAAGATAGCTGATAAAAACCTCGTTTTGTCTTATTGACGTAGTCAAGTTCTAATAAGACAAACTGAATGGATCATCATATTTTTTTCCACAAAATATGCATAAAATCTATTTATTGATCTAGTTGACGCTAAAATGTAGAGTTAAATACGATTATTTCTTCCATTTTGACATGGGTAAAATAACATGACTATAGATGACATCCACACAGCATTAGCTTTATATAAATGTCACAATTATACATAGCGACATGTTTGCATGTAATTCCAAATGCTTTATTTTCAAAACAATCAATATTTTAAATTTGGCGATTTTTGCGTCAAAAAAGAGGCGTTTTTTTTTCACAAAAGGCTTTTTAACTACAAGACGTACACACTTCAAATTATGTATGTACCATCAGGCCAACTTGGTGGTCGTTATAATGTCACATTTCAAACCAAATAAATTGGTTTAAATGATAAAAACAAGAAAAAAGGATTTGTTAGAAAAGTTGCTTACAATTAAGCCATGTTTGTTAAAGGTACGTAATACGTTAAACGTTTGAATATGTCAAACGTACGCTGCACGTCACAAGACACAGTTATGTCAAACGTACGTTGCACGTCACACGTACAGTCATGCAACGAGGGAGCTGGGGAGGGTGGTGATGGAGGTGCATTTTATCTGCTCCGGACCTGTTTTGAGGAGGGGTGTTGGCAGAAAGGGTGGGTGTGTCCATATGCGGTGGGGGTATGGCTGGTGGTGAGGCAGGGAGGAGCATTTAATCTGTTCCAGATCTCATCAATTTCAACCCGAGCAGCAGCAGAAAGGGGGTGATTGACATTTAATGGTCTGCACGTGTTTAGCAGGGGTAGGAGTAGCTGGAGGGAGGGATGTTAGAGGGATCAAGCATTGACACATACATGTAGTGTGTGTATGGCTGTCACATATGACTGTGGGAGGAAGGTGATGGAGGTGTATTTAATCTTTCCAAGACCTGTATAGTGATGGGAGCTGGTGTGAGGGATGTGGGACGGGGGAAAGAATGGGAAGGGAGGAGCATTTAGTATGTTCCAGATCTCTTCCGTTTCAACCAGAGCAGCAGGAGGAAGGGGTGCATTAATTATGGACCTGTTTAGATGGTGAAGGGGTAGAGAGGGTTGGGGAGAGAAGAGAGGGGGGGGGGGTGGAAGGAAGGGTAGGGATGAGTGGGACATTTAAACTGCTCCGCACGTGTTTACCATGGGTAGCAGTAGCTGGGAGAGGGATGTTAGAGGGATCAATCATTGCCATATTTAGTACATTTACTGTGTAAATGGCTGTGACATATGATGATGGGAGGACGGTGATGCAGATGTATTTAATCTGTTACAGACCTGTATACTGACAAGAACTGGTTCGAGGGATATGGGACAGGAGAGCATTTAAGGATGTTTGAGCAACGCCGGGTAAACAGCTAGTATACCATAATATATTCTTTCAGAAGTCTGGTAAGACATGTGATTCATCTCTTTTTGGGGATCAGTCATATCGTCTGATGATCCAACGGATTACAGTTTTTCTATTAAACGTACCCAATTACAATGTACGTAATCAGCCACAAATAATCCCTGCGCCATTGTCTACTCAAAACTAAATAGTTCTGAGATATAACAAACTTGTACACTGATTATATAAATGTCAAGATATTGATCTTTGCAGTGGCTTCTCAATCCTACGTAAAGTAATTTCAGAAATGGACTTCTCATGATCAAATTATAAAATTTAAAGGTAATACAGGTGATGTTGTGACTTTTAGAATTAAAAGTATGCGTTTGACCATTTTCCATGGTAGGATAATGGATTCCATTGTCAATTGCTTACATTATTGATTTTTCATGGTTCTATGACTTTTTCAACTGTTGAAGGCTATACTATGCACTATGCAGCAATTAACTAAAGTATTTGTATCAGCTACACAATCACTCAACTTTATCCAGGATTCATGCGCTGAATGAAGTGAGAAGTCAAACGCTATAGATCTGAGTGACATCGGCATAAACGTATGCGGATGCCCTGTTTGGTAGCTACATGTATGCCATAAACTGGACCTGTATGAATTATGAACTCAAATGGACCTAGTACAGAGCCCAGAAGAACAAAGTAAGACACTAGAGGCATCCGGAAAGAGTGCAGTATGTCAGTTTGGATCTGCAAGGGTCCGTATGTTGATGGAATACCGTGTGAAGATTATGTAAATCCATACGGCCAGAAAGCTCTTTCAGACCAGCTTTCCCGATCATCTTAGATAGGAATGCTAAGCTCACTGCTCGTTATATTTCACTTGACAACATTTTCATTTCTGGTTTGTAAAATACACCGCCTTTATAATAGATTCTGTCAGGGAGAACTCTCACAATCATTGATTCCTGACATAATGCAGCTAATGTACAGTACATGGAAGAGAATTAATAGGAAGCAATGCTAAAAACTGTCCTGATAAAAACTATAACTATACTAGGTCAAAAGTGTGAGGGAGCACCACGTGGCTAGACAAATGTCGACTCATGAGCAATGAAGATAATTTAATACATTAATAATGTCAAGGAAGCACCAACAATTCAAAGTCACAAAGTAATATTGCTACATTTGATGAATACTACTGTAAATTCATTCAAGCAAACGGTATTTTGTAATGTTATGGCGAGCACTGATTGATTAGTTGAATATATGTATATTACATTTGATATTAAAGTTTCATTGTTTTTTTTTTTTGAAAAATCTTCAGTTTAATCTGGTATGGGTGCTGTTTATTTGTTTAGGAAACCTGAAAGGGGAGCTGTGTATTTGTTGAGATATAACCACTACAAGGATATACACAAAACTAATTAAGGTGAACTCATGATGAACGTTGGTATCGGCCATTGGATGCATGTACATGTGTAAATACGGCTGAATTTCAAGTTGGATCTACGCGGATGCTTTGATAGTGAGATGCCAATTTATGACCAAGAGAAATCCAGAGGTAGTGTCTGCAAAAGATCACATTCTCACAGGGGGCTAAATGAGGACGTAATGATTCTCTGTCTACTTTACCCCCACCACAGATCCCTTTCGTTGATGACGTCATTTGTGAACGATCCCCTCTGATAAAATACAGATTCAATAATAACAAACGCCAAAATCATGATTTTCCAAATTATATTTTTACAGCAAAGCCAAATTATTGATAAACACAAGCAGAAGAAAACCGCACACACTATATTTACATCTGATGATTAACAAGAAATTGATCGTTACACATAAATATTGCAATTAAATTTAGTGTAGATGTACTGAAATCCATCATATTATATTGGGGCCTACTAAACAATGATAATGTTCACACGCAGTTGAATTTCATTACACCAAAGAGTATGATTGTATTTTTTCATTAAAAATCATTTACACACACACACGCACGCGTGCACACGCACACACACACACACACACACACACACATACGCATATGTATCAATAAAACGATAAAATTACATTTACTGTGCCACACAATTTATATCACATCTAAATTATTTGTTGAAAAATCTAACGACTGCAATATAAGTGAGTAAAAATATTCAAACTAGATCAAAAGTGCTCAGAGAGCACAGCGTTGCTAGTACAACATTGAGTCATGGGTAATAAAGATGTTCACTAGAATATAATGGAAATCTTGAATAAAAGTACACAATTATAATGTACGTAATCAGCCACAAATAATCTCTGTGCCATTGTCTAATCCTGTTGGCTCTGTCATGCTACATGACAGCAAACAGAAAACTGCACCAAGTAGACTTTGCTGCTAAAATGAAAAATCACCTTTGTTCATGCTGGCTAAAGTGCATTGAACACCAGTAAAAATGTCATAAATGGCCTTGCGGAAAGCACAGTTTAATTGGCAATGTGTCCAAAATTGAATCACTTCAGTGTCGCCTCATACCTCATAGTTGTGTAAAGTTCACCGGCAAACACTCTAGCTTGTCGGGAGACATACATACAAACTTGCATAGTTAATCACAAATGAATGAAACACAAGGCTTTCCCTTCAGCAGCTGAAGCGACGCAATAAGATATTGCTCCAAGCAGCACTTAACACATGTCTACGCATTATGATATAGATTTTGCGTTTAAAAAATAAAACATAATAATCAATTGTATAAGTAAAGATTGCAAACTTTCTATAGTATAAAAAAACCGCCATACAAAGTTTTCTCTGCTTCTTAACCAAACATGTTCATCGATATATATTTACATAAAATTGAGTAACTAATCGTTTCTGATCTATATGGTCTTAATATATATGTTTTGTTATGGGTAATAGATAAAATAATAGAATAAGAATGAATATATTTACAGGACATTAATGACATTAATATTACTTCTTACTGTCCATGCGTCATCAATAAACTTTACAAAATACTGTAAAACTGGAAATGTTTGTGCGCAATTTAATTTGCAAATTTCGTGGGTAGGTGCAAAAACGGAAACTACATTAAAAGCCTATGTAAAGTAGGTCCAGGATGGACCAAAATCGCAAAGTTAAATAGTCACAAAATAGGCAATATTCTTGTTTTACAGGACACATCAAAAAGGTCACTCAAAAATATTCAGTTATATGAAAGTCATTTAGAAAATTACATTATATATTTTCACTAAAACTTCCTTTCACAAGTTTCCACGAGCGTCTGTAACTGCGCATGCTCATGGTTTACTGAGATTGCGTAGCCGGCGCACAAGTTCTGGCGATGTGTCAAATAAGTTACAATGCAATATTTCCTTTGGCTGTGAATTGATGATCAGCCTCAAATGAATCTGGTAAATCCTCATCGGGGTTGATAGGGCTTGATCGACCTTTGAATTGAAAATGTTTTTAAAAGTGCCTGGATTGACCCATCCTGTTGTGGTTGGTATCACAAACTAAACAACTTACTACAGTCCCGGGTTGAGAGAGGTCAGCTTTTCGCATTCATCAGAACAAAAGACTATTAAAGACTTTAAAATGATAATCTCTCACATAATCAAATCGTTTAATTACCTCACAAAATAATGATGTGAATTTGGATGTACTGCAAACTGCAAGTACAACTATTTAGAGTCGAATGCTATTTTTCATTGTACCATGATCGTCAAAATTCATGCATCTCAAAACACGCACACATCTTAACAATAATTCTTGATGGTTGTCATAAAACAGCACTCTCATGAAGTTTAAAGCATAAATTTATCAATTCATTAATTTCCTGGCTTTCTGATGTATTCCAAAAACCTAATGCTAAAGCAAAAATGCAAAATCCTTATTCATGGTAATGATTCCTTTTTATATGTTCGTCTATTAGAATGTTTGAAACATTAATTCGAACCACAGCTAGGGTGTAAGATAGTATACCGTACACCAGGTAACATATTTCAAGATTCTATCATTTATTACTATACTAAGGGATTCTCAACGAGCTAAGCTAGTTTGCATATGTATCCCTTCGTTTCTTCACAACCTATATCCCCCCAATTGAATCCCCAATCCTTCTCGGCGCGAGCACATCTCTCGTTACCATAATAGTTATTCGGTTGCCCACTCTGCCAATTTTTGTAACTCACTTCAATTCCGGTCACAGCATCTACCCACGTCCCAGGTAGAGTGCCAGTTGTTTCATGCATATTTAGCCAGAAACTCTGTAAACCTGAAACGGCAGCAGTGTACATTAGAGATTCTTAATCTATTTTGAAAATCCATTGCCCTATTGTGAAAAATATTGCAAACGCCATTAGGTACTGAATTTGGCGCACATAGGGAGAAACTACTGCCATAGAAATGAAAATTACCATTTCCCACTGAACATTATGACACGTATAGTTTGCGTGTTTTACAATTTGCATACCTTTGGGGTCCACTTTTTACACTCACCGTAGTTTTGCTGATAAATAGTTTCAGTGATAAAGGTCTGCTCTTCATGCGATCTAATCATCAGAAGATCTATTCCTGTCCCCATCAGCTGGCAACGATTCCTGCACTCATCTCGTGTGCATGAATCATCGTCAAAATAATACCAGGCATTGTCATAGCTCTGCCACCTTGAGCCAATTGCTGGAATCAGAGTAACAAATACTATAAGAATTTCGTCCTCATATTTGGATTTGAAATGCAAGGATCAGTAACCAAGAACATAAAGAGAATGTTACAGAACCAACAGTTCTCTATTGGCATAGCTCGATGCTTTGCATACTCACATTTGATACTACACTCAGTATTATTTCATAATCTGGTTTTGTTTATTTCACTTATTTATTTATCTATTTAATCCAGACTTAAAAAGTCCATAAGGACAGATACATAAAACATAAATAAAATAATATAAATACGACAAATTCAATATATATCGCAGACAAGATCACAGGATAGTATCACAATTCAGACCATTATAGAATCCCAAAAGGGCTACCATATGCAGTTAAACGGGTGCTTAGTGTTGAATAGAAACAACTTCAAGGCTGGTAAAAATATTCCTGTCATCCCATATCACAAGAATAGAATGTTCGAAAGCAACAAAAACTAACAGCATTGCATGAATTTTGGCACAAACTGCCAGCGTTAACTATGCATTCTATTGAAGGAGAGCTATATGGTAGACTACATTTTTATTGATTGACTACACTCAACTCCCTCGGTCTCCCGCCTGGCTTCTCCCTTTATACCTGCCACGCCTATCCCAGCCTGTGTGCTCTCTAGACTGTAGTGGCTCTAGCCACTACGCCATGCCTCATTTTACCCCTCCTCAGAAAAAAAATTTCCATAACAATAAGGAATGAAGAGATGGGAAATTTTGTTAAAATATAAGTGTGAGTGGATGGCGCCGGGCCTTGGAGCGAACACACAGAGAAGGCAGGCGTGAGCATGGAAACTGTGATCATAAATAATTATACCAATGTATATAGGTAGTAAGGTAAATCAATACAATTGAAAATAGTTGGATAAACAATAATAAACAAAATAAATAGAAATATACGTGCATTATCATAACCCAAACCAAAAGGGGGAAAAATTAAAACATTGGGTTTATCATGAGGGAAAAAACATATCCTGGAAAAAAAGGCGGAAGACTAAAAAGTTAAAAAAATTTTTTAAAAATTTTGGGGCTAAAATAATGATTAAAACTAAAGAGAAGGGTTTCAAAAAAAATTAAAAAGCAAAAAGCTTTGTGAATTTATTTTTAAATTTTGG
>CM032667.1:51034387-51047907 GCA_019095985.1 Streblospio benedicti
TCACAAAGTAATATTGCTATGGTTGATGACTCCTAATGTAAATTCATTCAAGCAAACGGTATTTTGTAATGTTATGGTGAACATTGATTGATAAGTTGAAAATTTGTATAGTACATGTGCTGTTAAAGTATCCGTGTGTTTCCAAAATCCGCATTTTAACCTGGAATGGGAACTGTTTATTTGTTTAGGAAACCTGAAAAGGGAGCTGTGTATTTGTTGGGATATAACCACTAAAACGATATACACCAAACTAATTAAGGTGAACTCAAGATGAACGTTGATATCGGCTATTGGATACATGTAACATGTGTAAATCGGGTTGAATTTCAAGTTGGCTCTATGCCGATGCTTTGTTAGTGAGATGCCAATTTATGACCAAGAGAAATCCAGAGGTAGTGTCTGCAAAATATCACATTCTCACAAGGGGTTAAATGAGGACATAATGATTCTCTATCTGTTTACCCCAACCCAGATCCCTCTCGTAGATGACGTTATTTGTGAATTATCACTTCTTCTGAGAGAGAATACAAATTCAATAATAACAAACACCAAAATCATGATTTTCCAAATTATATTTTACAGCAAAGCCAAATTATTCATAAACATAATGAGAAGAAAACAGCACACACTATATATACATCTGATAATTAACATGACATTGATTGTTACTCAAAGACATTGAAATCAAATTTAGTGTACATGTACTGAAATCCATCATATAATATTAGGGCCTTCTAAACAATGATAATGTTCACACACAGTTGAATTATATTACACCAAAGAGTATGATTATATTTTTTTCATTAAAAATCATTTACACACGCACGCACGCACGCACGCACGCACACACGCACACATAGATATCTATATGTATAAAAAGAAGAAGCGATTTTTTGTGTCACAAAAAAGCTTTTTAACCACAAGACATTACACACTCCAAATTATGTATATACAATAAGGACAATTTGGTGGTCGTTATAATGTCACATTTCCAACCAAATAAATTGGTTTTAATGATAAAAACAAGAAAAAAGAATTTTTAGAAAGGTTGCTTACAAGGCCATGTTTGTTAACGGTACGTAATACGTTAAACGTTTGTATATGTCAAACAGGTACGTTGCACGTCACACGTACAGTAGTACAACGAGGGAGATGGGGTGGGGGGTGATGGTGATTGAGGTGCATTTGTCTGCTCCGGACCTGTTTTGAGGAGGGGTGTTGGCAGAAAGGGTATGTGTGTTCATATGGCGGAGGGATGGGTGGATGGTGGGAGGGGTGGGGGGGGACATGGCTGGTGTCCATATGGGGTGGGGGTATGGTTGGTGGTGAGGCAGGGAGAAGCATTTATCTGTTCCAGATCTCATCAATTTCAACTCGAGCAGCAGCAGAAAAGGGGGTGGTTGAGATGCACATTTAATGGTCTGCACGTGTTTACCAGGGGTAGGAGTAGCTGGTGAGAGGGATATTAGAGGGATCAAGCATTGCCACATACATGTAGTATGTGTATGGCTGTCATATGACTCTGGGAGGAAGGTGATGGAGGTGTATTTAACCTTTCCCAGACCTGTATAGTGACGGGAGCTGGTGTGAGGGGTGTGGGACAGGGGAAGAATGGGAGGGAGGAGTTTTTGATCAGATCTGTTTTTCAACCAGAGCAGCAGTAGGAAGGGGGTGCATCAATTATGGAGCTGTTTAGATGGGGATGGGGTAGGGAGGGTTGGGGAGAAGAGGGGGGTGGTGGAAGGAAGGGTAGGGATGAGTGGGACATTTAATCCTGCTCCACACGTGTTTACCATGGGTAGCAGTTGCTGGTGGAGGCATAGGCAGATCGAGGTAAGGGGGGGGAAAATGGGGTGGGCGCCCCTTCTTCCCCCTCCATTGATCTGCCTATGAGAAGGACCAATCATTGCCATATTTAGTACATTTGGTGTGCAAATGGCTGTGACATATGACTATGGGAGGACGGTGATTGAGGTGTAATTAATCTGTCACAGACCTGTATACTGACGAGAACTGGTTCGAGCGATGTGGGACAGGAGGAAGGATGGGGAGGAGGAGCATTTAATGTGTTCCAGATCTCATCTGTTTCAACACGAGCAACGCCTGGTAAACAGCTAGTGTATCAATAAGACGACAAAATTACATTTACTGTGCCGCACAATTTATATCACATCTAAATTATTTGTTGAAAAAATCTAACAACTGCAATATAAGCGGTAAAAATATTCAAACTAGATCAAAAGTGCTCACAGAGCACAGCGTTGCTAGTACAACATTGAGTCATGGGTATAATAAAGATGTTCACTAGAATATAATGGAAATCTTGATTAAAAGTACGTAATTAATCAGTAATCAGCCACAAATAATCTCTGTGCCATTGTCTAATCATGCTACGTAACAGCAAACAGAAGACTGCACCAAGTAGACGTTGCTGCTGCAATGAAAAATCACCTTTATTCATGCTGGCTAAAGTGCATTGAATACCAGTAAACATGTCATAAATGGCCTTGTGGAAAGCGCAGTTTATTTGGCAAGGTGTCCAAAATTGAATCACTTCAGTGTCGCCTCATACCTCATAGTTGTGTTAAGTTCACCAGCAAACACTCTAAGCTTGTCCGGAGACATACATGCAAACTTGCATATTTAATCACAAATAAATGAAACACAAGGCTTTCACTTCAACAGTTGAAGCGACGCAATAAGATATTGCTCGAGCAGCACTCAACACATGTCTACGCATTATGATATAGCTTTTGCGTGTAAAAAATAAAAACATAATAATCAGTTGTAAAGTAAAGATTGCAAACTTTCTATAGTATAAAAGGCCTCCATACAAAGTTTTCTCTGCTTCTTAACAAAACATGTTCATCAATATATCTTTATATAACAATGAGTAACTAATCGTTTCTGATCTATATGGTCTGAATATATATGTTTTTTATGGGTAATAGATAAAAATAATAAAATAAGAATGAATATATTTACAGGACATGAATTACATTAAATATTACTTCTTACTGTCCATGTGTTATCGATAAACTACAAAATACTGTAAAACTAGAAATGTTTGTGGGAAATTTAATTTGCGAATTTCGTAGGTAGGTGCAAAAACGGAAACTTAAATAGTTTAGCAAACATTAAAAGCCTATGTAAAGTAGGTCCAGGATGAACCAAAATTGCAAAATTAAATAGTCACAAAATAATTCATAGATGAATATTGCAAAATTTAATAGCCACGATATATTCTAGTTTTACAGGACACATTAAAAAGGTCACTCAAACATATTCAGTTATCTGAAAGTCATTTAGAAAATTATAGTATATATTGTCACTAAAAGCTTCCATTCACAAGTTTACACGAGTGTCTGTAACTGCGTATGCTCATGGTTGTCTGAGGTTGCGTAGCCGGCGCACAAGTTCGGGCGATGTATCAAATAAGTTACAATATTTCCTTTGGCTGTATTGGTGATCAGCCGCCAATGAATCTGATATATCCTCATATGTGTTGAAAGGCATTGATCGACCCATGAATTGAAAGTGTTTTTAAAAGTGCCTGAATTGACCCATCTTGTGGTTGATGTCAGAAAGTAAAACTTACCACACTCCTTGAGAAAGGTCGGTTTTTGGCATTCATCAGAACGAAAGACTACTAAAGATTTTAAAATGGTAATCTCTCACATGAGCAAATCGTTTATAATGATGTGAATTTGGATGTACATGTACCTTAAACTGCAAGTACAACTCGTCAGAGTCGAAGCCTATTTTCCATTGTACATGTACTATGATCGTCAAAATTCAGCCATTTTTAGCATTCAAGGATACATCATTACAATAATTCTTGATGGTTGTCATAAAACACACTGTCATAAAGTTTAAAGCATAGAATTTATGCAATTCATTAATTTCCTGTCTTTCAAATGTATTCTAAAAACCTAATGTTAAAGCAAAAAAAAAATCCTTATTCATGGTAATGATTTTTTTATATGTGGGTTAGGTAGAATGTTTGAAACATAAATTGAACCTGTATGGGGTGTAAGATATTATACCATACACCAGGTAACATATTTCGAGATATTATCATTTATTACGATACTCATGGATTCTCAACGAGCTAAGCTAGTTTGCATATGTATCCTTCGTTTCTTTCACAACCTATTGTCCCCCAATTGAATTAGAAAAATCTTCTCGTACAAAGCACATTTCTAGTTTCACCAGAAAGCAATATTTATCCGGTTGTAATGAATCCTGCCAATTTATGTAACTCACTTCAATACTGGTCACCGCATCTACCCACGTCCCAGGTACAGTGCCAGTTGTTTCATCCATATTTAGCCAGAAACTCTCCAACCCTGAAATGGTAGCAGTGCACATCATAGGCTGTTCATTCATATATTTATTGCAAACGCCATTGGGTAGTGAATTCACTCGAATGGGAAGATATTACTGTCATATAAATGAAAATTAAAATTTCCAACTGAATATTATAACAACGAAGGAAGCTGCATCAATAGATGTGAGTTTTGGAGCATAATGAGCTTTGAGAAATTTAATGAAATTTAATGATGCAAGAATGATTACAGATAATTGTAGCACAAAATGCTTTGTCCCCTTTGTTCTCTACATTAAGCTCCTCCAAAATCCATCACCCGAAAAATCACTGGCACCCATTGTGTACTTTGTAAGTGCCCATTTTGATTGGAAGTTACAGCCATGTGTACAACATAGCACTAAAAGGGGAAGTATTATTTTGTGTATCATTTGAAATGTGTTACAATATTAAGCAAAATCAGCAAAAAATATTTACAGCATGTAAACCCAGATTAACAGTGAAAGGTCATACATTGCCTAATAGAACAAACAAGTATCATAAATAGATGATAATAAATATTCTTTCAGGTATTGCTATAACCATTTGAGCAAAAAGACACATCATATTTCTTTCTGGCCAGAGCAGTTCACCTATATATCCAAGTGACTCATAAAATACAGTAGGAGATTATAATTATATTAGCAGTTATGTATAGTATATTTAAGCAAATAAGTATAATATAACATATGTATTGAATATATTAGGTACTAAGGTTTATTTCCTACTGATATTCTACAATACTTATCTTAAAATGTTACTTGTACTACATGTATATATATATATACTCTCGAAGAATCCAGTGTCAAGCTCTAAAAAATGTCAAATTTCATCCCTACTGTCCTTACTTACACATGAAATAATGAATTGCTTAGTGTTCAGTAACTGCCATAGCAATGTGATGCTCTTTTGATATAAAAAAGCTATAAATGGAGATTGAAATGACGGAAATATTTTGGGGGTAAGGCTACAACTTAATATCTATTTATTACCTTCTTTCATTCTAACAGTTAAAAGCAATTTCAAAGCCACTTTCAAAGATCAAATCCATTGATGCAATTAATTGCCTTTGCTAACATGTATATTTTGAATGTTTTACAGTGTAGAGTGTTTGGGGTCTATATTTTACACTCACCATAGTTATCGTTAAGAGTGACTGTGATAAAATTATTCTCTTCCTCGGATTCAATCAACAGAAGATCTACTCCTGTCCCCATCCCTTGGCAGAGCGCTCTGCAGTCTTCCTTGTTGCATGTTTCAACGCCAAAATAATACCAGGCATTGTCATAGCTCTCCCACCTTGAGCCAATTGCTGGATTCAGAGTAATAAATACTATAAGAATTTCGTGCTCATATTTGGATTTGAAATGCAAGGATCAGTGACAAAGAACGTAAAGAGAATGTTACAGAACCAACAGTTCTCTATTGGCATAGCTCGATGCTTTGCATACTCACATTTGACACTACAATCAGTATTATCTCATAATCTGGTTTTGTTTATTTCACTTATTTATTTATCTATTAACCCAGACTTAAAAAGTCCATAAGGACAGATACATAAAAACATAAAAAAATAATATAAATATGACAAATTCAATATATATCGCAGACAAGATCACAGGAGAGTATCACAATTCAGATCATTATTCGCTTATTAGGACAAAGTGTGTTTGTGTGTTAGAATCCCATGCAGTTAAATGGGTGCTTAGTGTTAAATAGAAACAACTTCAAGGCTGGTAAAAATATTCCTGTCATCCCATATCACAAGAATAGAATGTTCGAAAGCAACAAAAACTAACAGCATTGCATGAATTTTGGCACAAACTGCCAGCGTTAACTATGCATTCTATTAAATAAATTCGTCATATTCAACCTTCAACATGACCAGACGTGATCCTGCTGGTGATGGGAGGCAGGAGGCTAGAGTGAGCTGGAGATGTGATTGAACACAGGTGGTATGATGGGCGGGGAATAATGTGGGAGGTGGTGGGGCGAAGGTAGGAGGTGAAAGCGGAAAGAAGGCTGGGCACGTTATGGGGATAAAGTGGTAGACAGTGTTTTAGATATTAGTGGTCTAAGTCCACTATTGCTCGTTCGTTTATGTACACGAGCCTGCCCAGACAGTCTACCTGGCTAGCAAAGACAGCTAGAGCATGGCATATAACCAGCCACACAGGCTCAATCGGGGAGCCAGCACGAGCGATACAATAAATATATATAACAGAACCCTCCTTCCACTTCAACAGGGGAATGATAAAGAAAGGGCAATGAATAAGACAGAAGAGGATATGGACATGTGGAATGTGCATAGTAAAGACAGATTTTAGAGGGTCACAGCACCATGCTTTCAAAAGTGTAGAGGGACAAGTGAAAGACGAGTGAAAAAATGATAACTTCTAAATATGCAAAGGCACCAGTACATGCAAAAATTACGTTGATATGTTACATTTTGGGCGTACAGTGTATGATATAAATTATATTTACATTCACAGTTGTTGCCCGTGTACTGAATTGGACAAGTACACATGTAGTTGTTGATATTGTCTTGACACGAGCCCCCATTACGGCAAGGGGAACTCTCACACTCGTTTATTTCTGAAATATTGGAATAATGTTGATCACCTAGCTATTTAGGTTACTTTCTAAAACATTTCTACAGTAGTTTCAATACTTTTTGCAACAAGTCTTTAAAATACGCTACACTGTTTATAAAAGTACAAATAGGCTCTGTCTATTTTGTCAATGAAAGTGTATGTTTAAGAGAGCCATTTTTGTCTATTTTCCAGCAGTTCCTTCAATAGTGTCAGTACTGCTTGCAATAGGAAACAATAGTCTAACCTGGTACAATTGTTGCGTACATATTATCAATTGTCCATGTCCAGTTTTAGTAACTTCCAAAAGGAACGTGCGTGCTCAAAATAGCTTTTCATAATTATGATTACGGCTCTGTAGAGTTGAAAAGCTTTACTAACAATTAAAACATTTCAGAGATTTTAGAATTGTTACATATAGAAGTTTTGGCATAGACAGAAATCAAAGCACGAAAAATGGGACCATATGCTATTTATATACTTCTCTACATTACTAATACAAGCCATTATCAAATCTAGTCAGTAGTCGTCACAATATATAAAGTACTATTTTTTCGTGAATTGGAGAAACATTTAGTATAACCCCATACTTATAACTGTTTTATTTTTATGTACTTTTTATAACCCTTTTTAACCTATTGTAAATAATTTATATACATTTCCTTTTCTATGGCTGTAACATAGCTGCTATAAATTATGTCTAAGTCTATTAATGATAGTACACATTATTCTAGTTGAAGATGAAATGGCCACTATTTTCTAAATAAATCACTGATAGGTCTAGTATAAAAATCATCTTGACACACGGAGTTCCCATTCGGGCAAGGTAAACTGTGACACTGATCTACATGTATGTCTAAAGACATTGAAAATTGCAGTTCTTATCATAAGTGAATGAGTATGAAAAATAAACTCTACTAAAATATATGTATGTCTGACATATGTGAATTATTTGTGAACAAAAATAATGTGGAAATACCAGTTTCACACTTTTCGCCTGTGTAGCCTGGAAGACAAGTACATGTGAACCTGTTGATCTCATCTTCACACGTAGCTGCATTCTGGCAAGGTGAACTCGTACACTCATCAATTTCTGTAACATGCAATTGACCTATTCATAACTAACTTTAGTTAACTCATGTTGTATTTTATGTTACCTCAGCTGAGCCAAAACATTTTGAGTGTATAGTTTTTATGAATGTTTGCAATTGTTAGTTGGCACCTTCAACTTTGTTGTAAGTTAGTTATTTTTTCTTTTTAATTTATACATTTTCATTTTATTTCATTTACTAGACGCCTTTTATCAAGATGTACTTATGTATCTTTTGTTATTGAAGTAGTTCAGATATTTGAACTGAGTTGAAAATAAAAGTGTGAAATCTTTTTTAACGTTATTTAAACATGTATATTTTTGTGTTACCTTTTCGAGGCAAAACATTTTGTGTATAGTTTCTGTTTATATGTTTGTAGTCTGTATTATTTTGAACAAGAAGAGTGTTTGCATAAATTTTTAATGAAACTATTTTCATTTAATTTTACTGAGAGGTCTTAGTATAAAGATGTGAAGTATGTGAGTTGCCCTTCGGGCAACTTGAACTTCTTCCAGATATTTTTTTTTTTTTCATGTCAACAGTGCATTTTTTATAACCATTTTTAAATGAGTATTGTAAATAATATTTATGCATTTCCTTTTCTATGGCTTTAACATAGCTGCTATAAATTATGTCTATGTCTATCAATTATAGTACACTTTATTCTAATTGAAGATGAAATGCTGCTATTTTCTAAATAATTTACTGATAGGTCTAGTATTTCTGTAAAAAATCCTCTTGACACTTCAGTTGTCATTCAGGCAATTTTTTTTGAACTGTGACTCTCATCTATGTTTAAATACATTGATAAATTGCAGTTATTATCATAAGTGAATGAGTATGAAAAATAAACTCTACTAAAATATATGTATGTCTGACATATGAGAATTATATGTGAACAAAAAATACTGTTGAATGTAGTTTCACATTTTTCGCCCATGTATATGGGAAGACAATTACATTGAACCTGTTGATCTCATCTTTACACGAAGCTGCATTCTGGCATGGTGAACTCGTACACTCATCAATTTCTGTAACATGCAAATGACCTATTCATAACTAACTTTAGTTAACTCATGTATATTTTGTGTTACCTCAGCTCGAGCCAAAACAATTTGAGTGTATAGTTTCTATGTATGTTTGTAGTCTGTATTTCTTTGAACAAGCTACAGTGTTTACATACTGATTTTTTAATGTACACATTTTCATTTCGCTATTGTACTGAGATGCATTTTTTCGAGATGTGAATTATGTGAAGCCCTTCTGGTACTAGAACTTCTTCCAGATATTTGATTTTTTTCCTGTCAACAGTGTCTTTTATAACCTTTTTTAACCTTATTGTAAATAATATTTATGCATTTCCTTTTCTATGGCTGTAACATAGCTGCTATAAATCATGTCTATGTCTATTAATTATAGTACACATTATTCTAATTGAAGATGAAATGGCTGCTATTTTCTAAATAATTTACTGATAGGTCTAGTATAAAAATCCTCTTGACACAAGGAGTTGCCATTCGGGCAAGGTGAACTGTGACGCTCATCTATGTTTAAATACATTGATAAATTGCAGTTATTATCATAAGTGAATGAGTATGAAAACCAAACTCTACTAAAATATATGTGTGTCTGACATATGTGAATTATATGTGAACAAAAAATAATGTGGAAATACCGGTTTCACACATTTCGCCCATGTAGCCAGGAAGACAAGTACATGTGAACCTGTTGATCTCGTCTTTACACGAAGCTGCATTCTGGCAAGGTGAACTCGTACACTCATCAATTTCTGTAACATGCAAATGACCTATTCATAACTAACTTTAGTTAACTCATGTTGTCACATTTTAATTGCTGTGCATAAAGATTGTTTAATCACATGCTGTACAGTACTGTTTTTTCTCCTATATAAATATGTATGTTAGTCCTGGACAGCTTAGTCTGGCATATATTTTCTGAAGGCTTTACAATTGTTAGTTGCCACCTTCACACTTTGTTGTAAGTAGTTATTTTTTCTTTCTAATTTATATGGTTGTTTTATTTCATTTAATAGTTGATAATTTAGCTTGTATTTATGTATTTTTTTGTTATTGTTGTAGTTTACCTGTGAACTGAGTTGAAAATAAAAGTGTGAAATCAGAACAGTCAATCGTTACTTAACACATGTATATTTTGTGTTACCTCAGCTCGAGCCAAAACATTTTGAGTGTATAGTTTCTATGTATGTTTGTAGTCTGTATTTCTTTGAACAAGCTACAGTGTTTACATACTGATTTTTTAATGAAAACATTTTCATTTCGCTATTGTACTGAGATGCCTTTTATCGAGATGTGAAGTATGTGAAGCCCTTCTGGTACTAGAACTTCTTCCAGATATTTGATTTTTTTTTCCTGTCAACAGTGTCTTTTATAACTTTTTTTAACCTTATTGTAAATAATATTTATGCATTTCCTTTTCTATGGCTGTAACATAGCTGCTATAAATCATGTCTATGTCTATTAATTATAGTACACATTATTCTAATTGAAGATGAAATGGCTGCTATTTTCTAAATAATTTACTGATAGGTCTAGTATGAAAAATCCTCTTGACACAAGGAGTTGCCATTCGGGCAAGGTGAACTGTGACTCTCATCTATGTTTAAATACATTGATAAATTGCAGTTATTATCATAAGTGAATGAGTATGAAAACCAAACTCTACTAAAATATATGTGTGTCTGACATATGTGAATTATATGTGAACAAAAAATAATGTGGAAATATCGGTTTCACACATTTCGCCCATGTAGCCAGGAAGACAAGTACATGTGAACCTGTTGATCTCGTCTTTACACGAAGCTGCATTCTGGCAAGGTGAACTCGTACACTCATCAATTTCTGTAACATGCAAATGACCTATTCATAACTAACTTTAGTTAACTCATGTTGTCACATTTTCATTGTTGTGCATAAAGATTGTTTAATCACATGCTGTACAGTACTGTTTTTTCTCCTATATAAATATGTATGTTAGTCCTGGACAGCTTAGTCTGGCATATATTTTCTGAAGGCTTTACAATTGTTAGTTGCCACCTTCACACTTAGTTGTAAGTAGTTATTTTTTCTTTCTAATTCATATGGTTGTTTTATTTCATTTAATAGTTGAACCTGTTGATGCCCCCATTTCGTAATGTATGTTGTTGCATTCTGGCAAGGTGAACTCGTACACTCATCAATTTCTGTAACATGCAAATGACCTATTCATAACTAACTTTAGTTAACCCACGTATATTTTGTGTTATTTCAGCTAGAGCCAAAACATTTTGAGTGTATAGTTTCTATGTACATTTGAAGTCTGTATTTCTCTGGACAAGCTACAGCGTTTCCTTATATACTGTTTTAATGTACACATTTTCACTTCGCTAATGTCTAATTTTTATAAATGAATACCTCGATAGTTTTCAATCCTTCCCAGATCTTCTTCAGTCTGCGAACCTTGGCGTATTCATCGCATGATTGTGATGTGTCATCATCGGCGGCTAACAGGATGTTGGAGTAGATGGCAGGCAGATTGGGCGACCCTCAACTTCTTGTTCAGGTTGGGCATCAGGTAATCGATGTATATGGCCTCTCTGGTCTTTCTATCGAAGGTACTCCAGTCACGGTGCAGGATTTTGATGTTATCTAAGGAAATAAGGCTGGGCGTCCCTCTCAGGTTCGAGGAGGTATAGAGAAACATGCAAGAAGGTGCTGCTGGGGCGTCTGTGTTGGTCAAATCTGGTTTTTAATGTCTTGGATGTTTCGCTAACATAGGAACTATTACACACTTTTGAGCCAGACCCCCACAGATATCCTCCTTCTTAGCTGGGTCCTGAGGTGCAACAAGCAATTGTCTCAGGGTGTTCTCGGTTTGAAGTAGGCACCGCAACTGTAGTCTCACATTATTCTTCTTACCCCCTCAGAGAAGTCCTTCATATAGGGAATTTCCACCATTATTTTGTTCATGTTGTCGGCTCGATCTGTGTTCTTCTCGGTGTTACCTTTTCTTTTATGAAAGACCCCCATTGATCACCTATGATGGGTACTCACACTTAGTCAGCGCCGCATCTACCTGTTTTCTTTCATCTCTATCCATCTCCTCCGTAATTACCCTAATGACCATGTGATGGAGAGTGCATAAGCACTGAGTTTGTGTTCCATGGAGTGTTTGGAGTCAAAATGGAGATACTGGTCTGTATGAGTTGGCTTGCGGTAGATCTTGAGCTTGAGACTGCCATCTTTCTTGGACAGAGCCCACTGTCTACTCCACCATCCTACCAGCCGCCGCTGATGACGTACTAGGACCATCACATGACAAAAAGCTGGAAGTCGGCAGACTAAAGAAGATCCAGGAGGATTGAATGCTATCGAGGTATTGCTTTAGAAAAAGATGCAGAATAGCCAAGGGAAAATGTGTACATTAAGAGTGTAAACTTGTGCAGATGAGTATTCAATATATACCGATTTTTGTTTAGGCGAAACACATACTTTAGGTATGAGTTGTCACAAAAATGATTTGATTTTGGACACTTGTCTCTTCCAAAAGGTCATTCTAAGTCCATTTTGAAGTTCATTTATGGTGGATTGTTGACATTTTCTGAAAAAAACTTCTATTTAACTAGAAACATAAAGTCCGAATTTGATACCCTTAACATTTTGGTGACTGTTACCTGTGTTCATTTTTAGGTTTTTGCCAATTAAATGTGTCTTCCAGAAAGTTATTTAGGTCAATTTCTATCGCTTTCCTCAATACTTTCAATTATCCTTGCAACGTGATTTTCAACTCTGGTACACTGTTTAAATAATTCGCAAAAACACCTCTATACATTTTTTATTAAGAAAGCTTTTTTTATTTCACATAAGTCAAAGCTATGCTTGATGTGCTATATTCTCGTAACTCTTTTGATCTAGTTTGAAAATACTGATCACTGACGGATATGTTTTGTCCATGTACAATGTATGTATCAATTTGTATAACTACATGTATATATACTTTGAAACATATGCATAAACGGTTCTGCAATAATATTACTGCATTTATTCCATCAGCGATAATGATATATTCATTATCTTTATTTGTGAAATAAATACCACTCTAAATATGCATTATTCAAAATAGTATTCTAGGGCTTGGCCAATTATCTAGAATTGCAGATTTTTGTAAAATTTATGTATGATTCTGTTAAAGATTAGAGTAGATGCTGAAACCAAATGAAGACATTAATCTTTAATAAATGCTAATGTGGACAAATAATTATTCTCAGACCATCTTGATAATACTGTGATAATACTGTGTATACACGTACAGTGTAGGAATGAACGCAATGTCTTAAAGTGTTTATAGTATTACCCCAAAATAGACATATACTTGTGTGTAGGCACTTTCAATATCATTAAGAATCACACAGAGCAAACATTAATGTCAACGATGCGGTTGGAAGCATTCACGATG
>CM032667.1:51057962-51071643 GCA_019095985.1 Streblospio benedicti
TGAAATATATTAGTTCATCTTTCTTTGCTCACAACACTAGATTTTTTAAAATAACATTTACAGTTTCGCCAAACAACTGTTGGCATCCTCAGAATGTTCTTCCCGCGCAATGTCACAAGTCAAAGAACAAGAAAATAAAAGAAGCTGAAAGATCAAAAGGCCAGGTTATCCTACCATATGTGAAAGGTGTTACGGAAGGGATCTCCAGAATTCTGAACAAACACTTAGTAGCTACGGCGGTGAAGCCAATGCAGACTATCAGGAACATCCTAGTACACCCGAAAGACAAAGTAGATAAGATGGACAAATGTGAAATTGTGTACAAGATTCCATGCAAGTCATGTGATAAAGTGTACGTCGGGGAAACGGGCAGACTGAAGGGACATCAAAAGGAGGTGGAAGCAAACAAGAAGGGAGCATACACCAGATCCACAAAGAAAGAGTCAAAAATGGAAATAAACAAGAGTGCCATCACGGACCATGCAAACCAGCACAACCATCAGACAGACTGGGAGGGAGCCAGAATAATAGACAGAGAAAGTGAATGGAAAACCAGGACCATCAAAGAGTCTGTACACATCCAAACCTGCAAGCAGGTTATGAACAGGGACGAGGGGGGCACCAACTCTCGCGAGTTTATGATTCCATCCTCGTTCAGGATCAGAATATTTGACTTGTGACATTGCGCGGGGAAAACATTCTGAGGATGCCAACAGTTGTTTGGCGAAACTGTAAATGTTATTTTAAAAAATCTAGTGTTGTGAGCAAAGAAAGATGAACTAATATCTTTCTCAAGAAGTGTAGTAAGTTTTTTACTTGTGACATCAACCCCAACAAGACGGGGCAATTCAGGCACTTTTAAAACACTTTCAATTCATGGGTCTATCAAGCCCTTTCAATCCCCATGAGAATATATCAGATTCATTTGAGGCTGATCATCAATTTGCAGTCAAAGGAAATATTGTAGGATTCGAGCACTCGATTGTCGGGTCAATCGTAGAATTTTGCACGGTGATGTGTGATTGACACGAACGCAGTGAGTGTCAATCACACATCACCGTCAAAATATCGATTGACCCGAATGCTCAAATACCGATATCATGACTAAAATGACAAAAATCCACACTAAATGAGTGTCATATTCGTTTTTATTTGAAAATAAATCATATCATAACGTTATCATTGCCATTTTGACCATGCGACTTAGCGGCTGTTATTCAGTTGAAACCTTTGAATATTTAGCATAGTTTCGAAATTATCCACTATTAGAACATTTGTGAATGATAAAGTACGATTATGCGATTGATTTGACACCCATAAATAATTAATGCAACAACTATAATTTTGTAAAATATTAGTTGGAAGTTGGAAGATTGTCAAAATGTTTACTCGTGCTGATTTGCGCATGCGCGTTACAGCCCTTAACAGCGTGCGTATCGTATAATTGAATCGCCTGTTCGACCAATCAGCGTGGGTTATTGGCGGAGATTTTTGCCTGGAATGATATAATGTACATGCACTGTATTGTAACTCATTTGATACATCGCCCGAACTTGTGCGCCAGCTACGCAATCTCAGTAAACCATGAGCATGCGCAATTACAGACGATCGTGGAAACTTGTGAAAGGAAGCTTTCAGTGACAATATATATACGATAGTTTTCTAAATGACTTTCATATAACTGAACATTTTTAAGTGACCAAAGTGACCTTTTTAATGTGTATTTTGTAAAGTTTATCGATGTTGCATGGACAGTAAGAAGTAAGGTCTCGGGTTCAATCCCCGATATCTCCACCATTGAGGACAACGGAGATAAGCTTTGGCTGTTTTATTTCAAGGCGAGCTCATATCGGTGTGCTCCTGCTTATAACTAGAAGCTCGCATCAGACAGTCTGTGTTTGGGTGCCGCTCTCTGTAGACAGCGGTACCGGTGTTCTAATGTGTGGACTTAATCCATGTCCCCACAATTTAATGTAATTAATGTCCTGTAAATATATTCATTCTTATTTTATTATTTTATCTATTACTCATAACAAAACATACGTATTAAGACCATATAGATCAGAAATGATTATATAGTTACTCATTCTCACGAAAAGATATATCGATGAACATGTTTGACTAAGAAGCACAGAAAACTTTGTATGGAGGGGTTTTATACTATAGAAAGTTTGCAATCTTTACTTATACAATTCATTATTATGTTTTATTATTCAAAAACTGTATCATAATGCGTAGACATGTGTTAAGTGCTGCTCTGAGCAACATCTTATCGCGTCACTTCAGCTGCTGAAGCAAAAGCCTTATGTTTCGTTCATTTGTGACTAACTATGTGTGTTTGTATGTATGTCTACGGACAAGCTAGAATGATTACCGTTGATTTTTACATAACTATGAGGTATGAGGCCGCACTGAAGTGATTAAATTTTGGGCACTTTGCCAATTAAACTGTGCTTACTACAAGCCCATTTATGACATTTTTACTGGTATTCAATGTGTAAAGAAAGTGGGCCATGGGCACTAAATGCATCCTGTCAGATTACAACGTACCCAGCACAACGATTCAATGACATAGAGGCTATAGCCGCGATAAAGGCTATATATAGTATCATAGGCATCAAGTGGTGTTGCGCAATTGATACACGTTGGGTGTGAACACGTCTGTTAGGTGTAGGAAAGGTTGATCTAGAGGTCTAAGACGCCCGACACACATTGACCGGCTTGGTGTTAGCAGGAGATCTTGAGTTCGATTCCACAGCCTTTCAAATCTTTAGAGTCTCTATCACTGAGTTTCGTTTCAATTGGTGAAAGACAACGGACCCGGGTGCTTCAGTGAAGCCACCGGATAGTTTCCTGTGAAATTGCCTAGTTGTCCAGTGGGCTGACGCTATATACAAGATAATGTTGGAGGGGGCTACCGCGCGGGTAATGTCGAACTCAGATAGTGGGGTATGTATCTGACCGATGATGGGAAATTTAGATCTGAGAATCCTTACGGATCTCTAGGTCACCGAAAGCTGAGCCGACTATGGGAGAATTTCTGATCTGATAACACTGTGTCCTTGGCAAACTGAAGCTATAGAACTTCCTATCTCTCTCCAAGCAGCCAGTAGTGAGGTGATGACAACTTTAGGGTAGTGCCCTGGATCCCTTGTGGATAGCTTAAATCTGTACCCGATGTCTCCTAGGAGCAGTTGTGAAAGTGAGATTGCCACTGGCCTTGTTGCTGGTTGTCGAGGAAAAGGGAGTTGGGGGAGTCTGTAAAGAAAGTGGGCCAGGGGCACACAATGCATCCTGTCCAGTTACAACGTACCCAGCACAACGATCAAGTGACATAGAGGCTATAGCCGCAATAAAGGCTGCCTGCCTATATATAGTATCATAGGCGTCAAGTGGTGTTGCGCAATTGATACAGGCAGAGTGTGAACGCGTCTGTTAGGCGTAGGAAAGGTTGGTCTAGAGGTCTAAGACGCCTGTCTGACACAGAATAACCGGTCTGGTGTTAGCAGGAGACCGTCTGTTCGATTCCACGGCCTTTCAAATCTTTCCAGTCTCTATCACTGAGTTTCTTTTCAAATGCACTTTAGTCAGCATGAACTGATTTTTCAATGTAACAGCAAAGTCTACTTGGCGAGGTTTGCTGTTTTCTGTTATGTAGCATGACAGAGCCAATATGATTAGACAATGGTGCAGAGATTATTTGTGGCTGATTATGTACATTGTAATTGTGTACTTTAAATCAAGATTTTCATTTTATTCTAGTAAACATCTTTATTGCCAATGAGTCAATGTTGTTTTAGCAATGCTGTGCTCTATCAGCACGTTTGATCTATTTTGAATATTTTTACTTGCTTATTTGTGCAGTTGTTAGATTTTTCAACAATTAATTTAGATGTAAATTGTGCGGCCACAGTAAATGTAATTTTTTCTCTTATTGATACATGCGTGTGTGTGCGTGCGTGTTTGCGTGCGTGCATGTGTGTGTAAATGATTTTTAATGAACAAATATAATCATACTCTTTGATGTATTCAACTGTGTGTGAACATTATCATTGTTTAGTAGGCCCTAATATAATATGATGGATTTAAGTACGTGTACATTGTACGCTAAATTTGAATGTCTTTGTGTAACAATCAATGTCTTGTTAATTATCAGATGTATATATATAATGTGTGCTGTTTTCTTCTCCTTATGTTTATGAATAATTTGGCTTTGCTGTAAAAATATAATTTGGAAACTCATGATTTTGGTGTTTGTTATTATTGAATCTGTATTCTATCATAAGAAATGATAATTCACAAATAACGTCATCAACGAGCAAGATCTGTGGTGGGGGTAAAGTAGACAGAGAATCATTACGCCCTCATTTAACCCCCGGTAAGAATGTGATCTTTTGCAGACACTACGTCTGGATTTCTCTTGGTCATAAATTGGCATCTCACTATCAAAGCATCTGCATAGATCCAACTTGGGAATGCAACCCGATTTACATATGCACATCGCCGAAATCAAAGTTCATCATGGGTTAATATTATTTTTGGGGGTATATATCGTTTTATTGGCTAACAACTATACAGCTCCCCTTCCAAGTTTCCTAAGCAAATAAACAGTTCCCATTTCAGGTTAAACTGCGGATTTCGCAAACACACGGATAGTTTAACAGCAAATGTACTATACATATTTTCAACTTATCAATCAATGCTCGCCATAACATTACAAAATACCGTTTGCTTGAATGAATTTACATTAGGAGTCCTCATCCATAGCAATATTACTTTGTGACTTTGAATTGTTAGTGCTTCCTTAACATTACTAATGTATTAAATCATCTTTACTGCCCAGGAGGTGGCATTTGTCTAGCCACGTTGTGCTCCCTCACACTTTTGACCTAGTATATTTATAGTTTTATCAGGACAATTTTACGCATTGATTCCTATTAATTCTCATTCATGTACTGTGGCAACGAACATTAACTGCATTATGTCAGGAATCAATGAGTGTGAGAATTCTCCCTGCCAGAAACTAATATAAGTGTGGTTTATCTTACATACCAAAAATGAAAATGTTGCCAAATGAAATATAACGAGTGGGGAACTTCCTATTTAAGATGATCGGGAAATCTGGTCTGAAAGAGCTGTCTGGCCATATGGATTTACATAATCTTCACACGGTATTCCATCAACATACGGACCCTCGCAGATCCAAACTGACACACTGCACTCTTTCCGGATGCCTCTAGTGTCTTACTTTGTTCTTCTGGGATCTGTACTAGGTCCATTTGAGTTCATAAGCCATACAGGTCCAGTTTATGGCATACATGTAGCTACCAAACAGGGCATCCGCATACGTTTATGCCGATGTCACTCAGATCTATAGCGTTTGACTTCTCACTTCATTCAGCGCATGAATCCTGGATAAAGTTGAGTGATTGTGTAGCTGATACAAATACTTTAGTTAATTGCTGCATAGTGCATAGTATAGCCTTCAACAGTTGAAAAAGTCATAGAACCATGAAAAATCAATAATGTAAGCAATTGACAATGGAATCCATTATCACTGTGCCGAAGCGAGGAGGGTGGCGGTTGCCACCCACCTCACGACCCAACTAAACCAAAAGGTGAACAATTTTATACAAGCATTTTTCTCAATGAAACACGAACTATTTGTTTAAATCTTAGCATGAGATGTTATTTTATTTTGATAATCTATCCAAAGACACCCAAAACAAGAGGATTCAATGCTTAATTTAGCTATTTGAGACATTGTTTTTCACTCCGACTGATGTAGGTAACTTTGATCAAAGAGGAGGGTGACGGATCGTAAGAACTTACCAAAAGCTACCCGCCTCTGAGGTTAAATATTTGTTGCTCAGAACACTAATTTGACAGATCAAATCGCACTAAAAATTGTATGCAGACAAAGTATATCAAAATTCAATATGCTTTGATTATTTGTTGGACACAATAACGCTGCCAAAGCTCTAATAAAGCTAATAATAAAATATGTGGTTACCTTCCGCCATTTTGGTTAAGGTTGGTCGTGAAGAGTGGCGACTCTAAAAGTCACAACATCACCTGTATTACCTTTAAATTTTATAATTTGATCATGAGAAGTCCATTTCTGAAATTACTTTACTAGGATTGAGAAGCCACTGCAAAGATCAATATCTTGACATTTACATAATCAGTGTATACGTTTGTTATATCTCTGAACTATTTAGTTTTGAGTAGACAATGGCACAGGGATTATTTGTGGCTGATTACGGACATTGTAATTAGGTACTTTTAATAGAAAAACTGTAATCCGTTGGATCATCAGACGATATGACTGATCCCCAAAAAGAGATGAATCACATGTCTTACCAGACTTCTGAAAGAATATATTATGGTATACTAGCTGTTTACTCGGCGTTGCTTGAGCGCTACCGTAGTATCCGTGTAATACACGTACGCTAACGTGTTACACGGATACTGCAGGGGTAGGTTGGAAGGATAATTGTTTGTACTACACGTGTAATTGTAGCCTTGTTTTATCCGTGTTACCCGTGTAGTACACCTCTATTAACCGTGTAATACACCTCTATTACCCGTGTATTATCTATGTAGTACACCTCTATTACCCGTGTATTATCCGTGTAGTACACCTCTATTACCCGTGTATTATCCGTGTAGTACACCTCTATTACCCGTGTATTATCCGTGTATTACGCTTGTATTACCCTTGTATAATATATTTGGTAATTGATTCAAATATTGAAATAAACCATTAAAAACACAGTCGAGTTTCCATAGTTTATTAATTATTTATTGATTACACACAAATATATCAAAACTTTCTAATCCTTTTAGATGCATTCTTCAAATATATTGACCACTCATCCCAGATCTCTTTTTCTGTGGCAGATGTTCCTTTCTGTACTGCAGCTGTAAAATAAATGAGAATTATGTAACACATTTGATAGAGAATATATCCAAATATAAAATACTCGTAGTAACTATTCATGTACACTCTTTGCCACTATTTACTCATGCACGGAATCTATTATATAAGCGTCTCTTTTTGTGGTTTCTAGCTCTAGAAAACGATTAATGTTTTTGATCGCAAAAGAATTAGGACGTGGACTTCAGATGTCATTGTCTACAAGTGACATTTGCCACTGGAGGCAGAACATAGGCTACATCTCTTCATCACATCAGTGCTTATTATAAGTGACTGCTATCTTGTTATATAGTAAGGTCCCTTGAAGCTGCAGAATTTTCTGTGTCTACCGTAACCAGTTTGTAAACCACAAATCCACCTATAGTTTAACCACAATACACCATATTAATGTGCTGACAGCAAGTATGTGGAGTAACATTTTCTATGATAACTCTAAACATTGCCGAACATCCAAATAAAAATGATAGGAATGATACAACATTTTTTGTTGTTGCTGCGTGGCTCTGCATTGTAATTTTTAAAATTATGATGAACTTGACAATGATTTTTTTTCCATTTCTCATTCTTACAGGAAAAAAAATTATATTCAGTAATATTTTCAGTGATTATTGAAAATATTACTCCATGAACTTAGTGTCAGTGCATTTGTGAACATGTAAAGTGCCATTATCAAAATAATCTGATGGCTCGTGAAAGAATAGCTTGAAATTCTATGAATGTTACAGATGTATAAAGCATAGAAACTGCTTCCTGCTCTTCAATCACATCCTCATAATATTCCATCAGACTACCAATAGCTAAAAAATTAAGTCATTTAATTATTCATCACCGATATGTATATGTATAAATTGTGCTGACGGGAAGTTCATGGAATAACATTTTCCACATAACTGAAGTGTATCACTTGAGTGATTGGACATGGCTATGCAGATTAAAATATTGTTGTTCAAATCATTGGACTTATTCCCCAATTAAGAAATGTTCAAAGTGTCTTACTGTCTATCAGAGTTTTGATCGATAGTGTACATTTCACAAAGCTACAAACCATACATAATGCGTATACTTGCACTTAGTACTTACATTGAACAAAGCTGTTTGATAGAGCAGTAGCAGTTGGTTCCGCATGACAGTGAATTAGCTGCATCTTTCATATATGCAGAACTGCACTGGGCAAATTTTGTGAGCTCCTGCCAGTCCTACCCAACAGGTATATTGCTTTATCTTCGAGAGATAGAATGTGTTCTACCTATGTACCCAGTGCTATGCTTCATGGGTCTGAGACATGGGCAGCATCATCTATTAATGTAAAGCCATGTAGTGTTTGTAAGTCATAGTATACATACCACACACACACACACCCTACCATGATACTGGGGCCAGTGATTCTGAGTGATGATAGAGTTCGGGAATACGTGTAAAGTCTACCAAAGATATATAGTAAATTTATATGAATACAACAATGCTAAGTCTTGCTCATTTAAAGCATTTTTCATTTAACATTCTGTTTCTGTTTCTGTAAGGATAATCCGCAAATTAGCCATTACTGGCCTCCTCATAAGAGGCAAATTCTTTTACTTAAACACACCCAAATGAACAAATATTAATAACCGAAGAATGAAGGTGTTTAGGAGTTGGCGTCTTCCGCAGTACTGTTAAGATGGTTCCACTGTGGTATGGTTCGTGGTATTGTGGCGTGCCACAGGGGAGAGTGTTTGTCACTGTCAGCTGCTCGGTTCAATATCCAATGGTGTGCTCCTAAAACGTATTCTTCCTGTGTGTCTATGGATGCCCAATCTCCCAGGGGATGGCGAGATCACCATATTTAGGATCTTGAACACTATGCCCAGTCTCCGGTTCATACGACGGGAAATTTTGTAGCCCAGCCGAGCTCTTTTAAGAGGGCCGTAACCGATGTAGTGCCTCGGATACCTCTGGCCCAGCGGGCTGCTCTGTGCTGCACTCGTTCAAGTGCATTGATGTCCTCTTTTATGTGGGATCCCAGATCGCACCTCAGTAGTCCATATTTGGTCATCGAACCAGTGTTTGGTGGGTATTTTGAGGTTCCATTATAAAAAAGCCCAACCTCTTGAGTTCGCTTTGTCTGCTGTGACAGTGATGTGGGTTTTCCACTGGGAGGCTCTCGTGCCATGACTGTCGGATAGAGTCACCCCAGGTACTTGCATGTTGGACACTGCGCCGACGACTGCTCCACCGAGGGTATAGAACCTCACTGGTCTAGTGGCCTGCCTTGCAAGGTGTAGGATGTTACATTTCTTCTGGGATATTCGGAGGCCCCATGTCTGTCCCCAGTCATGGAGTGCCTCCAGATCGGTTTGCAAGGTGATCTGGTCCTCGTCCGAGATGATGGATCTGTAGATTAGGCAGTCGTCGGGTGAATAGGCGGCAGGCAGTTGATGGGCTGAGCACTGATGGCAGGTCATTGATGTACAATAGGAACAACAGTGGACCCATAACTGTTCCCTGAGGTACACCTGACAGTACAGGATCACCATCAGTACGACTGCCTGGGTGGGAGCGTACACCATCCACCAATACACTTTGGGTGCGGCTGTTGAAATTCAGCTATCCAGTCACTGGTTCGTCTACTAATACCGTAGATGCGGATCTTCCTCATCAGTCTTTGGTGTGGCACCACATCGAAAAGCTTTGGAGAAATCCAGTATGCCAATGTCTATTTCTTCCTTTTGATCAAGCCTGGACATCAGATCATGGGTGGTTGCTAGTGGTTTGGGACTCGCAGCTCAGCTTTCCTGGAACCCATGCTGGTATGATGACAGCACGTTGTATTTATCAAGTGGTTCCGTATGTGGCTGCACAGTATGTGTTCCAATAGTTTACAGGCAACACATGTCAGACTGACAGGTCGATAGTTCGCCGCCTCGCCGCTCCCTTCTTGAATACAATTTTGATCCATGCATGAATTTTCCACACTGAAGGGAGTTTTCCAGAAGTATAGGAAGTCCTAAACAAAGCTGTGAAGACTGGCGCCAACTCGACATGAAGCTCATTAAGTATGCAGCATGGAATCTGGTCGGGTCCCGCAGCTTTGCTTGGGTTGGCGCCCTTCAGTAGTTTCATCACGCCTGCTACACTGATGGTCACGTCCGGTATGGGTGGTATGCTTGGTCCATGGAGGCCGGGTGTTTTCGGCATTGGCATCATCTATGGTGAACACAGGCGCTGAACAAAGCGTGCCAGGATGGAGGCTTTCCTACTCAGGTCGGGTGTACTTGGCCGTTTTCCTTCATTCTGTGCGCATTCTTCGGTTCTCTGTGCCTTGATGTAGCGCCAGAAAGGTTTAGTGGATTTTTCAAGATAGGCCTCGTTCTAGAATTGTTTGAAATACTGAGAGCGTGCTGACTGGAGGCTATGGTTTGCCTCTTGGTGGGCTCTTTTTGTACGACTCTCTGGCTTTTGAACATGGTTTGCCCTGTTGCTTCAGTTTCTTCCACTTCGGTACAATCGGTGCTTCTTCCTGCACATCCTTTTCAGTTCTCTAGTGAGCCAGGGCTGGTCGTGCCTTGTCCTTGTCATTGATGTGAGGCTAAGTACTTTGATAACATGTCAGCGATATGTTTCTCAACCTGGTCCCACTGATCATCAACTGTACTTTCCTGGTCTAGCTAACAAACTTGTTTAAAAGGCTATATTATCCTCCTTCATTTTGCCCCACTGAGCTTTACTCCAGCGAAACACTTTCATGGGGCCTTCTTTGTCAGCTGTGAGCGGAGGCTGGCATCCACCACGATGGCTTCATGATCTTTGTCAGTGGAGATGCCTGGAATGGTGTCAGTTGATNGCGATCAGAGAATCGTTGGAGGTGAAAAACAGGTCAAGCAGGGAATCTTGTCGGGTCGGCTCACGTTGGATCTGTGTCAAGCCATTGTCTATGGTGAACTGTATCAACTTCTCACAGATACTGGGTATGGCATTTGGCTGAAGCAGGCTCAGAGTGTCCCAGCAGATCTGTTTGCAATTGAAATCACCAGCAAGGATTATGGTGGCTTTACTATTGCCGGTAATGTCTGTGACCTGCTGCAAAGCTGTTTCCAAATTGCCTAGTGACACATATTTACTTGGTTGTCTTATGGGGGTCTGTAGTATGCTCCTACAATCAACGGGGGAGCTCCTCCAGCCTGTTTTAAACGCACAAACACCAGTTCGCAATCATCACTCACGTCTCGCAATGGTATTTCATCCATGATCAGACCACTTCGGACAGCAATTAAGACACCGCCCCCATGCAAGGTTCTGTCCTTCCGCACAGCCGTATAGTTTTATATACATTTAATATACTGCTAGAAATTAAAGTATAAATAAAGTTTACTAACCTCTATTGAACACACATGCAAATCCTTTTACTTAAACACACCCAAATGAACAAATATTAATAAAAGAAAGAATATATTTGTTTATCAGCTGTTCTTCTGCAGTACTAGTACTATAGTACTTAGTATGAGTAGTGCACCTGCGTCCATAATACGTAAAACGTACTAATTTAAACTATACGACATACGTAAGAGTTGTAATAGCTAAAACACTTGGTCAATTACATATTAGGCATACTTATGGGTATATATATATATATATATTGATATAGCATTATAGGTGTTAACACCATCGCCTGCTCACAGTACAAGCTTTGGGTGCACAGACTACGCATGTCTAAGATGTCAGAGTGAAGCTTGTCCGATGGATGGTAGACCAGATGTCCAGGTTGAAGGGTATGGGTCCATGCATGACGTAGAGCCCAATTTATGCTATCTTGTAGATATATTGTTATCAGGAGGACGATGCAAACTCGCATTTAGCACTAGAAGCAATACAGAAAGTTCAAGACGCTGCTCCCTAATCTGACATCCAAATATGTAACTTTAAAGACCCATGAGAAAATGTTCTCAGCCTGTATCCATTCTGCCTTTCTTCAATGTAGTGAAACCTGGGCACCGTCTGCTGCAGTCCTTTAGGGGATCTATGATTTATGAAACGTTGGATTTGCAGAGTTAAACCTGATGATGATATACCTCTTCCACTATAAGCTCCACAAAATGTTAGGGATTGTGGTGTCCTTCGAACTGCGCTCTTGAAAGAACAGATGGTACGGATATATGCATGCAGCAATCCTCCTCTTGCATCAATTTTGTCATGGTTTCGTCGGGTGCATGGCATCGAAGAAAGACTTGGATGGAATGTGTGAAACCCGAATTGAAAGACTATCTGCAACCTCCTTAATACATACAAGTATGTTAGAAATGCGTGGACAGTTGGCATGAGATACTGCCAACAGATGCCTACCCCAAAAACTGGGACACCCTCTTCAGTGGACATACAAACCCTTGACAGTAGTTCTCTCTACCCTAACTTTGGCTACAAATGCATTGATATATCTATATATATGTGTGTGTGTGCAAGAAAAAATGCAACTGGTCTTTTATTTCATTATTTGTGGTAGAAATACTGACTCAAAATATGCACAGTGATGTTGAGGACATTGTGACCAAATAAAAGAAATTAAATATGTTAAAACATACTTTTTTGGTGGAGTAGCATCATTTTCGTTTTTGAAGAATTAACAAATTCAATTATCTAAAATGCATTGTAAACGTAATTTGAAATAAAAAGTATGATCTTTATGCATTGTGATAATAGAATTATGGTGGACTTTTGAAGAATTCCTACACACTGTATATAAAGGACTTCATTATAATTTATATTGTGAATGTCATATGCTGCACACGTATAAACTTGTCAAGTATTGTTGACATGTATCCATACAGGTGTATACCACGTGTATCTCTACCCGTGCTGTACACGTGTAGAGATACACGTGTTCTACACGTATATCTCTACACGTGTACAACAGGGTAGAGATACACGTGTTCTACACGTATATCTCTTCACGTGTACAACACGTGTATCTCTACACGTATTATACACGTGTAGATAAGGGGTATATCGTTGCAGCTCAGAGTATCCGTACATTACACGTGTACTACACGTGTAACTCTACACATCATATACGCGTGTAGAGATATACGTGTAGTACATGTGTAATGTACGGATATACTCGTGGCACCCCAATTATCCGTGAAATACACGTGTACTACACGTGTATCTCTACACCTGTGCTCACTGGGCGGAGCAGTCTAAATGTCCCACTCATTCCTACCCTTCCTTCCACCCCCACCTCTCTCTCTTCTCTCCACAACCCACTCTACCCCTTCGCCATCTAAACAGGTCCATAATTAATGCACCCCCTTCCTCCTGCTGCTCTGGTTGAAACGGAAGAGATCTGGAACATACTAAATGCTCCTCCCTTCCCATTCTTTCCCCCGTCCCACATCCCTCACACCAGCTCCCGTCACTATACAGGTCTTGGAAAGATTAAATACTCCTCCATCACCTTCCTGCCCCAGTCATATGTGACAGCCATACACACACTACATGTATGTGTCAATGCTTGATCCCTCTAACATCCCTCCCTCCAGCTACTCCTACCCCTGCTAAACACGTGCAGACCATTAAATGTCAATCACCCCCTTTCTGCTGCTGCTCGGGTTGAAATTGGTGAGATCTGGAACATATTAAATGCTCATCTCTGCCTCATCACCAACCATGTCCCCCCCCCCGCCACCATATGGACACACACACCCTTTCTGCCAACACCCCTTCCTCAAAACAGGTCAGAGCAGATAAAATGGACCTCCCCTTCCCAGCTCC
>CM032667.1:51078034-51121902 GCA_019095985.1 Streblospio benedicti
TTTTACTTTGACTCGGGTATTTGATCATCTGCTACAATAGTTTGAATCCATTTTTATCAATACCCCCTATTATATTCTTTCACTAGTCTGGTGATGTGGTTCATCCCTTTTGGGATCAGTCATAGCGCCTGATGATCCAACGGATTACAGTTTTTTATTGTTAATAGTTGTGAGATATAACAAACTTGTACACTAATTGAATAGATGTCAAGATATTGATCTATGCAGTGGCTTTCAATCCTTCATAAAAAATTTATGATGAAATAATTTAAGAAATGGATTCCCTCATGATAGAATTATAGAATTTAAAGGTAATGCAGGTGATATTGTGACTTTTTAGAATTAAAACTATATGCATTTGACCATTTTCATGGCGGCCATATTTGATTGCATGGTTAATTTGTTACATTATTGATTTTGTCATAGTTCTATGAACTTTTTTCAACTGTTGAGGGCCATATTATGCACTATACAAAAATTAACTAAAAAGTATTGAATTGTATCAGATACACAAGCCCTCAACTTTATCCAGGCTTCATGAGCTGAATGAGGTGAGATCAAGCTCTATAGATATGAGCGACATCGGCATAAATGCATGCTGAGATCGTGTTTGGTATCTATGTCATAAACTGACCTGTATGAATTATGAATTTAAATGGACATAGTACAGAGCCAAAGAACTAGCAAGACACTAGAGGCACCCAGAAAAGAGCGCAGTATGTCATTATGGATCTGCATTCGTCAGTATGTTGATTGGAACACTATGTGAAGATTATGTAAATCCATGTGGCCAGAAAGCTATTTCAGACCAGCTTTCCCGATAATCTTACATAGGAATGCTGAGTTCACCACTATGATATTTCATTTGGCAACATTTTCACTTCTGGTATGTAAGATATACCACACTTATAACAGTTTCTGACAGGGGAGAACTTTCACACTCATTGATTCTTGACGTAATGCAGGTCATGTTGGTCGCCAACGTACATGAAAGAGAATTAATGAGTCAATGCTAAATACTGTCCTGATAAAACTATAACTACTAGTAATAACATGAAGATTAGACATCCATATGAAACGTGTGTTTTAATGTACATAATTTCCACTAGTATAGATTAAATATTATATATTGTATAACTACTAGTATACTAGGTCAAAAAAGTGTGAAACAGCACCAATGTCGACCCCTGAGCAATAGAGATGGTTAAGAACTTTAATAATGTCAATAAAAACCCCCTACAATTCAAAAGACACTGTAATGGTGCTATGGCTGATAACCCGTGAATGTAAATTCATTCAGGCAAACGGTATTTTGCAAACATTGATTGATAAGTTGAAAATATCAGCGCTCTGCGCGGTCACATCATCGGTTGGACGATCATCAGTCCAGTCCGCGGTATTCGTGATCACTGCTGTTGCGGTCGGGGGCGATGCGGTCAAATTCTTGCGGTCGCGGGGTGGATGTGGTCAGAAATATGTGTTGCGGACACTTTGGCGGATCAATGTAGTTACTTTGGATGCTTTGTCAGAAACATTTGAATGACCGTGGATCATTCTTTTGATCTGCATCTACACCAGATCATTATAAGATTCTATAATAATACTAATAATAATAATTTATTTTTATAGTATCAAATCACAATCATAAATGACATTTAGTGCTCGAGATACTTTACAAGAAACATATCTAATACAATTTTACAGTTACAGTCACAAACTTATATACATGTATATACATTACTATTATATTGCAAGCAATAATGATTAGTAATTTTAATGTCTTTGGCGTTCTCTTTATCATCATCTTTTACTTTGTTTTTTGCAAGAACATGCAAGCATGTTACTTTTTGATTTGATAAACTGCCATATTGCAGTTATTAGAGACATGTTAGAAAAATATATGAAGTGTGTATCTTAAACACTTCATTTTATAATGTTGTATTACATTTTATTAGAAACACCCTCATACTTGTAATCACCATATGCCTTGGAGTCAATTTCATACCATTACTGTCCTTAATTAGAGTCAACCGCTATGCAGTGTGCACAGCATGGTTCCTTTTGAATTCATTGATAAGTAGCAGTTAGCTAGTTAGCCAATAAGCATGACCTCTATGAAGATGTTTGCTTAACCTTAAGGAGTCTTTTATGACCATGCAAGTTAAATCTTAATTGGGAGTAAAAGCATTGTTCCAACAATGTGATATCCATTTGTTCTAAGTTAAAGGGATGCATCCATTTTTATCTCTTATCATATAAAATATTTAGTTCTAAATGTGGGTAAACATACATGTTGTAACGAAATGAACATAGATTCCAGTATGATTTCCTTTTTTGACTACTTTAATCTTAGTTAAGCAGAAATCTCTTTGTCTTATTACCCTTGCATTCCCCTGTAAATAAAGATTTAATTAGGAAATCAGTATCAGTTCACTTTGGAGTTATATCTGCTAGTTGTAGTGGTAGACTATTCTTTAGGGAGTTAAAATAGAACTTTGTATGTGCTGCAGTGCTATCATGAAGACTGAACATTTAATGTTATGAATGTTTTCATCATTGTATGGTATGGTCTATATTTTTTGCAAAAGTGTCCTATATATTTGATAACATGTAAATAAAGATAACTGCATTCACTTTTAATATTATTTTTTGGTTTATCATTTTTCTTGCAAGTTTCACCACAGTAAATGATAATGATTCTGATAGCGGATCGTGTTGTGGATATATTGCAGATAATCTGTAATAGTGCGGTCAAATTGCGGTCATTTTCTCTTATGGCAATGCAGTCTCGGGGCGGATGGGTCAAAATCTTGCGGTCGCTGGGCGGATGCGACACAGAAGTGTAATTTGGTGCGGTCGCGGGCGGATGCGGTCGGAATGACGCGGTCGCAGGGCGGATAAACTGTGCCAAAGCTGACCGCGCAGAACGCTGGAAAATATGTATAGTACATGTAATATTAAAGTTTCAGTTTTATTTTGTTGCAAAATCCGCATTTTAACCTGGAATGGGAACTGTTTATTTGTTTTGGAGACATGGAAGTGGAGCTGTGTATTTGTAACCACTAAAACGATTTACACCAAAATGATTCGGGTAAAAGAATGATCAACGTTGATGATGGACATCGGCTAATGTGTACATGGGTTTGAACTTAAAAAGTTGGATCAATGCTGATGCTTTGATGGTGAGATGCCTATTTAGAACCGAGAGAAATCCATATTTAGTGTCTGCAAAATAGCACTCTCCTAGAAGGGGTTAAATGAGGACATAATGATAAAATTACGGATTCTCTGTCTACTGACCCCCCACGACCCCTACCCCAGATCACTACCGTTGATGACGTTATTTGTGAACGATCCCTTTTCTGATAAGTTACAGATTCAATAATAACAAACACCAAAAATCCTGATTTTCCAAATTATATTTTTTACAAAGTATTCATAAACACAAGGAGAAGAAAACTGTACACACTATATATATATTTTGATAATTAACAAGAAATTGATTGTTACACATAAACATTGCAATTAAATATAGTGTACATGTACTGAAATCCATCATATTATATTAGGGCCTACTAAACAATGATACTGTTCACACACAGTTGAATACATCAAAGAGTATGATTATATTTGTTCATTAAAAAATCATTTACACACACACACACACACACACACACACACACACACACACACACACACACACACACACACACACACACACACACACACACACACACACACACACACACACACACACACACACACACACACACACACACACACACACACACACACACACACACACACATTGTATATATACTAGTACATGTGTCAATAAGACGACAAAATTACATTTACTGCGCCGTACAATTTATATCACATCTAAATTAGTTGTTGAAAAATATAACAACTGCAAAATAAACAAGTAAGGATATTCAAACTAGTTCAAACGTGCTCAGAGAGCACAGCGTTGCTAGAACAACATTGACTGATGGGTAATAAAGATGTTTACTATAATAAAATGGAAATCTTGATTAAAAGTACACAATTACAATGTAAGTAATCAGCCACAAATAATCGCTTTGCCATTGTCTAATCATAATGGCTCTGACATGCTACATAACAACAAACAGCAGACTGCACCAAGTAGACTTTGCTGCTACATCGAATAATCAATTTTATTCATGCTGGCTAAAGTGCATTGAATAACAGTAAAAATGTCATAAATAGCCTTGTGGAAAGCACACTTTAATTGGCAAGGTGCCAACATTGAATCACTTCATTGTCGCCTCATACCTCATAGTTGTGTAAAGTTCACCGGAAAACACTCTAGCTTGTCCGGAGACATACAAACAAACATACATAGTTAATCACAAATGAACGAAACACAAGGCTTTCACTTCAGCAGCTGAAGCGACGCAATAAGATATTGCTCCGAGCAGCACTTAACACATGTCTACGCATTATGATATAATTTTTGCGTTAGAAATAAAACATAAAAATGAATAGTATAAGTAAAGATTGCAAACTTTCTATAGCATAAAAATTCTCCAAACACATTTTCTGTGCTTCCTACATACATGTTCATCGATATATCTTTACATGAGAATGAGTAACCAATCATTTCTGATCTATATGGTCTTAATACATTATGTTTTGTGATGGGTAATAGATAATATAATACAATAAGAATGAATATATTTACAGGACATTAATTACATTAATATTACTGCTTACTGTCCATGTGTCATCGATAAACTTTATAAAAATATACATTAAAAAGGTTACTTTGGTCCCTTAGAAATATTCAGTTAATATATAAAACATCATATAGAAAATTATAGTATATATTGTCACTAAAAGCTTCCTTTCACAAGTTTCCACGAGCGTCTGTAACTGCGCATGCTCATAGTTTACTGAGGTTGCGTAGCCGGCGCACAAGTTCGGGCGATGTGTCAAATAAGTTACAATACAAGCCAATATTTCCTTTAACTGGGAATTGATGCTCAGCCTCAAATTAATCTGGTAAATCCTCATCGGGGTTGAAAGGGCTTGATCGGCACATGAATTGAAAGTGTTTTTAAAAGTGCCTGAATTGACCCATCTTGTTGGAGTTGATGTCACAAAGAAAAAAAAACTTGCTACATTCCTTGAGAAAGGTCGGCTTTTTGCATCCATCAGAACAAAAAACTATTAAAGACTTTGAAATGATAATCTAACACATAATCAAATCGGTTAATTAGCTCACAAAATAATGATGTGAATTTGGATTTTGAGTCGAAGCCTATTTGTACTGTGATCGTCAAGGTTCTTGCATCTCAAATCACGCACACATCATAACAATAATTCTAGATAGTTTCATGAACTTTATAGCATATATTTATCAATTCATTAATTTCCTGACTTTCTGATGTATTCTAGAAACCTAATGCTAAAGCAAAAATGCGAAATCGTTATTCCTTTTTATATGTTCGTCTGTTAGCATGTTTAAAACATTAATTAGGACCACATATAGGGTGTGATATATTATGCCATACACCAGGTAATGTATTTCTAGATGTTATCATTTATTACGATACTCAGGGATTCTCAACGAGCTAAGCTAGTTTGCATATGTACCCATTCTTCTATCTACACAACTTATATCTACCCAAGAAAAAAAACGAAGTCCCATAAGCGCAAGCATATCTCTCAGTTGGTCCATTCGGCTCGGTAGCGTCCCAATTTGTGTAACTCACACCAATTCCGGTCACCGCATCTTTCCACGTCCCAGGTACAGTGCCAGTTGTTTCATTCATATTTAGCCAGAAACTCTGTAACCCTGAAACGGTAGCAGTGCACATTAGAGATTGTTAATTTATTTTGAAAATCCAATGCCGTAGTGTTCAAATATTGCAAACGCCATTTGGTACTGAATTTGGCGCACATATGGTGAAACTACTGCCATAGAAAGGAAAAATTACCATTTCCCCACTGAACATTATGACACGTATAGTTTGCGTGTTTTAAAAATTTGCATACATTTAGGGCCCACTTTTACACTCACCGTAGTTTTGCTGATAAATAGTTTCAGTGATAAAGGTCTGCTCTTCACCCGATTTAATCATCAGAAGATCTATTCCTGTCCCCATCAGCTTGCAGCGCGTCCTGCACCTATCTCGTGTGCATAAATCATCGCCAAAATAATACCAGGCATTGTCAAAGCTCTCCCACCTTGAGCCAGTTGCTGGAATCAGAGTAACAAATATTTAAGAATTTCGTGCTCATAATTGGATTTGAAATGCAAGGATCAGTAACCAAGAACGTAAAGAGATGTTACATAACCAGCAGTTCTCATTACCACAGTTCGATGCTTTGCAAACTACACTCAGTACAATCTCATAACCTGGTATTGTGATTTCGAGTCCCATCAGAGGTGCTCTTTCGTAGAGAAATGGTTGCTAAGCGTTAAATATATAGATACATTTTTTCTGTTTATCCCTCATTATGTTACATGAATCAAATTTTATGGAGGAAGAAAAAACTCTCAGGATTAAATGGATTTTTGAAAGAATCAAATAATCTGCCAGTGTTCACAAAGGACGTCACTTGATTTTTTTTACCTTTTATACCCTTTTCGTCAACTTTCCAGCCCCCTGCTGGTAAGTTGACGTGAACTTTGCCCCCCCCCCTACCTCCGTGACATAATTTCACGAGGAGATTTTCCTCCGTTATTTAGACATCATTTTATAAATGCTTTAGAATATAAAGCAAACATGGCAATGTTTTTAGCAAGATTGATACATCACAACTCATTTAACATGCCACAAAGTAAGTTAGAATACTATTAAATAACTACAACTTTTATTCCAAAGGTGACATCCCCACTTCAATCTGCCGTTGTTTGTCAACTTTCGCTACACCCTCCACCCCCAGCCCCCTCCAAAAACACTTGCCAGGTGACGTCATTTGTGAACGATCCCTAATCTTGCTATAGAATGTACGCACGTACACAGCTACACAGCCTTTTGCCATGGCCAAAGCGAGATCTTGGCGGGAATGAATGTAGAGTAATGCAGAGATGAAGTGATTGGATAAGGGCGGTGTGTGTGGGGGGGAGATAAAAGGAGTTGATGGCAGCGGATGGAAGGCTGGGAGGACACTGGAGGTATTGTCAGGCAAAGTTAATGTAAATGCAATGAGTACGAGAAGAGGACATGAACTGTCGGACGTGTGCAATGTGCTTTCTAGGGACAGAATCAAGAGTGGAATGTATTGGACAAAAAGGTAACACATCCAGGTTTTCAAAAAGCGTAAAGTTTCAAGTGAAGAACAAGTGATGATTTGATGACAAAAATGCCATAAATTATTGTACTTTTTAGGATCATTTGGAAGTGTATAGTGTAAATTATATTTACTTTCACAGTTGTTGCCTGTGTATGGAAGGGACAAGTACAGATGTACTTGTTGATCTCATCTTGACACGAGCCTCCATTCTGGCAGGGTGAACTCTCACACTCATCGATTTCTGAAATAATCGAGCTTAATGTTGGTCACCAACAATACGTGAGTGAGAAAAAATGAAGAGTCAATGTTAAATACTGATTTGATAAAACTATGACTAGATATAAAGTATTCAGACATCACAGAATTGCGAGCTCATGGGAAATAAAGATGTTTACTTTAAGCTACAAAGTTATAGTTTTTGCCATATCTATATATCATATGTACCAGCTTATAACATACAAAATAATATTTGGTTAAATGTACTGTTTTTTCATCCTAACAGCACATCAAAATGACTAACCATTTGGCAGTTTCGTCCACATACCGTGAGTAGACATTTTCAAAAATGCTGAATGCTTGGCATGTCAGATCATGATTGAGGGCCGGTGACCCTGTCTGCCGCAAGTACTGGGTCATAAACTCGCAAGCTGGTGGGCCCCCTCGTCTCTGTTCATGATCTAGCTGTGCATCCGTATATTAACTGCCTTCTTAACAGCTCTAGTGCTTCCATCACTCTCTCTGTCCAGAACTGGCAGCCTCTTCCAGTCTATCTTGTGATTTTCTTTGTTGACGTGAACTGTAATTGCACTCTTGTTTATTTCTGTAGTAGACTCTCTCTCTCTCTTCTCTCTCTCTCTTCTTGTGAAATATCTTCCATTTAACTCATACGTCTCTCTCTCTTTGGTCTTGATCTTTCTTTCTCTTCTCTTTCTTTCTCTCTAACTACGCTGCTATTTGTCACGAGGGGGCCCACCAGCTTGCAAGAGTCTACGACCCAGTGATTGCTGCAGAGGAAGGAGCTGGCCGTCAATCATGATCTGATATGGGCAGTCATCATTTTCTTAAAGTCTACAGATGTGGACATAACTGTCAAATGGTTAGTAATTTTTATGTGTTGTGAAAGATTAAAAGAGTAGATTTACATGACTACCAACACGATAAAACTCATTCAATGACATTTTTGGTTAAATCAATTTACAGCAAGAGTCATCAGCTATAGCATACCCCAAAGTAAACAATAAAGCCCTTGCATGTATGTACATAAATATTGTAGGCACTTTCAGTATCATTGAGAATCACACACAGCAGATACTAATGTCAACGATGCGGTTGGAAGCATTCACGATGAATACTTTTTATGCTCACACACAGTAAAAAGTATGAACAGTAGTCACGACATTATCTACTACATAATCAATCGTTGCAAATGACTCAAACATAAAATAAGTACATGAGTTGATTTATAGAGTCTTGATTAATGCTGCCAAATCATGATCTAAGCCAGGTCAGTAGAATCAACGAGCATTCACTTTCTCTATTTCGATCCTGGGTTTCTCAAAGAAGTTGCTCTTGAACAATGTATGTACATTGTGCATCGAACTCTTCTCATGACCCCGCACGTTTGTGTAGCACGTCAAACTCATTATCCTCTTCATCCTGGACGCATACAACAAATACCTATAATATGTATACAGTTTCTGTGTATGTGTAATCTCAATCAAGTGTCAAATGCTCCAATTTTCCTGTTCAAGAATGAAATAGGAATGCATAGCAGTCACTTGTTTATTTATGATACATATCATGACCAATTGCATCATGAAACCCCAAGAAAACTACCTGTTACACCAGGCCATCACGACCACTGGACATAATCATATATATCTACATTTCCAACCTTATCTTTGACATATCAGTACTTCGTCCTCACACCCTCCCTTCCTATGTAGACCCCACCTATGCTAGCTTTTAGACTTACCCGTCTCACAAATCTTGCCCGTGTATCCAGGGAAACAGGAACAAGACTTGGCCCCACTGGCATCTGTGCTCCATGTGCCATTTTTGCAGATTGGTGCACACGAATCGACATCTAAAAATGTAAATGACTGTATATAGCAAGGATGGTGGACATTGTAATATGTGAAATTGTGGCCGTCACACTTCAGAATGCAAGTATTAGTACCTCAATATTTGTTACCCTAGTACTGTACACATGTACACATAAGGGTCTAGTCCTAAAATAATCTAAAACCTCAGTCAGGTCATGCTTCACAATGACCTCCACATCCTCCTGTGCTTCACACAATGAGTCTGTCAACCATGCGTTATGCCGTCTGTTATAGTTTGATATCCGTGGAGCACGCAATCATAATTTGCTCAACTTGCAATCAAAATTTGCTCAAATTTTTATATTGATATATCTCAAGTTCAGTGCTGGACATCTCAATTCCTGATTAATAAAAACGTGATTTACATACAGATTATGAATCATATTGTGGTAGTCAATAATTTAATGTAATGTATTTAGTTATTGACATAGTAAGACAGCTGATGTTTTCTACGTTTTACCTTCCTGTCACCCCTCTGTGCAGCAGTGCCCCCGTGATTTGGAGTGAGGTTCAATATGGGTTTAGTACAAACACAGAGTTCTTGGTGCTGCTTGTATTATATTACAATAACACACAAGATCAAACAAATTTGAAAAAGATACGAACAAGTTTATTGAACATGAATTTGTTTTCCATCATGGACACTTTCCTAAATGATATACATGAACATTACACTTGTTTATTTGTATATTCATTTATCACTTGATAAAGCATCGATTATTCGAAAATTCGAGTTAAACAAACTCCCATTGTACATTTTTCTCTTTATTTGATTTTTGTGCTCAGTTTAGAACCCTCACCCTTTCAGTACCACACTGACTAGAGATGCTGTTTTTAAGAATTAACAATTCTTTTAGTAGTGGCTGTCGTTTTTATGCTCATGAGTGAAGCTAAATGTGCAAATCCTTTAACAAATTAATGAACACGAAATTCATAGTTGACAGATTTACGGCTGACTGAGTGCCTTGCGCCGCCGCTGAGTAAGTCAGTTGGTGTCTGTAATTGAGACGAGCTTCACCAATACACGTTTACATTAGGGTTACTCTAGTTCTCTTTCTCTTAACATGGTCCATGCATATCATGTATAAAGATAAGTAGATAGGGATTCATTTGAAAGTGATCTTTTAATGTGATTTTACATCTGGATGCTTTCTATTGCCATTAACACCAGAAATCACACATAAAAAACGTGGCTACCCCCACCCCCACCCCGCTTGTCAAGAAAATCTACTGTTTGAAGTACTACATCGGACAATTAGTAAGTTTATTCACAAACAAAAACCTGTACGACCACTATTGTATTTTAGTAATATAGCAATACCTGTATAGAGCACATGGCAGAAGCTGGGTGCGATGGGCTCACAGTCCTCCCGGTTCCCTTCAACACAGGAGTTAGTCCTCCGGGACAGCTCTGCCCTCGCAGCCTTGTCTGTGGGGATGGGCCCCTCACACCACAGCTGGGTCTTGCCTTCCAGCACTGAAAGAGTGGTCATTTGTTTTATTTGACTTTTTAAAGCCATATAGACATAATATATCATAGATGATGTATCATTGCATCAACTATTTTTTACAAAACTTGAAAAGATAAGATATAAATGGACAGATTTTCAGAGATCGTCATTGCCTAGAAAACATTGTAATCATTTTATGTTGACTACTGAGTATTTATAATAATATCCATTAATTTAGTATTACTTAATTTTAGCATTATTAATTCTGTATCATTCTTCTCCAATCCAACCCAATCCAGTCCAATATGTAGCCCACATCTAAACACATAGACCACTGATTGGTAGAAGACTCAGGTAGAAGATTCAAATGGCAACACAGATCAAGTTTTGTTTTGTTGCAAACTTCTATCACTTAAGTATTAGATATGCATAACGTCATGTTAAGATTATTATGTCATAAACATAATCTATACAATTAAAAGTAACATATGTTGATATTTATGTTTCATCATTTCTTAGAAGGGAAAAGACAATTACATTATTACAAATAAATTATTACATCATAGTATATAGGTAAATAACTTCCAATTGTATATACTTACAGTTTATCATTACACCAGCTAGCAAAAAAAGCATATTAGTAGTCCATCCATTGCGTCAGTGTGATTTATGTAAAATTGTAAACACGAACATATGCACAGAAAATTCTAATGTTGGCAATGGTCAGTCTAAAACATCACTATTGACGAGACGTATTTCTATCTAGGCAGACTACAGCCTACTTAAAAAACTTTCATCTGTTTTAGTCAGAGAATAGTGAATTATGCACACGTGATATTTGTGTCGTACGATCATTCTAGGGTTGCTGCACTCATTTACGTAATCGGATATAAACTTAATACCCATTCTAGGGGAAGGTGCAATATTTACCAGGCAGCGTGGGCCGGTGCATTTGGTATGGAGACAGGTACTTTGTTCAAAGTGCAAAGTAGGGTGTCTGGTGATAATACAGTGGTCATACACATAATGCTGAACACCCAATATGATATGATTTTTGAATCAGTCTATATTTATGATTTATGAAAATACTTTGTTAAATTTTGAAACAGCACATATGTAAGTCTCAAGTATTACATTTGGCATTAACATTTATGAAACAAGGTTTATATTGCGACAGCGAACTTTCATTGACCATAGATAGATTATCTTGAAGGTAATTACAAAGCATAAAATAGTGAGGTCCATTCCCAGTTGTTAACCACATTCATGCTGGAGCATACATACACTATTAACAGGCCTCTTTAAAAGAATTGCACAACTGAGCATACTAGAACTGGCAATATATATACAAAATATGATAACAAACATGTTTATGGCGATAGTCAAAACACGAGTTACATTTATACTTAGCAACGTTGATACATGGAGCTAAATGCATTACAAGATGGTTTATATGAATATATTATAATTGATTTTTTGTCTAGTTCTTTACATAGAACGAACATGATGTATATGTACAAAAAATAATAAAAGTTATAAATAAAACACTAAAGTGAAGAATGACATTAGCAGAACCTCTCTACAAGAACCACCTTTTGGCTCATTGTTAGGTGGTCTCAAAAGAGAGGTGGTCTTAATTGGAGGTCGCGATGTACGCATCATATTCTAAAACAAAGACAATATATATACTATATATACTGACAGTGATATTGATATGAACTGAGCACATGAAATGAAATAGCATAAAACGCACGTTTATTGATCTAGCTGATACATACTAAAAGTTTAAATATGAAATATTCAACACGTTTTTCCTTTGTTTAGATGGAACGCGTATCATGACTATGGATGGCATTTTACACAGTGCTAGTTTATAAATGTTATACACACACCTGCAACATGTCGATTACCTGTAACTAATAAAAATGCTTTATTTTCAGGACAATAAATATGATATATATTTTGTTCTTTATTTCATAGGTTTACCACTTCTATGAGTTTTGACATGTTATTTTGACATGTTGTAATACAAAATAATTAACACGCTTTCTAGTGTAATGATGTTGAACACAGCGCGTTTAATGTAATCAGACATAGATGAAAGTGCAGCTTTAAAAAATCTGTATCTGTATCCGTCTGCGTGCTTTGCAAATCCCGTCTGGGTATCACACGGTAGGGGGTGCCTCACAGCCTCTTCAGGGTCGTATATTTGGGCCTCCTTGAGGATTGTGGCTACAGCAGCCCGTCAAGTCCATTCCACCCTGGAATAATTCGTGAGAAGTACAATTTTTTTTTTAAATGGCTGTTTTTGTTGGGATATGCCTAAATTTATATTGGTGATATATAAAAAAAAATTTAAAAAATAAAAAATCTTATCTGTGGAGGTGTTGATTATGTGAATTCTTATTCTGAGCTAATATCTGGTTGAAGTGGTAATGTCTGATTTGACAAATAATTCGTGAGGCGGGTTCATTTTTGTGGGGTGTGGGGGAAATGGCCGAAAATTTATATTGTGACCGAGAAATTTCTAGAGATTTGTGGGATGAGGGGAAAGTCCAAAATCTAGAGATGTTGGTAATAATGTAAAAAATAGGGATATGGGGAATTCTTGATACCATATACTCCCACGCCCTCCCCCCACCGACAACTGTACATACACAAGGACAATTTTCAATATTGCAGACCCGTTTTGGTAGTTGCAACTGATCTTAAGTTAAAAGGATCACAACGCAAACAGTAAGCATGGTAAGACGGCTGTGTGAAGATCTGCGCGAATTTTAGATTCTGATCCATGCATGGCTGCAACTCCATATGGGATATGAATCAATATAGTCCATTGATCCACATGATTACTTAAAGTGGACGGCTCACTTTGGATACGAGTATTTACATTATCAGGTTAGATTAATTTGTGTATTTATTTGGAAAATCCGTTAATTTTTTAGTATTTGTAGACATTGGCATTTGAGGGTGCACATACAGTTCCATTATTAAAAAAGTAGCACTGAGTATACTGCATGAGGGCTTGTTCTAAGAGTTCCAAAAGTTGCTACAGAATATACCATTTACATTGTATGTGTATATATACGCCGGAATATATGTGAAATTTGTCTTAAAATGAGGAATTTTGTAATGATATTTTCATGATAATAAGGGTTGTGCTTAGTTGTACACGAAATGCACTTAACAGATTATGTATGAAATTCACATTACAACTGGATAATAACGGCTCATAGAGGTGAAACTTTTTTAAATAAAACTCACAATATTTTGACAAGTACGTCTGTTACATGATTTGAAACCATAGCATATCAATAAAACAAAGATGAGACCATATGATATATATATATATATATATATATATATATATATATACAACATATATATATATATATATATATATATATATATATATATATATATATATATATATATATATATATATATATATATATATATATATATATATATGTATATATGAAATTAAATATGGTGGCAGTACAATATATATAGGATGAATTTAATTATACATACTAAATATATAAAAATAAAGAACCTTTTCAAAATGTAAAAATAAAGAACCTTTCAAAATGTAAATGTAAATATGGTGGCTTATAGTCATGATTCTAATGTTCTCGAGACTTTACATTCACACCACGCCTTTGGCATCCTTATCACACTGTATCTTTTCTCAACTCCTCGGAGAGCATGCAGCACATTGCGTTCACTCGCCTGACCTATACCTATTTAACGTGCTAATCATTCACATTTAAACTCCTACCACCAGACCTGTACCTATTTAACGTATATTCGCACAAGCAGTGTGCAGCCTGTTAGAGGTAAAAGCTTGCTTCAAAACACTTACCACCAGACCCACTGGGAATCGAACCCAGGCAGTGTGCAGCCTTTTGGTCACGAGTCACAAACTCCCCATTCACACGGCCACGGACGCACACAGATTGGCACAGATCAGCTGTTAAATTCAAAACATTTACTGCTTTTTAGAATAGTGGTACTGTACTGTACATACTGTGTTCTGCAGAACTTTCAGTATGATGTGGCAGTACTTTTTTAGCGCATGCCGTGTATCACGTGACAAGATGGCTGCCTCCACACAACAGACTCAAAATGTAAGTGACACTATGAAATAATATCTGTCATTAGAACCTCCTTTAAAACCTCACCTCGATGATACACAGTTCGTCGTGGCAAAACCTACCTCCATTGCTTTATTACCACGAACTTCTCTAAAGATCAGCTAATTGAGGCCTAGGGCAGTCTTAATAGAGAGGTTCTATTGTATATTTTAAACAAAATATACAGTTTACCTTTAAAATCAATTTTAGGAATTCTCACATGGTTCCACATCAATGCCCAATCACCTTGTTTCAAAATTCTGAATCTACCAGCCAACCCATGGCCTCATTGTGTGCATCCACTGTTACATTGGTAAAATCTGAATAGGAAAGCGCCACTTTTTTCTTGAATGATTGATAACCGTATCTGCTTTAATTTGCACCATGTCACCACGATTCAAATTGAGGATAGTCATCTCCGCAAAAAATCGTTACATGCAACTTCACTAAAACCTCCAATTAAGACCACCTCTATAATAAGAACACTTTTTTTGGTCCCAAACCTTCATAAAGCTTTTTCAAACTAACCTTTCTTTATAGAGACCACCTCTTAGATATTGAGAACCTAACAGGTGTCTTAATAGAGAGGTTCTACTGTAACTCCATTCTACCCCCTGTTAGCCGGATCGTGCTGTCACCATAATTCACCTTTGCCCTGGTCATCCCCCAGCTGTTCGTCCTCGCCCGGCCACACTCGGAGCGCTACTGCGGGCAGCCGCTCTTCGACATGCTTTTAATTATCGCTTCCATCATCTTCACCTTCGTCATGATAGGTGAGTGTCCTCGGGGAGGGGGGTGTACCTCCATAGTCGCCCTATACGGCATGAGCCACTGATAGGGGTCACCTTTTTCAACCCTGGTTTCACTAAAGGGTCACCTTTTCCACCACTCCCTTTCACTAGGGGTCATTATTTCAACATTCAAGCCAGATTCAGTAAGGGAGGTTCAATCTCGAGGTTCAATATCTAGGTCGCTTTTCATGTGGTTTTGCATTTTTGAGCTATAAAAAGCATAAAAGGGGGGGCGGGTTGTAGAAAATCTTGTTTTCATTACAGCATCACATAGAATAATAGCCCTTTGGGATTTTACCCCGTTGTGTTCATCCGGTGGTTTCACTTAGGGGTATAATATCATAGTTTCACTGGTTTCACTAATTTGAGATGATTTTGTACCTTCAGTGGCACCCCTTCCCGTTCACCCCTGAAGTCCCTCCCCATCCCCACCCCACCCCCCCCCCTTCGAAACAGTGCCGCTATCAAGCCATTGTCACCGTCGAAACCGAAACCGACATCTACGTGTAGTCAAAGTAGCAGCTTTTTATGTGCAACGGAACTGGCCATTTTTCTTCGTTGATTCAAAGGTTTCTATGGTTTGTTGTCATGAAACATGGAGTAACATGTCCCTCTGTAGATTAAAGCTGTGGTGATGTATTTTCCGTGTTAAAATAAAGGGCTTGTTCGAATGTTTACCGAAATTGTGAATTATCTGTGTAGTTGACCATTCTTTTTTATACACGATAAATCTTCCACCTAATGCATACGTCCCACACTGGTGGCAAGTAATTGCTCATTCTTTGTTACAATATACATGTGACCATATAGCGTAGATGATACCATACAAACTGGTCGCATGTAGAAGTTGGTTTCTGACGGTGAGTTATAGAGGTGGATTCTTTATAGAGGTAGTCTCTTTATAGAGGTGGTCTCGTTATATAGTGGGATCTCTTTATGGAGCTTGGTTCTTTATAGATCATAGATGGCATTATACTCAGTTATATAAAACGTGATCTCTTTGCAGAGCTGGTATCCTTATAGACGTGTTCTTTTATTTTCATACAAATGGTCTAATTTTGAGGATCTAATTTCATTAGTATGCCCTGATGTTCTTCTTGCAGGTTTCTCGGTACTGTTTTCGATCATGGAGCCGGTGCCGCGTGAGGTCAAGATCGCCTTCCACGTGTTCGGTGCAGTCGTCTTCGTGCTCAGCTGGTGTCTGCTGGGATTCACCGTCAACGCCGGAGAGTGTGTGAGTACACGGCCATGCATGCCTTAATTGTCGGTAATGTGGGATACTAGCATTAGAGCTTGAAGCGCCGAAATGAATATCTTTTACTCAAATTCTAAGGAGCGTTCATATTACATCTTCATACCTCACGACTATATACGCAGTATTATACACAATGTAGTATGAACAAGGATTTGTAAAGGCAGTGTGAGTGGTCACGCCGTAAAAACCGACGATGTCATATCATTGCCACAAAATTTCACAAATCTGTTCACCAAGCAACCAAGCAAAACCATGACATCAGCACCGATTATCCACAAAATATTGGGCTACCTTCATCTCAGATAACTTAACAGTTTGTCATGCTAGTAAAGTCTTGTCGAACCAACACCAACTCGTTGTTGTAAATGCTTTTCACCACTGAAAATCACTGAAAAGTGCATAGAGAATGGGTGTTTAACTGTTAATGGCCGTAATGAGAATCAACACCCACCACAAGGTCTACTTCTCTGGCCCCTGAGACCCCGTGTTGCTGGTGTTGTAGGCGCAGTTCACGGCGGAGCTGTACTGGATGTCCGTGGCCCTCACGGTGCTGGGAGTCATCGCCGCAGGTGCGTGCTACTGTGGGCCTCAGCATCATGGGAGGGGGAGGGAGACGGGGGTATATAATGGTCTACTACTATATGGCTTACAAACACTATACAATGCTGTGTACACTCTATATGACTAGTCATACATGACTATACAATACAGTATACATTATATACGACTTGTCGTATGTACTGTATACTGCATGGTATAGTAACTGCAAGGTATAGTAATTTAATAGTGGACCACTATATACCCCTACCTGCTACCCACTCCCATGATGCTAAGGCCCATGCGTGCTACAAGTTACTATTTTTGATGATCATTTGCATTTTTTCTGTTTACAAAATCTGGTATTAAGAGTTGTTGAAGTATGCGTCGGTCCAAAGCCCAAATGAAATTAGTGGTCATAAGTAATTCCATAATACCTCGAAAATTACTGCCATCTGAATTTGTGTCAGAATTCCGGCTTTTATTCAATTAATTGGTGTATAATCAATGTTAACACGAAAATACATCAAAATTATGCCAACCATGAAGAAACTTTTGTGTTAACGTATGATTTCTGCACACTTCATTTGGAAGCAACTGAAAGCAGCTATCTAGTAATTAGGAAGCAAAGAATGCTTGTCATTCAAATTCTGGTAAAGTTGCTTATCTATCTTCATAAAACTCCCGTACTCACATAAATATATATATCCTTGTTGTTCATGCCCTGAGGATGTCCTGTTATTCACAGCGCTAATTTATTAAATATTGCTCGAGCTTGGAAAGCAAGCTACATTCATCGGATTCGAGTCGTGAATCTCAAGGTATTGCACGAAAAACAAGCAGAAGCACGTATTCAATAAACGGCGGTAAAACCTCTCTATTAGGATCACCTTTGGGACCAGTATTGGGTGGTCCCAATAGGGAGATGGTCTCTATACAAAGGTTCGTTTTGGTAGTTTTATGAAGGTTTGTGACCGTGAAGAAGCGGTCTTATTATAGAGGTGTTCTCAATGTAGAGGTGATCTTAATTGGAGGTTCTACTGTAGCTTCATCATTACAACTTGCAGTGTTCTTCGCGGTGATGGTTCCCTTCTGGCTGATCAACGCAGTGTGGCCTCACTCCGTTCTCGACCTGGCCAACAGGGACGGCGTCTGCTACGAGCCGCATGCCTGCTGCTCCTGCGTGTGGCACATCTAGACTAATCTGAGCAGGACGATTAGCAACCAGACTCGTGAGGGCAAGGGGGGGGGGTTTAAGGACTGGGTATGAGGGGTTTGAGGTGAGGTGGTCCGGGGATGGGGGTAGAGTTTGTGGCTGGAATGTGATTTTTGGAGGGAATAGACGGGTTTGTGATCAGTATGCATGTTGCTCCTGCGCCTGGTATGGGGCCAGTCTAGAATGGAGAAAATATCTCATTATTGTGAATAAATGTTGTCATTGTGTGCAAACATAGTGGGCGGGGTTTTGGGGTTGTACGATATAGTGGATTTATGGACGATTTATAAACAGAATTAAGGAAGGTGTAAGTCACATTTCTCCTGTCCACTAAAGTCGTTACTATAAGGTAATCTCAAATACAACATTATGAATCTTACATTTCATTTGAAGACAATTTTATACCATTATTTTTCGTGTTTGCAGTAAGGTGAAACCTAATGATCATAGGAGCCCTAGTAAGCAACGTAGGCATGCGAAGTTTGAACCCATTTATAATAATAATAGGGGTATGATTATTAGGGTCCGCAATGTAATGGAGTTATGCTAATTTAAATGGTTTGTTACATATATGTGAATAGCTCTATTCAAGTACACGTTTTTCATGTTATGTTAGATTTATTTTCCTTGTTTTAATTGGAAATTTATGCAATACACATATACATGTAAATTTTCAAATTACATCTATACACACTTATGAGCGAAGCATAAACAATGTATATATGTGAACTGCATCGGTTTAATGCTGCATTTTTGTATTGGGATAGTTTAAGCAGACTGGTGTAAAATGAAGGCTTCCAACTTTATAATTTTGTTTGAATTCATGCTGGTCATGAAGAACAAATAAAACAGGACTTTATCATTGGCATGTGTTTGTTATATTTTCCATTAGATTCAGTATTTGCACAAGTGATCCATCATTTCTCAATCTATCTTGCCACAGCGAGGTATCATCTATCAAATGTCCCCGAATTTGTGAAGATGTTCTCAATCATACTCTCTCGCCGTACCGGTACTGACTGGCTAACGGTTTGATGTCATTGTTTAAACTTTAAATGTATATACAATTTAGATGGAATATATTTCTGCCCTTATTTATTTATTTTTTGTTTCAAACTGGCTATTCATATCATGTTTACATGCAACGATTATTGACTTTAACAGTAGTAGGTACCTGCTGTTCCTGAAATCAACTGGGAAGAAAAGGTGAGAAAACGATGATAAAGCACTCATCCAGGCCATATTGCTCGAGTGAGAACGGATTTGCAAAACACGTGTAAATGAGTCCAAAGTCTGTCCAAACTCAAAATATTATGCATCCTGCACATGTTGTAAACATAATTTCGCGATATGAAACTTGCAAGCGCAAATTATTTACAGGTAAAAACTGAATGAAAAGGAAACATTTCGTTGGAAAATGGGGTGCACATTTCCACCCTAAACAATAGAAACGAACTTGCCAGCAGCTGCAGACACAGAAGAAAGTTCCTATTGAAACATGCCTCCATAACATAGAACATCTAACTAATTACAGACTATAAACCAAACTAATTCGCAGACCATAAATATTTCAAAACTATAGTATAAAACCATTGCCGCTTAAATTGCTTCTGTGCTTTGTAACAGGTCAACCGTCACGCTTGATGGCACATGTGACCTGGCATTGACACCGTTTTATGGTGTTGCAAGGCGCTTGTCTCTTTACAATGATATTATGTACTAGCACTTTATGTACTACCGTAGGAAATATTTGCTACGTAAATATAATAGGCGAGTTTAAATAAGATAAGATGTTTTGTTTTTATTTCGGATATATCAATCTATGTAAAAGAACACTGTACGTGTAGATGAATATACATATGACCGATAAGGATAGTGACTGAAAAAAAACGACTGTTTTATCCAGTTGATGGAATCATTTGATCTATATATATGAATAGTTTTGTACTCAAAAGAGTGTGACTTCGAAGTTGACGTCTCAAGTTATTGTAATTCAAATAATGAAAGAAAATAGTAACTACATATATCAAAACTGGCTTTAATTCCTGCATCATGTTATTGCAAATGCATGAAAGAAATCTGAACTATTTTATTAGGATATCATGGTACCAGTCAAATGTAATGTTGATTTGAATACAATGTACTATGTCGTATGATTGGCTATTCAAACATGTTAGTTACGACAGCAGCAGTTGATTGTGAACGTTAATATAGAATCCAGAATATTCATAACAAATTTTCCGATGAAAAATGACACTAAAACAAGTTATATTTTCCAGACAATCATATATTTTTTATTTTGGGATATTAATGTTAATCGCAATATTCCCAATCATTGTATTAAAATATGTAGATAATAATATAACTAAGAGTATTAGAGACGTGCAATATCTATATATAAATAATGGAACTAAGAGTATGATAGACTTACAAAACGCGTATCAGGATTATGTTATGCGATCTGAACGCATGAATATAGAATTATCTATTTATGCAAATAGCAGTTATTCTAATTCCAATGTTGAAAAGCTTCCTTATTTGAGAGACTACAAAAATCCATGCTGGTATGAGTCCACCCAGGACAAAAAGTTATTTTCTGGGGCCAACGCCATTTAATACTTCAAACCAAGTAAATAGAAGGCAACTGAGATGTTTACCATACTTCATGATCATCGGTACGTTTAAAAGTGGAACTTCAGATCTGTATGTTCAGTTGTCCAAGCACCACCAAATAGCACTGAACCATGTTCCAAAAGAAATCCATTGGTGGTCGAGGGAACGACTATATGTTCCGTTTTCAAATTATTTGGACAACTTTGAAGACGCCTGCAAAGATATTGAGACAACTGTCAGTATATCAAATAATCACACATTTCACCCCAAAGTCACAGGAGATGGAAGTCCTTCGACCTTTTGGGATAGAGACTTGTACTTTAAATCTTCTCACTTACCCACTACACATTTGCTGAATTCTATCATTCCGCGTACAAAATTCATTTTGACTTTGAGGAATCCGGTGGACATGGTGTTGTCTATATATAGGGCCCTCCAGCCAGTGCCATCTCCAGAAGACTTCCACAGACGATTAACATTTACAGTACGGTATGCAAAACAGTGCTTGATGACAAAACCAGCTGAATACTGTGCACTGATGATGAACCGAGTGTTTTTACAAACCGATATGCATTGCCATTCCAATTGCACTAACATGTCACTATGTATCAAATACAACAATGGCAAATGTAAAACCAAGTTTCTGCGCATTCATATTGGATTGTATAGTGTTTATCTCAAAGAGTGGTTGGAAACTTTCCCTCGAGAACAGTTGTTTATCGTATTATTCAACGACTATGTTCAAAATAGGACGTTCGTTCTGCAGAAAACTGTTGACTTTTTAGGACTCGAGCCTTATGAGTCAGATGTTCTAGACAGACTTTCTAGAAGTGGGCACAACGGCGCGACCAGACGGGCACCGATGGAAATGCTGCCAAGATCACGGCAAATGCTCAGTGAATTTTATGACCCGTTCAACAGAGAATTAGCATCAATGTTAAATGATGACAGGCTTCTTTTTTTAAACAAAAAAATATTGCATATATGGCATTAGAAATGGCACCTAATTCTGATTATGTACTTAGCAGTGAGTATATGGATGCACTTCACAAAATTATTGTCACTGTCAACCCGGTGGCAATGATTAATACCAGAGAATCTGTAGTGTTCTCGACGATAATTAAACTATGAAGGCAAGAAGGTTTTGTTAAGCTACATTTTATTTTCTATCAAAGTATTGGAGAAAACGCAACTCCTGTTTGATACTAGAAATGATTATAGCTTGAACGAGTTTTGTGGTTCCGAAAACGTGTTCATTTTTTAGTATAAATGTAGGTGTGTTTTATATTGATCCCATATCATTTTAGAAATGTTTCTAAATATGTATTTTCTATAATTCAATAGATTGTTTTTATCATAATCTATTTTTCTTTTATTTTTGTATTTTCCTACGTAGTGATTATGATATGTTAAGATCTGTGCATATTTAGTTTATTTAACAACATTTAACAAGTCCAACGTGTGAACTGTGTTTATTTGTGTACACTTTCAAATACATACAGTCATCAAATGCTTTTAATCAACACTTTATTACATCCATTTGTTCAACCAATAATCAAGTAAATTTGTTCGTCATACAAGTACATGTACATTCATTCTTGCAATCACTTATCAGCCTTCAAATAAACTCCATCCACTCACATTACCCATCCAATCACATCTCTGACATCACTTGCCCATCAGATCTGCTCAAACGCAAACAAGTCAATAGTCACGCTTCAATGAATTCAGTATTACCCAATCAACATGAGTATGCCCCGCTGCAGTACGTCGCATACTAAGTATCTACACATAGGCGAGCGTGCGCATTTGAAGTCGTCTGCCGTACTCGCGTCTGGCTTTCAACGCTTGACGGGCGTAACGTCGTCGGTACTGGCTGGCGGTTTTGTCTGCTGGGGCGGGAGTGGAGTGTTTGCCCCGACCGTGAGGGGTTCGCCTGGCACGGGTGGAAGGTGTGAGTGTTGCGAGGAGGGACTGGGTGTCCGCAGTGCACGTAGTGGTGTCTAGGCTGACACCACGAGCGTTCAACAAGTCAGCTTGGGACATGGAGGTGTCTTTGGAGGTGGTCTGTAAAAAATGATGGAAATGGGTTATAATGTGGATTTTGCGGATGTAAAAAGCGAGTCTGTAATGCGGAGTACTTGGTTAATTATTTCTGGTACTCATGCACCAAATGTACAAATGTACAAAAGAGGAAGTGTTAAGCAGTGTCATCTAAAAATCGGTTTAGTTTAAAAGCCATTGTTAATATGAAAAGGCAGTTATCAAATAATCTTTTTACACCATTAAAACATTTTTTTTTCTCTATTTTTGTAGAAAGAAACAAAGAATAAATTTCATCTGTTCCTTTTCTGACATATAATCAAATGCTATTTGCATTCATTGAAAAGTGACAATGCATAGATCTATACTATGCACCTAGGCTAAACCAAAGAGTATCTCTGTACCTCCACAGCATCGACAAGAGACCAGACTTCGGTGTCCTGGGGAGGAGACGGTGAGGCCAGGCAGCATTCCTCCAGGTCCTTGTCAGCATTGAGACCGAGGTAGGACGTGGTGAGGGAAGATTCGAGCATGTGACACGGGGTCTGCGACGCATGAGCATAAGATGCGGAACCAGACGACTTTTTCAAACCGCACAAACGCTGTAAAATGAAAGAAGATTTGTTAAAGATGATGTTATAAAGACGTTTTTACTTCATTTATCATAGGCATATCCAGGAGGCGGTGCCCTTGGTGACAAACAAACAAATGAGATTAAAATAGATGGCATAAATGGCATTTGATGCAGTTTTGAAATGGCATTGAGCTTTCACATCTGCAAAACTAATGTATAATTATTATCTGATTGCACCCCGTTTTCCACGAGCCTGAATCTGCTAGTGATGAAGAAGACACCTCTTGTAGCTCCAGGGTTTCAGAAAACTGGGAGCATAGGCAAGTAATTTCGTTACGTAGTACTAAAATCCTGCAATCTCTGGATCTTGAACCGTGATTTAGAGAAAACTTTGAATACATAACAACAAAGACTTCACATTCAGTTTCAGTTTCGCCAGTATTTTAGTATGATCCGAAAAATTCAAAACTCTTAATTTGACATTCACTTATTAAGAAATATGATTTTTTTATTGTTATTTATTTCAAACAAGATACTTATTCGACAGAAGCTAAAGACTGAATGAAGCCATTTCGTTATTTCTTTCGTAACGTCAAAGATTGAAATCTGCCAACATTTGAGATGACATCTAACGTGTTAGGATGTTAGCAGTTGACATTGTAGATAACTTGTTGGAGTGGTCATTGAAGATCTACAGTCGAAACGTTACCTTTGTTTTACCCAAGACATATCTAGTAGTTTTAAAAAAGAGATATTACAATATCTATACTAGTGTATTGGATCGACCTGCAAGAAAGATAAAATACTTACAAAAGGAAAATAAAAATAGAAAAAACAACAACAACAAAACAAGCACAATACAAACCAATTCGTTGATTTTGATATTTCCACCATCATGTCGACCCATGTGAAATCAGATGCATTGATGAAAAGATGCAAAGGGCATGTTCAAGAAAACACGAACATTGGAAAAAAGCCACAATCTCTTTTATTGTTAGCTTGTTATTAGATTGACATTTCACAAAACTTGCATCATTAATACAAAAAACTACAACTGTCCATAAACTCTCTGAGCATCAACTAGTCTCGCTCCGTAATCACTGTATATAGATGTACACGGCTATTTACGAGTCTGTTCTGGGTCTGTAATATAAGCACAGGCTACCTTGACAGAACAATTCTCTAACAATGATTAAATTTGAAGCATTTAACTAAAAATCTCTTTTCCACCATGAAATTCACTGTTGCCACTCCCATTTATGGCCAAAATTGCCCAATTTGTCAGTATGGTGTTATCCTCAATCAACTAGTCTCTCTTTGCAAACACACTATTAGACGTGCGAGGCTATTAACAAAGACAATATTACCAGTTTAAAGCACAAATTACCTTCACCAAACAAAAGATATCCTTGGAATGTTTTAATATTTCTTTCTCTGATTATGAATAGCCACTTTTGATGTTGATGTGTATTAACTTTCACCATTTTCAAGTATCATTTAAATAAAAAAAACTACATAATTTTGTTCCTCTACTTTGTTAAATGAAAAATGTAATTGGAAAATTATCACTATGTTTTTTTTTACAGTTAAATAAAATTTACTTTTTTCTCATAATATTTGTTTATTGAAGTATCATTGAATGCACTCTATGTAATATCGGTTCCTGGTCTGGCAGGAACCTCTATGGACGTCCCAATTCTTAGTATTTAGGTCAAAATATGCATAATGCATTAGGTAAAATCGACCTCTATTTGAACTACCTTTCGCGAGCTGTCATTGGTTGTTGCGTTTTGCATATTTTCTGCTCATTAATTTTAAAACAAAGTGATGGTTTTTAAGAGAATATTTGAAAACTATTTTCACTAAAAGCTAAAAATTGGACAATATATCGCAAGTTTATGCATATAAAGGTAAGGAAATCTTTTGAATGCATTTATGTAAATGCCAAGGATGATTTGGTTCGTTTATGCATATTAATGAGGAGGAGGAGTCAAAGAAAATTGACAGGTCAAATTCCTCATCAATTTTGCGATTCCTCAAGGGCTCAAAAGCAAGTTTTGAGCAATATATTGAGCCCTTGATATTCTGGGTGTTTGAATGTAGAATTTAACAGCAAAGGTAACATTTACAATTTCTAGTCACAATGCATCGCATTTAGTAAAAGTTTACAAAGATATTGTTAAATTATTTATAAGATAAGACAATCTATATACATAAAGGAAGAGGCGATTTTTTGCGTCACAAAAGGCTTTTTAACCACAAGACGTACACACTTCAAACTATGTATGTAAAATCAGGACAACTTGGTGGTCGTTATAATATCACATTTCAAACCAAATAAATTGGTTTTGATGATAAAAACAAGAAAAAAGAATTTTTATAGAAAGGTTGCTTACAGGGCCATGTTTGTTAAAGGTACGTAATACGTTAAACGTTTGTATATGTCAAACGTACGTTGCACGTCACACGTACAGTGGTACAACGAGGGAGCTGGGGTGGTGATGGTGATGGAGACGCATTTTATCTGCTCCGGACCTGTTTTGAGGAGGGGTGTTGGCAGAAAGGGTGTGTGTGTCCATATGGAGGGGGGGGGGGGGCATGGATGGTGGTGGAGCATTTAATATGTTCCAGATCTCATCAATTTCAACCCGAGCAGCAGCAGAAAGGGGGTGATTGAGATGCACATTTATAATGGTCTGCACGTGTTTACCAGGGGTAGGAGTAGCTGGGGGAGGGATATTAGAGGGATCAAGCATTGTCACATACATGTCGTGTGTGTATGGCTGTCACATATGACTGTGGGAGGAAGGTGATGGGGTGTATTTAATCTTTCCCAGACCTGTACAGTGACGAGAACTGGGTCGAGGGATGTGGGACAGGAGGAATGATGGTGAAGGAGGAGCATTTAATCTGTTCCGGATTTCATCTGTTTCAACCCGAGCAACGCCGGGTAAACAGCTAGTAAAACCTATAAACCTGGATAAAGAATCCTTTAATTACCGTGATACTAGGGTTAACAAAACGAAATCAATCATATACTTTAGGTTGCTACATTCACTATCGCTATATATTTGAGATAGAAAATTCCCTTACATGATACGTAAATCAAAGTTTAATCAAGATATTTTCCCCTCGAACATGCACCAATCGTTTTGCTCACTTACAAATTGTTTATTTCTGAGATAACAGGTCTAATAATGTATTTTTGAAATTGTAAACTTAATTGATTGCGTAAAATTGTATGTTTGAGAATGTTACGAATCAACTATAATTTTACTAGCAACTCCTTAATGTGCCAGGCTGAAATTTAAGTTATAGCCACGAATGTAACAATTAACAGTTGTGATCCGTGAGATTTAACAAACAATTGATAGTAAATATAAAATCTTACCTTGAAAAGTCGTATTTTCACAAACTTGCCCATGGTGATGGTTAAAGTCCACAATGATTTTTCTCAACAGAGATGACATCAAGTTATCACTTTCCAATGTGAAAATGATTGTATATTCACTTAGGTATTATTGCAAACTATGTACTAGTTTTATTTTGATAAACAGCGTAGATAAATGTATTCCGATATAGATAATATTTGATACTTCTTAAGAAATAGTCCACAGTGGTTATTACGAAGCGAAATTCTCAGAGTGAATGAAGCCATGTGAAATCAAGTCCATCCTTTTATATGATGTTTTCCCCAAACAGTTCGTGGCTTCCATATAAAAATACTCACAATAAAATCATCAAAGAAAGGAGAGTTGTCTTGGAACAAACTCACATTTACAAGAGTGAATTCCCAGTCCCTTTGAACCTGGGCAGTTCAAAGGCTTGACCGTAACTCCAAGTTGGGAAGCCACAAAGGGAAGCCACGCTGAAGTGACTGGACTTCAAAAGAACCGTAATTAATTCCTATGACTAAATAAATTAACTTTTGACTATGTCAATACCATGAGTACTTCTTGGTTGTTTCAAATTGTTTTAAACTGTTTTGCGAGTAAGTAAAGTTTTTGTGGTTTCTTGATTGTTCTCTTATTCCATTTTTATTCTGCCCATCCTTATCTATTCTCTTATGATTCATACTAAGAAGTTATTTTATTTGATCCACGAAGTGAGTATTTTTGAGTATTTATTAAATGTTAACACGATAAACGGACATCCTAATATTATGGTTATATTATACTAATACGTTGCCGCTATATGATAGGTATATTTGACACACAAATACCGGGTTAATAGCCCTCCGTAAACCCCTGCCTGTTTGTATTGCCAAAATCAGCAACTGTACGCTAACATACAATTCAACTTGTCCCATGTAGATACAGTGAGAGGAACTGAAAGGTGGCGACAACAGACACGTGTCCGTAAAAGAGAAGCTCGCGGTAATACGTGATGGGTAGGAAAACTAGGAAACGGGACACGTGAAAAGTATTCACATGACAGGTGTACCCTGATGGAAGTTTATTTCAAATACCGTCGAGATTTCGACAGAGTTCCCCCACCAAATAACAGGAAAAAAAAGAAAAAAGAAAAGAAAGAATATATACAAAAAGACATGAATACTTTCGTGAGCACAAGCCACACAGACCTATGTGTTACCCCAGCACCCCAGCTTTTCAAAAAAAGACAAATAAAAAAACACACAAAAAAACCAACTAATCTGCTAGTGGACATAAGACAAACAAATTGGTAAAACTACTGTTTATTTGTACATAATTAGTCAATACTTTATCCTTGTGACAAAGATTTAAAAGTTATGAAACGTACATCATGTCATTGGTAATCGAATATTATTATTTTTCTAATTTTGAATGAGTGACTACTGAGCCCATAGGTTCCTCGTTTATTTTATTAATACAAATAACTGTAAACAAATCTAGCATTCGTCATGAATAAAAACAACCAAATCTACATCTATAATCCATATTCTAGCCTTGCTAAATACAAAACTGAGGCGTTGATGCCACCAATGAATGTATGTATGATAATATAAAGCCCGCTTAAATTTAGACATATAAGTAAATTCCGCCTACGTAAACCGTTGAAGAAATCTTTATTACACTTCATTCAATATGGTCATGTTGTTCTAGTTGTGTCAGACCATACCCATATATAAGGAACGTTTTAAGTTTGTTTGACTTTTTTCTGCGTTAAATGTCTTCATAATCACTATGAGTATCAGATGTCAAGAAAATTCAGGACATCTGATACTCAGAGTGGTCATAATGCACTCAAGTCCAAATTCGCGTGAATGCGTTGTGCGTATTTGCTTAAATGTGTAAAGCGGGTTTACAAAATAAAGTTGGCACATGTTAATAAATCTGACTACTCCTCACTAAACTACGAACTTCTAAATGCAATCAGACAGTTTCAAGTGAAGCTTATCTCCTTTTACATAAAACACAATATAAAACCCATCTTCATATGTATTTTTCGTTTGGCATTGTCGCCACTCGTTCACAACAAAGATCGAATGCAAGTTCTACTGCCTCCTTCAATCAGGCACCAATTCAGTGAATATCTTTTTCTGTCAATTCGAACATGCACATAATCTACCACCCTAAAAGTGCGTGCACTTACAAAAAGACACTATGTATCCATACTTGACTATCGTGCTGGCTCATACGGATCATAGAATACCTACTAATTGGCCCCACCTAGCACCCACACAACATTTTCCACTTTTCAATAAACCCAGCTCTCCCAAAGATCATATAGGTGTTGTGTTCCTCATATGCACTTCGCCTGCCGCCGTATCCATCCCCTTGAGCACCACGTCACCCGCCCCCACGTGGTAGTTCTCGTTCACGTCCTCCTCCCCATCATCATCGTCCACCTTCGCTTTGCCCCTTCTCCCGCACGAGCAGCTGCACGGCTCGAACCCGGGGCAGAAGGGCACGTACTTGGTCCACGACGAGCGACTCAGGCACGGCGTGCACCACGGCAGGTCGTACACTTTGAGAGCCTCGGACGCTTCCTTGGAGTCGCCCACCACTTTCTGCCACTCCTTGATGCCTCGCTCTTCGGCGGTTCCTGAACAAACCCGGGGTAGTAAGTGCTTTTAGTTTAATGTACATGTATGTTTTTACTGTATCACCATTCACCACCACCACCGATGGTTCAGCTAGCAGGGATGAATTATGTATTTGATATAATTTTGAATCAATCATTTTAATATTGTTTTTATCTTATTGCATTTTGCTTTCTAAGTTGTTTTGTTGTGGATATATACCATGATTTAGGTTAATAGGACCTACGGCAAATGAATTGAAATTAAAGTGCATGCGTCAATTACAATGTAATTTCTCTACGTATATGTAGTCGCATTTGCACTGTTTTGCACCTGGCCATTGACACTTACTATAGCGTTTCCTTAGTAGAGGGTGAATCACCCAATTCTAATGGGCTCACCTGGTATAGTGTTGTCCAGGGCGAAGCCGATGACTCCACCCACAAACATGGACGTGCTCAACAGAACTGTAAGGATTTGGTCGGCTACGTCACTGCCTAAAACATACAATTGATATGGTAGTCATATTTTAAGGGTTTTTTTGCTGCTTTTTTTCAAAGATTTCCCATGTCTGTAATTGTCTGCATAGAAATAAAGACGTAATGGAAAACACTCATTTTCGCGCTTATTTATTCTATATTGTATCTATTCAAAACTATAGGTATAATGTCTTGACGATTCACTGTCATAGGTGAAACAGGACAGGTGATTTTTTGCACAAGAAAACATATATTTAATAATTGAAACATCAATTGACAGCGTGTTTTTAAACGCCTACCTGTTTTGATGCTGCCCGGTTGGCTGCGAGCCACTGGGGCATGGACAGACCAAAAAACAGTGCAAAGCCGAAGATGAAGAGGTTCAGCGAGGAGTTCAGATCCACGAACTGCAGGTTTGAAATGCCGATAGCAGATATCATCCCTAGTGGAAAGTAGAGGAGAATAATCACTATCCATTAAGTTGATACAGATTGCAGAATCAAACGTGTTTCATTGTTATTAAAAATATGAATTAGAAGACTTCCAAAATCCATACAAAACTATATGGATTTTTTTTAAGCTTGATTTATTATCAATAATATATTGGGTTCAGGCTGATAATTGGATGCAAGTCAGGATAGTAGTTCGCGCATTACCTCGTGCACGCAACCCCACAGTGTTGCAAACTTTCATGCACGTGCCTTCCCATTCACACATAGACTCATGCACTCACCCTTTAAAGCACCGGCCCATGCACACACTCTTAAAAACACCCTTTCTTCCACGCATCCAACCCTCACACACACTCTCTCCCATGCACATACCGAACATGACCATGAAGACGCCCCCCGATGATGGGGTCGGGGATGGTGACGAAGAGCGCCCCAAACTTGGTGAACACGCCTAGAACCATCATGGTGAGAGCGCCGGAAATGATGACGCGGCGGCTTCCCACCTACACAGTGAACAGGGGATGAGCAACAGTGATAGAATCAAGTGGTGATAACTTGTTAATCAGAATACACGGATGAAAGATATAACATACATCATCATATTCATGTATTGACGAATCTTACGTTGATAAACAAGTTGTCCAGTCATTTTTTTTTTCAGCCTCATGAACCAGGCTTTAATTAAGTGTGAGTCACATATGATCTTTTCACAACCAGACAGACTACACCTTTCTGAAGTCTCGATTTGGAGGTTGCCACCCGAACGCCATCCCCTCAAAACACATACAATATTTCATGGATAACCGGATCCAGGAAGGAGCGCAAAGGCGTGCCCCTTCCCCTTTCCACTAAAATACCTTTGGTTTTAGGCATGTTCGCTATCAATCGTTCATACAAACCCCATGCGATTTTTAAGTCCCCCCCCTCCCTTTCTTTTTCTGACAAACTGGATCTGCCACAGGCACAATAACAGGGCGTTCCATATGTTTCTGAACACACTGACGTCCTCACCTTGTCACAACGTCCTCACCTTGGTGATGCCGATGGCGCCGATGTTCTCGCTGTGCCTGCAACACAGGAGATCCAGTTTTGGTGCCGGGCCGAAAAACCCCTATGAAAATGAAGTATTTTGCCGCGTGCCAGCCAACGCTAGGACGCGCGCCTGACGACTGATCCCTGGACGATGTTGGTTCCCTTACTACTCCTCGTTGTGTTAACTGGTACCCCACGTACAGGCCGCCAACCAGTGTATCGGCGGAGGCCTGGTGACTAGCCCGGGTTTCACGACTGGCCCCTACACGGAGGGGACTTCGCACCGGTGCTGACACGCAACGATCAGGGCGTCCCCTTTACGAAGCCACGCGGTCCCAGGCGCTGTGAGGAGGGGGGTCGCCATCGGCTAGCCCCATCAGATATGTAAAGAGGGCCTATCCCCAAAGGGATAGGTTACCAGCCCTACATGCTATCCGACTAGCGTCTACAAGGAAACTGAGGCCCTAATGGCCAAGTCTCAGTACTGAAGTGTACTGAGTCCCTAATCCTACAGTGGGCTTAAGAAGGAACAACAACAAGGTGTGTGTAACAAAGGGGATAATAAACCTAGTCCAGTGCAACTTACTTATGGCTACTTTATACTCAGCGAGGTTGCTGCAACCTCGCGCACTGGAGACCTAACAAAAGCTAGTTTCGTTACACACTCCCCCAGTTCACACGGAGTTAGGACTACACCGCTTTTTACGGGTATAGCCTACCTGCGTGGGAACTACACATTAAAACAAACACAAAAAAAAAAGTATCCAAAGTGTACACGGCGCGGGGCGGCACTCGAGACGCGGCCACATTCTCTCTCCACTCGCACTCCATTGTTCGGGGAAACTGCGACTGCTTCGCGGTCAGTTCCGCGAGCTGACGCAACACTTCGCGACACAGGTCGCGACTTGGGCCGTCTTTCACACTTGCCGCGCCCGAGCACCTGAAAATATACAAAACAAAAACTCTCCCCCAACGTCCACCTGGTGTAAAAGTAAAATGCAGCAGGACTGTGGACACCGTTAGAAATAGGAGGGGGTAACAGGACCCGCGACTTATTACACGAAACGGGAAGGGAAATTTGGAAGAGGGCCGTACAAGAAAAAGGGCCAAACTACATGGAGGGGCCGCCGGCTACGATGTCGGATGGTGTACCGTGTAGAGTACGAATAGCCGACGGCAAACAACACGAAAGCCACTGTAGGTCGGATCGCCCTTGGACTCAAAAGCCCAACTCCTACAGACGGGGGTGGTAACTGGCCCACCGACTGTGAGGACGACCCTTACACCCTTGACGTCCCAGCCGTCAAGATTTTGCCGCGCCGCGTCCGGCGTTGCTGGGCAACGGCCAACACTCAAAAGTGCGACCAACTTGCTGACCAGGCGCACCATCTACAACTCGTCAGTTGGCATGATGCACCCTCCCCCACCCGACGACTACCGCTTTGCAGAAAGTGGGCCCGAGGTCCGGCATGCGAACTCCGTCCCTTCGCAAATCGGCTCCTTGCCCTTGCTGCCACAGCAGAAGGCACAAGAACACCTCTACTGCGTCTTGATGAAGTCGTGGTGGTCCCAGCCGGTGCACCATACCCGCAGCCACAGCTGGGGGTGATGTCACGCGACTGACGGTGTGGGAAGCCATCTCCGCTCTCGCGATAGAGACGGAAGAATGACTTCGGCTGTTGACTGAAGAAAGCGAGCTGCAGGTCCGCGACTGTTCCCCAGTCGCCGGCTATCCCCAGCCCCGCTCTGATGCTGTCATCTCTCTCTGCATCCTTACAAAAACAGACGAGTCTCTCGACGATCTGCAGCGACTGTAACAGTCGTCCAGCTGCAGCCCAAATGAAGCAATTTCGCGCACCACTCGCGGACTGTCCGATCCACTCTGCTGCGAGACAAGAGTATCACAGAACTGCAAACTAAGGTCGCGTACGTTGGTGGCTAACTCGTGAAAAGTCAGTGGTCTTGAAACCCTGATGATGCATCCAATCCATGTTGACAGTTCGTCATACAGCGTAGTCTTGGCAAGCTGTGCCTCCTGCTTAGCAAGGGCCAGATCTTGCTTCGGTGGATTGACCTCCCCCGTGTTCGTGTTGCGTTTATCAAGCACGACACACAAGGTAGACCAGTGTAGAACAAAGTTGCTCGCAAGCACCACAAACCCTTGTGACACTGCGATTCTCCCGTTTCACTCGCGCAAGCTTCTTCCCGAAGGATTTTGCTCCGCTGGTGAGTTGCTGATGGTCGGAGTTCGGCGAACCGAACTTACTTCAAGGTGTTGCACTCCTCGCGAGCGTCATCGCGCTCAGCACAACAATGGTGAGACTCCCCAACGAAGTGTCGCGATCGCCACGCAAATGCCCAGCGACCGTCTTCTTTCTTTTGCATGACGCGAGACTGGTGGAGTCGGTGCGACCTCGCTTTCGGTGTACCGCTGCCGTCCTCCCCAGTGTCTTTCCCACCCCGTGCTTGCGATCGCTGTCTGCGAGGCAACCGAGGCGGCGTGACGATGCCGGCAGTTCCCATAGTAGGGGACTCCGACGTGCGGGTGATGTCTGCTGCTGACTTATGGCTGGGAGGTCCGCGTAGCATCCATTGATGTCGCGAAAGTCCCCCAGGCCCAAGCCTTCAGGGTTGTCGCACCTCTGCATTCACATAGAATCAGAGACCTAGCCCACTATCTGGAAGCATTCGTTAACTGTGGCTCCAGCCATGCGGATTACTTGAGTGCTGGGACGGCGCGATGACTGGTCATCGGCCGCCCTTCGGTGATGCTGTACGCTTTAATTGTTGCGGTTCACCCCGCAGGGTCCTCCTTGCAGATCCCTAACCAAACCTGGTGCTTCGCATCCCGACCTCGGGTTCGCGGGTTCCAACCCCACGCAAGTGATACGCGACTACCGCTCGCGGTAGCCCCACTTGCTATGCGTAACACCCCATAACTCCATGGCCTGCTATTGACCGATGAGTCGGGCATCTCTTGGCGGACGATGTGACAGCGTGCTCCTTCTCGCAATCACCGATGAGTTTCTCACGACCCACGTTGATCTCATCAACGTGCTCCGCGACCTTGTGCTGAGCAGCTGTGGTAACAGACGGAAACATATCCGACTGACACTTGCAGATTAGGGACTCTACTGGCTTCTGACTACAACCGGTGCCAAAGAGCAGAACCCCCGTGTCATGTGGTAATGGGCTCAGCGTTCAACAACACTTGCGAACCCATCCCAGACGTGGTCTCTGACCGACTGGGACCGAGGCCCCCAGACGGCGAGAAGATCCATCTTGACGTAGTTGTCGACGCGGCGGGTCAGATGTCGCCGCGCCCTGATGACCATCACCTGCGACCGGGACAAGGCATACCTGCCCCCCCCCCATTTGTCCAGTGTGGCAATGTCCAAAAGCTGGACTCGATGTCTGATGATCCTGTCTACCGGCAGGTGCACATCTGAAATGAACACCTCCGGCAACAACTTGGGAAGGCAGTGCGACCAGATAAACTAGCCACCCAGCTCTCCATCTTGTCTTCGGCGTACTGTTGTGCTCGCGAGCATCGTGTGCCGATCTCGCACGGCTCCCCTTGTTGGTCGGCCCTCCGCGAGCTGCCGATGCGCGCAGAGTGCCTTGTGCTGTCCCCACTCTCCCCAGGAACTGGTGGCGTGGCGACCATCCAGAGCGAAAGTGCAGAACGCCTCAGACTCGCGTCCATTATCCTCCTCTTCTTGTGCCGTCCTGTGACGTGGAGCAGTCTCTACATCGTCTACGACGTGCACACTGTCCAGGTCTTGCGAAACTCGCTGCAGACCCACGGACGAGGGATGTCACCTGAAGAGGCACATCCTCGCCTTCTGCTCCCTGAACTCGCATGGACAGGTCGACATCGTCCCCCCCTGAAACTCTCTTCTGCTTTGAACCAGTATGGACAGGTCGACATGTCGGCCCCCAGTAGGGTGAACGGACCGAGATCCGTCGCCCTCCGATATCGCATGGACAGGTCAACATTAATGTCGCCCCCACACTCTTGCTTTCCAGTAGGGTGAACGGACCGAGACCCGTCGCCCTCTGATGTCGAAATGGGAGCCGAATCAGCCATGCTGGCTCATCCGGCCCTCCCCCAGCCTTCTATAGATCCATGAAGGCCCTCAGAGCTGTAGTCCAACCCGAAAATGACAAATACTCTGCAGTATGCCACGATGTTTTCACCGCTATTCTGATGGTCGCCCAGCTGATGGCCAAGCCGCGCACGACTGACCCTGGACCATTCCAGCATTCGCATGCCTGTGACCCCATATGTTCCCCAAAACGGCACGACCTATCACGGCCGTCTCGCGTGAAGGCGATGGTTTACTCAGCAGCCGCCTGCGGCGCTGCCTACGCAAACAAGGCGATGATTTACTCAGCAGCCGCCTGCGCGCTGCCTACATAAACATATGTTGTTGCTGTTGTTGTCCACGCGGCCCTGCTACATAGAGACCCGTAGCTGTTGCTGTCCACGCGGCCCTACTCCCCTGTACAGGAAAGTAGAGACCTGGTTGAACTACCATCCCTGAGCGACTCCACTCCCTCTCCCCCAAGTTTCTTCATCAAAACCACGGCAGAATGGGTGGGAAGGGAGGAAGCCGTCGTTTGTGTTGAAACTTCTCCACCAAGCTGTGGGGTCGCGCCCATAGAACTGAACGCCCCCGACGTCATTTGTCTAAGATTGTGGACTCTCCAATACTCGAAGAAGCGTCGCCGGTTTACACTAGCGACCTCCTCCGAATAGGAAGAGTGCTGCGGCGACGTAACCACAAGGGCCCGCGCCTCTGTCTTGATGAAGGGCCTAGCATTTCTAATGCTGACCCACTTTTCTCTAATTGGTCCACGGCCATGCCCCGCTTTACACGGGACGTCGGTGTGCATCTGAATCTTGATGATGTTGTCGCTACCCACCTCCACGACTGTGAAGGGGCCGATCCATGGCTGCGTGTGAAGTACATCTCTCTCATTAGGGGGATGAAACAGCAGCACCCGATCCCCAACCGCATAGCGGTGGGGTTTCGCTGCTCGCTTACTTTGTTGCTCCATTTGCACTTGCACCGCTCGCCCGGTAACTTCGCGGACAACTTCCGCTGTCTGCATTGCAAGATTCCTCTGATGAAAGACGTAGGACGAGTAGCCCTGAGGCACCGCCCTGTCGGCACACCCATACATTAAGTCCGCGGGAAGTAGTGGATCCGCACATTGACTGTAAACAATCGCTGTGGTGTGACCCTGTACTCGCGTGGGGCGTTGCATCATATGCCATAAAGACATACGGCAGCATCTCGTCCCAATTTCCTCTCCCGTGAACGTTCCACGCTCGCAGGATAGCTTTGATGATTTTGTTGCTCCTTTCTACCATGCCGTTGCTCCACGAAGCACACGGGGTGGTCTGCGATCTGTCGACGCCGTGCAGTTTGCATAACTCATCGCAAAGATGGTTATCAAACTCTCCTCCTTGGTCGCTGTGAAGTCGGCGAAAGGCGCCATGTCTCGCGATATACTCCCGAAAGAGCACATCCGCGACTGCCTCCGCCGTCTTTCGTTCTAGGGGATACAACTCCATTCATCTGGAGAAGTAGTCTTGGATCACGCAGACATAGCGATGTCCCGTGCTGGTCCCGGGGAGCGGGCCTTGCAAATCACTTGCGACCCGCTCGTGCGGAAATCCGTCGTACTCGTGCTGCATGGGGGTTTTGCCACCCCCGGGGCCTGCTTTACAACGTTGACAAGTGATGCACGCGCGGCACATCATCTTCACATCCTCGTGCATCCCCGGCCAGGCAAAGCGTCGACGCAACAGCTCGTACACACGCTCGTAGCCTAAATGGCTCACGCTGTGCACATGCACGCACCGCCACACGCTCTCCCGCCAGGCGACTGGCACGAGGGGTAGTCGCAGCTGCTCCTCGGGTTTCCGTTTCGCGAGTAGTTTCTTTCGGAGGCGCCACACGCCGTCCTTTCCCCTGTAGATGTCGCTCCACCAGCGTCCATACATCCGCACCTCCCTCCGTCTCGCGCCGAAGGGGGCAATTACGCCGCAGTCGTCTCCCCACTTCGCCTTTAGCTCGGCGAGGCGTTGTATGCACTGGTCGCTTCCTTGTGCCTCGCACCACGCCTCCGCAGAGAAGTGGCCTAGCACTTGTTGACACTGATCTTCAGCATCGTTGATTGACTGGCCCACAATAGGTGAACTCAGCCTTTCTTCTGCTTCAGCATCCTCTTCATCTGACGTTTCCCCGCGTACCAATGGTCGGTGGTGTGCGGGGGGGCTCCGCGACGTTTCTCGGCCAGTCGCGCTGACCGTCGCACAGCGACGCCTTCGCGCGCCATCAGGATAACACCCTCCGCCTCCAAGAGACGAGAGTTTTGTTGGCCACGATTTGGCAAGTCGAAGAGTCGGCGGGTGAGATAAACATTAAAGTCCACCCCATCCACCAATTCTGGTTCTTCATCGTCGTCGTCAGAATCAACGTCGCGCGCCGCGAATTCCCACTTGGGCTCAGGCAGCGCGACTGTGCTGACCTGCGACTTGTTGACGTCAGAGACCGAAATCTCCGGGTTTTCGTCCGAGTCGTCCGAGTCGGTGTCCCGACACTTGTCCATCTTTTGTTTGTGAAACAAGCAATCGGGGCATTCTCCCAATTTGCATGATCTGCGCTTACAAAACGCCTCCTTCAACTCGGGATAACTCTCACGCTTGCGCGACAAAGTGTCTGCGACTACGTTGAGCTTCCCCTCGACGTGATGTATCTCCCACGGTTTGTACCAGCCCATCTCAACAATCCACCGCATATACATGTTGTCAGATTGATGATACTGCTGTACCCACGTGAGTGCTGCGTGGTCAGTCCAAATGACGACCAAGGTGCTCCTTGTGATGTCTCGGAAGTATCGCATGAAGAACACGACTGCGTAAAACTCGCGCTTTGTAGCACAGTAGGCTTGGCGACTTTTACACAGCGTCTTTGAGGCGAAGCCGAGCGGAACGAACCGCCCATCTTGTTCCTGCTCCAGTGTCCCGCCGATGGCGAACAGACTCGCATCCACTTTCCGGTGGAATGACGTGTCTGGTTTCGGATAATAGAGAAGTGGCAGTTCTTCCAAGAATGCCTTAATTCTCTCAAACGCTTCCTGCTGCTCGGGGGTCCACCTAAATGACACCCCTTTTCCCGTGTCGATTTTATGGTGGATCAAATCCGTAGAGCCCGGGGGATCCCCGGCCCCAGGAATATGTCCCAATACTCCATCACCAGGGCCTCAACCTTGGCGACTTCGTCTGGCGCTAATTCTCCTTCAGGTGGTAGCATGCAGCGAAGATACTCGGGGAACTCCCCGAGCACCCCATCAGTAGTGGGCTCAGCCGACGGCCGTGCCGGAGCTCCTTCCGCAAAGTACAACTTACAGTCGCTCCTGATCAGGGAGGACTCAGAACCCATACTCTCCGGGATCAGCTGCCGACTGGTCCACTCGCTCCCATGTCGTGCTCCTACAGCGTTGACACTCGCCACTTGGGCGGGTATCTGCCATATTCGCCAGGCAGAGGGACTTTCACCCTCGCCCGAAGGTTGATTCGCGTCATCCAGACGCTCCGCATCCTTGGTTGGCAGGCCGGTGATTTTGGCCACGACCAAATCCTTTTGTAGTTCTCGGAACAACGTTCCCTGGTTCTCCAGAGTCGACAGAAGATTCGCCCACTCCGAGTGGTTTCCACCTCAACTCCGGGCTGAGAACGGTAATCACTGCGGACATCTCCTTCGTCCGAGTCCACATCTCGCACAACAATTCCCACCTCAACTCCGGGCTGAGAATGGTAATTGCTTCGGATGCGCCCTCGTCGAAGTCATCAGAATCCTCCAGCGACGGCATGACGAAAAGGAGATCGCCCAAGTTGGCGACCCCTTCCACTAATACCTCCTGTCCCACCCTGGAAAGGTCGGGTAGATGGCAAGACACGCGCTGCACGCCCCGCGAGCGAATGCGCACGGTCTTGTCCATTCTCACCAGGTCGTTGCTCCCTACCTTCAGCGCCCTTCCGAACGAAATCTCGTCGGCGCCAATTCGCACTGTCCGTGCCCCGCAGTCTAGTTCCACTCCATAGGTTGCGAGGAAGTCCATGCCGAGCAGAAGGTCGAGACCTTCCAATCGCCCGACATAGACCGTTTGTTGATAGGTCGCCCCTGCCAAAGACAGGACGACCAAGCACTGCCCCTTCACGTCGAGCGACTCTCCCCCAGCTCCTGTGAGCAGGAGGTTCGCTGGTTGTAGTGGCGGCAGTCGTGCTTTCAATCTCGAATACACGGCGTCCGAAAGTAGGCTGAAGGTGGCCCCCGTATATAGGCATGTCGCGAGCGCAGACCCCACGAGATCTACACGACACCTACATACGAGGGCGGCCTCTGGCGAGGCCATTGCTTTGCGCACATGCGCGATGTCCTTTCCTGCTGGCATACACTGATACGCCTCTCCCCGACGCAGCACCTGCAACGCATTGCAAGGCCTGTCTGGCGAAGAGGTGCGACAGTCGCCCTCGTCTACTGCAAGAGTACATTGTTGATGTTGGGTCGACGTTAATCGAGCCATGGGATGACAGCTTCTGTCACGGTCCCTCGAAGGGTCTTCCGCAATTTCACCCCCACCGCCTCGCCCTCCCACCGATGCAACCTTACGGCCCCCGGGGGATGAGCTTTTGTCTCTGTGCCTGGCACTTTCCTGCGCGCGCTACCAGACCGTCGCCCAGTCGCCACTGAATCAATGCAACTTTCCTGTACTTGCTCCTGCTTGCACACACAGAACAGGCAGTCGCGCCTAGACCTTCGTCCGGCGTGTAGCTCCCTGCATCCTGCCTGTTCTCCCCAGTCGTGAAAGAAGCCCAGTCCCGACAAACCTCGCGGTTTGCGGGACGAACACGTGCTGCGTGAACACATTCTCCTCGAATGCTCAGGCCGAGCGAACCCGGAGGCAGGTCCCCCGAGTCTCCCGCTCTCATGGTCGTAGGGCGACCCCTCTTGCGAGCGGTCGCCTGTCCTCCCGAACTCGGGACGGCACACCCATGTACTGAGTTGCCGTCGACTTCACACTGGCTTAGTAGCTCCCCATCATCTGCAATAGACCTCTGAGGTTGATTGTCGCTCGTACCAGCGGCAGAGGAAGCTCGCGACACAGCCCCCCTGCCTACTCGTTTCCCTCCGGCATCGCAGCGACCACAGAGTTTGCACTCTGGGTCGGGTTCCTGTCCCCCGGCTTCTTCTTTGCCGTGCGGTGGAGGGCGCCGATTGCCACTCGGCGGTACACTCGTGTGTTGCCCAAAAGCAACTGATGCGGACGTGCACTTCTGCTGGCACTCCACATTCTCTAACCCGACTGCCGCGCCGGTCTCGAGGCTCAATGCATCGAGATCTCGACGTAGCTGAAGCAGCTTCCTCAGCTCCCTTGCCCGACTTCGCCTTCTTCGCTCCCTGCTAACTCGCACCGCTAACACCTGCTTCACCACAGTCTCTGCAGACGGGTGGTTGGACTTCTCCTCTTCGCGTACGACATTCGCCTTGTAGTTGGTCGGGTCATCACGCGGTTCGCGTCTGACCAATTCCTGGGTCAAGATGTCCAGATCCGATTCAGGATACATCATGACCTCGTCGTACGTTCGCCGAAGCGAAGCTGAGTTCAATCCCAAGCCGAACCGTTTCAACACGGCCGACTCTGCGATGATAATCCTTCCCGTACGCCTTACGCGCCAGGAACATAAGTTGAGCGATGAAGTCGTGGACCGACTCTTTGTTGCCTTGCTTCCGGGTCTTCTCTCGGCCGACCTCATCTCGAATTCCACATGGGAGCGAGCATGGAGGGTCGCCAAGAGAACTTCCTACTCATTCCTATTCTCGATTGGGAGATTCAACAATGCTCCCAGCGCCTTGCTTGATAACCGGTCCACCAGCCATCCCGCCCACTCCTGGGACGGAACCCGGTAAATCCAGAGGGTCTCCACTAACTGCTGGACGTAGTCGGGCCAAGACCCGTTGCGGTTGGGCTCGCTGAACTCGTGAAAGTTCCTGATGCGATCCTTGAAGGATACACTCGTCGGGACGCCTGGCGGTAAGTCGTCATCCCCCGAAGAGGTCGACTCTACAACCCAATTGTCGCTTCCGCTTGCGCCCAAGAGCGCGTCTCCTACGCGCGCCGCTTCCTCTTCCTTCCAACCGGCCTCCACTATCTTGTATTCGTCCAGAGCCCCCACCCAGGGGGTCTGCATGAAGCGCCGCACGAGAGGGTTCGCGACTGCTCGCGATTTGCCACTCGTCGACGTGGAGTCGTCCCCCGCGAGGCGTGTCGCGGCCACATCAATGCGTGGTCGGGCACCCCCGTGTTGCTGGCTGTCTCCTGTCGAGGCCCCTTGCGAGGCACCGACAGGGGTGGATGCGGGTCGACCTCGGATTGGGCTCATGCCCATGCTGGTGGATCTCAATCCCTGTAGCTCCGCGATCCGTGCCCGCAGGCGCTCCTCTTCTTTCTCGCTTTGCCTCCAGTTGGAACGCCTCCACTCGCAATGAGTCAAAGGGCCCCAGGGCATCGCGCTGCCGTGGATCAAATTGGTGGTGGCGGGAGTGCTACTGCATCCCGCTTGCTTGGTGGCTCGGATTTCAGGGGTCCGAGTTCCCCATAATGTGAAGGGCGCGGCGGTTTCCCGCCAGCCGCTCCTTCTTCCTAGTTGCTGGGCGGCGCTTGACACGCGAGCGTCGCTAAGGCTTGGCCCGCTGTTGCCAAGTCACCCCCTGCTTCACTGCAATCATTTAAATCTCCTCACGATGTTGCATAGACTCCATACTTGGGGTCAACGCCAGCTCCCACTCGATTATCAGCTTGTCACTCTTCGCCAGAGCTCGGCACATTGGATGTCTCAGTCTGAAACAATGGCGCCTGGCAGTATGCCCGCCGTCATTTCAGTGCGACCGGCTGATGTTGGAGAGTGAGCTGATGGCCAAACCATACTACTCGGACCCTGGACCATTCCAGCATTGAATTCCTGTGATCCATGTTCCCCAAAGTCGGCTTCCTATCCCGAGAGCCCCGTAAATTCGCAGATTTACTTTCCAGCCGCCTGTGGCGCTGCCCTTAATCTGAGTTTGAATTCCCGGGCTGTTGCTGTCCACAATGTCCTACTCCCCTGTACAGGAAAGTTTGGACCTGGTTGACAATTCCACAATTTTCACAGGGCGACTACCCAGGGACTGCAGACCTGGTGCCCGTGTCCTCCCACCAATTGAAACGAAAGTCAGTGTTACTTGTAAAAGGTAATTTGGAGGATCGTGGACTCCGAGCTTCCACGATCTCCGTCTATAATTCAGACCAGTCATATGTCATAGGCGGTTGCTCTACCGGTTGAGCTAATCCCCCATGACGGAGGAGACCACGCTCCAACTTCGACCATATGCTTTTCAGACACACATGTCTGACACCTTCCTATATTTAGCTTAGGCCACTCTTCATCGACAAGCACCTACGACTACGTTTGTTAGCATGGTGATACAGGATTCGCATAGGATGCATTTTCGCTGAAGTACTTTTTTTACAGATCCCCCCAAATTCCTTCTCCCCTACAACCAGCCCCCTGTGTGACGATCTCACTTTTCCCCGCCCCGGGGCCGATCCAACTATCCCCCTAGGGGTCCCGGTCACGGGCCCCAAAAATTTAAAAAAAAAATGGAACGGTCCCAGGGCCCAACCTGGGCATGGCTTTGGGCCCGCCACTAGGTAGGGCGGCCCTGGGCTGATCCCTGGACATGTTGGTTCCTTATACTCCCGTTGTGTTCTGGTGGGGGCCGCCAAATTATCGGCGGGGCCTGGTGACACCCGGTTTCACCGGCCCCCCGCGGGGGGGACCCACCCCTGCTGACACGCC